>JAVJAQ010001180.1:0-202628 GCA_032362365.1 Zygogramma bicolorata | reverse complement strand
CGTGGGAAAATAAATGTGTGTCCTAAAAAATATAACGCAAATAAATAATGTAGAAATTGAATCTCAAACTTTCAAAATTTCGTTTCCCAACGTTAATGGTCGTCTTTTGAAATTTGAGTGACTAGCAATTAATTAAACGTTTTTAATTTCCTATTGGTCATTTTATTCCTCGACTTTACATTGGTGTTTCAGCGTTTTTCAGTTCATTACTAGTAAATTTTGCCCATGTTTACCCAAAGTTCATAAGACTTGATAAAAAATTTACTAAAATCAGGTCTATTTGACTTACCCAAATCGCTAACTATAGAATTGATAGTATGTATTCTATGTCGTCTTTGCATGTCATAGATTACAACTGTAGAACAAGTCGTGGTCATTGAGCGAGTTTGGCGAAAAAATTTCTCGCAAGGCTGGCTACTGCACAGCCACGGACATAAAAGCTCTGGATTAGTTTTATGACGTTCAATTAATATAATCAAGCCATGTGCATTTAGCTCAATACATGTGTAAGCGTTTAGAGTTATCCAGTTTTTCGTTAGAGTAATATCAAGTATTAATCGGTGTATATCTACGGTTGCTTTTCGCAGAGCACCGGACAGGGCAGCGGGCAAAACTTTTTTATTTGAAGAGATATCGAAAAATTTCATTTGGAAAAAATGATCAGTGTAAAAAAATAGGCCGATTTAGCCCAACTTCATTTTTTCTGTCTGTCCGTCTGTGTCTGTCCGGCGTCGGAAATTGTTGTTGTTGTAGCGGTCGAACGGAAAGAGATATCGATTCGAAACTCGGGTCATTTCTAGATCTTATGAGTGTGCAGACACCTATTGTTTTTGAGAAAAATCGGAAAGTTGTTTTTTTTTGCGATATTCTGACTTTTTTTGGTTTGTCATAACTAAGATGTCTAGAAGGATGGTGTACCGAGTTATACCTGGGCATGTTTGGGGTAAACTTGGCGACACATGCCTACTATGATAATAAGCATCATGACCCCTTGACATCAAATCAGTTCAGATGGCGTTTGCAACGAAAAGAGTTACAAATTTCCTAGGAAATGTATAAACGGCCGACCTGACGGCTGGCTATACTTTTACTTCCGGACGCTGACTGATCAACAACCTATATTATTTGTTCAGAATACTGGCCAAATTCCCTTTAATTGTGTTCCTTTCATTCGATTTTGTTTTTTATGAGTATGACATTAGATTTTGCTCATTTTGTTGACTGCTCGAATCGAAGAATATAGTTTGTCGATCGATCGGTTGACTATGCACTTCCAATTAGCGTCAACTAGCGATGAATTTGAGAAACACACCACGATACGTAAAAATGACACTAATGACAGATAAGTGTCGCCATAAAATTCTAAACAATATCGCATCAGTTCCAGCACCATCCTTCTAGACATCTTAGTCATAACTAATAGTTTTGATCGCAGAAATTTTTGCTTGATATGAAAAAACTCCCCCATCCTTCTGCTACAACTTTTATCCGAAAAAAAAAAAATTAAAAAAAATTATTTTAGATTTTATGATTTTTATCGTGTCACCCGTCACTTTTTTCGGACACTCTGTAGACCATACCGTTGCTCGTAATCGAAAAACGAAAAAACGTTCGTATAGGTCTCGTGATACTCTACACTTTTCAGTTGAAACATTTTTTTCTAAACCGATCGGAAAATGGAAAAATCGGGAAATTTCTGAAATTAATTTTTTTCTGGAGTTTTTTTTGTAAATATCTCGGAAACGGATGAGAAACTCTAAAATCACCAAGAGTAAAAAAATGATCATCCCAGTGTATACTATGGAAACTCCAAATGTTTTTTTTCTATAATCAACAGTACGGGGAATATAATTTTTTTTAAGAAAACAAACTATATCTCCGAAACCACTCACTTTATCAAAATTTGTCATGGGAGTGAAATTGTAGATCTCGTTTTTCCTCTAGATTCAATAGTTTAGGAAATATCGACGAAAAGCTGTAAAATTCAATCCACTCGAAAACGACAAAGTATGAAAAATCCAAGCATGACGTAACCGTCTAGTCTCCCGTTCGTCACAACCACGAAATTTCAGCAGAGAAAACTACTCCAACGACATAAAATCAGAAAATGAATTGAATTTCGTCAACAGAAAATGCATGTAATGTTCAGTGGGCATCGTTGATAGCGATGAAATATGCAAAAGACGTTTTATGTAGGAATTAGGGATTTCGAACAACAAATGGCATAGAATCGCTGCATTCACACCATTAATATCCAATGATGATTTTGAGACGATTTTCAGAGAAGATGAGTTGAATCTGTATTGATAGGTGACAGATAAATAATACTCAGGGAAACTATAAGAAAAATTAAAAACTCCATACAATTGACGGCATATAATCGATGTATTCAGACCATTGGTATCCAATGATAGTTTAAAAAAAAATTGAGTTGATTTCTCTATAGTACGAGAAGAATTGAGACAGAAATTGAAAAGTGACGGGTAACAATCGATGTATTCATATTATTGGATTCCAATGATAGTTTTAGAAAAAGTTGAGTTGATTTCTCCATAGTACGAGAAAAATTGAGAAAATAATTGAATAGTGACGGCAAACAATCGATGTATTCAAACCATTGGTATCAAATGATAGTTTAAAAAAGGAGTTGAGTTGATTTCCCTTCAGTACGAGAAAAATTGAGACAAAAATTGAAAAGTGAAGGCATATAATCGATGTATTCAAACCATTGGTATCCAATGATAGTTTTAAAAAAAGTTGAGTTGATTTCTCAATAGTACGAGAAAAATTGAGAAAAAATTGAAAAGTGACGGCATATAATCCATGTATTTAAAACATAGGTTCCCGTGATATTCTGGAATGGAGAAGCAGACTGGAGTACTTCTTAATAGTGCGGGAAATATTGAGATGAAAAAAAAGACAAATTCTAGGCTCTTGCCTAGGTCAGTCGTTCGGGCCTTGATATTCGTTCGCCTGATATGAAATATCGAATCGTCAATACATTTTTTCGTTTCTTTATAGCAAGTATTTTGTAATGGATATAATACATAAAACAAATTGTAAATTATATATTTCGTATTAGGAGCCCAAAAACAGTATACATTCTCCGGAGGGCGGCAGAAATAAAGCTAGAAATGATTACAATATTATCATCTAACATTAGCGAAATGCGAAATATGTTAGGAAGAGCAATATTATCTGTTTCAAAAAAGTTTTTTAGGGATATTCGGAATGATTGCGAAACGATTGCGAAGTGATTGCGATGATTTCAATGCGATTGCGATGATTGCGAAGCGATTGCGATGATTGCGAAGCGATTGCGAAGCGACTGCGATGATTGCGAAGTGATTGCGAAGCGATTGCGATGATTGCGAGGCGATTGCGGTGATTGCGAAGCGACTGCCAATGAATTTGTGACAGTATTGCGAGAAGTGGTTCACCCCTCGAATCACAAAACCGTGAATAGTGGACTGTAAACACTTTTATTATTCACATTAACTATCATTGCCTAATCAGGCTAACAAATTGAAAAATATGCAAAAATAGAGGAATGGCGTCTAACTGAGAGTCTCAAAGTCTATGCCACCTGTCGCCACTTTCTTGCGTCCATCCCGGAATCGCGCGCAGCCTGGGGTAAAGTCAAGCGGGAACAAAACGTTTTTGCCGGCACATAGGCGTACTCATAGTTCGTTAAATTGGGTCCTTAACATCCCGGCCACCTTGACAAGTTTGGAAAACTTTCAACACTGATTGGGTAACACACACATTTTAGTCAGTGCGCGACGGACAACACCATTGGTGTTTCGAACATCTGCTACTCTGCAAACACCATTTAACTCTGGTCTGAAGTTCATTCAAATATTCTTTGCTCCACCGAGTCCAGAAGTGTTGATTTAGTTGCTGAAGCTTCTGGTACTGGTTTAAACGATTTTCCGGGATAGAGATAACATCTGCTTCGGGGAGAGCAACTAAGGATCGGTTTATCAATAGATGAGCAGGGGTTAGAGGTGTGAAATCATCGGCATCAGAGGAAAGAGGGCATAGGGGTCTAGAGTTCAAAATGCCTTCTATCTGACTCAAGACCGTATAAAAATCTTCAAAGGTGAGAACAGATTCTCCTATCACTCTTGTTAAATGAAATTTTACACTTTTTATCCCAGCCTCCCATATTCCACCAAATGTAGGAGAACGTGATGGGATAAAATGCCATCTTATTTTTTCGTTAATCAAAATGTCTGAAATAGAACTGCCCTTCTCAGTGAGGAAGTTGTATAATTCTTGTAACTGTTTACTAGCACCCACAAAGTTGGTTCCATTATCAGAATAAATATGGGATGGCTTACCTCGGCGTGCTATGAACCGTTTCAATGCATTCAAAAACCCATCTGTAGTCAAAGAAGACACCAGTTCCAAATGAACTGCTTTACTGCTCATACATGTAAAAAGGCACAAATACGCTTTCGTCCGTTTCGCTCCACGACCTTTTCTATCTTTCACTAAGAAAGGACCTCCATAGTCGACCCCGACATTCACAAATGGAAAATATGCGTTAACTCTACACTCAGGTAAGTTTCCCATGATATAATTATTTTCTGTTGGTTTTACTCTGAAACACCTCAAGCATGATCTTACAATTTTCTTACAGGTATTTCTACAAGCCAGTGGCCAAAACCTTTCGCGGACAGTACATACCAGGTTTTGAACACCACAGTGAAACAATTTTTTATGTTCGTGTGTAATTATTAAGGTAGTTAATAAATGATTATTGGGTAGAATGAGTTGGTGTTTTCTTTCAAATGTATATTTTGAATTTTCTAATCTTCCCCCAACTCTTAGAACGCCGTTATCAAAAAAAGGCTTTAAAGATAACAGTTTACTTTTGTTATGTAAGGGTTTCCCTTTCAACAAATTTTCATAATCTAATGGGAAACACTCAATTTGTGTCGTTTTAACCAGTAAAAGAAGAGCTGAATCTAATTCGTTTACGGTTAATACCCCTGTCGTTTTTTCTTTGAGATCAGTGATACTGATTTTCAAATTATTCGAGAACCTCAGCATATATGCTGTAACTCGTAACAACTTCGAAAATGACGAATACCTTTTGATCAATTCGACAACCAAGTCAGAATTTTCAACAGACATGCATGAGATACTTGAATTCTTGCATTCTGGGATGGGAATTTCAACTTCAAAATGAGTTTTTTGATTCCAATAATTTTTATCCATCAATAGCCACTCAGGGCCTTTCCACCATAATAGAGAGGTAGATAAATCCTGTACACCGATACCTCGTGATAAAATATCAGCGGGGTTTTGTTCAGAAGTGACATGAAACCATTCTTCAATATTTGTTAAATTCTGTATTTCACTAACTCGATTTGCAACAAATGTTTTCCATTTACTAGGTTCTCCTTGCAGCCACGCAAGAACTATCATCGAATCGGTCCAATAATATCTTGCCAAAAAATTAATCTCTAATGTTGTAGTTACGCGTCTTGCCAGATTGGCTAACAAGACGGCTCCACATAATTCAAGTCTTGGTATACTAATTTGTTTCAAGGGTGCCAATCGTGATTTCGAACAGAGTAAATTACTAAAATATCCTTTTGTTGAGCAAAATCCCCTCACATAAAGAACGGCGGCATACGCTTTTTCAGAGGCATCCGCGAAGCCATGTAATTCAATATAAATATATTCTCATATAAGACACTGTCTGGGTATTTTCAAATCATTGATGAAAGTTAAATCATTATAAAAATATTTCCAACGAGATTTCATTTCGCCTGGGACCTCGGTATCCCATGAAATTTTAAGTTTCCATAAAGCTTGAATTATAAATTTTCCTATAATAATGACCGGACTGATCAGCCCTAATGGATCATAAATTTTACAAATCATAGACAAAATAGCTCTTTTTGTGAGTTTCAAGTTGTTGATATCTTGAATTTCAACCGAATATTGAATGACATCGGAAGATGCGTTCCAAAAAATTCCTAAAGTTTTGTTATTTATATCCTTTCCTATTGGTAGGATGTTATTGTCCAAACTGTCGTTGACAATAAGTTGGTTCATGAGGTTAAGACTATTAGATAACCATTTTCGAAGCTCAAATCCTGAATCTGACAAGATGGATGATACGTCTCTTTGAATTTGTAATAGTATTTGTTCCGAATCTGCTCCGGTCAGCAAATCATCGATATAAAAATCATTGGTTATAATTCTACTCGCTATCGGGAATGTATCAGAATTTTCATCTGCTAATTGTAAAAGACATCTCACTGCTAAGTATGGTGCCGATGCTGTCCCATACGTCACAGTGTTTAATTCAAAACATTCCAATTTTTCATTAACATCAGACCTCCAGAATATCTTCTGGTAACGCCTCTGATCTGGATCTATTAGGATTTGTCTGTACATCTTTGAGATGTCTCCTGCAATTACATATTTATATTTACGAAATCTCAACAATATTTCAAATATGTCATTTTGTAAGGCCGGGCCTGGATATTGAACACTATTTAGTGATAAACCAGTATCTGTTGGACAACTAGCATTAAAAACAACCCTACATCGTGTGGTAATGCTTGACTGTTTCATAACTGCATGATGAGGGATGTAATATCCTGAAATATTTTTAGGATTTTCATCTATTTTTGTCATATGTCCTAAAGTTCGATATTCTTGCATAAAGTTCACATAATCTCTTTTCAAATTGATATCTTTCATGAGACGTTTCTCTAAATTATAAAACATTTTGAGTGCGATATCACGCGACTCACCGAGTTCATTCAAGTTATCTTTGAAAGGGATATTTACTATGAATCTACCCGTTTCATCCTTCTTCACAGTCTTCTTAAAATGTTCCTCACAATATGTTTCGTCTTTAGTAAAAAATCTATTTTTATTTTTGACTTCTTCGATTGTCCAAAATTTACTAATCTGTTCATTAATATTATCATCATCCTGTATAACATGACATGTTATAGAATTATCAACACTGCTACCTAAATTACCAGCAATAATCCATCCTAATTTTGAATTCTGCAGTACCGGTAGATTTTTACCTAATCTTTTATGCCCCGTAAGTAAAATGGACCAAAAGAAATCGGAACCTAACAACATATCTATATCATCGCAAATATTGAAAGAAGTATCAGCTAAATTTAAATTTTCAGGAATATCTATGAGGTGTTTAGAAAAGGTAAATTTTGGCAGTTTTTCAGTAATTTTATTAATTACCAGCAAATCAGTTTCATACTTAAAATCTGTATATAATGATGTCAAAATTGCATGAATTTTATGATCTATTTTAATCATATTTTGTCCAACACCTTTTATAGAATGATTAATTAAAATCTTATTTGCCTTTACCTTCTTACAGAATTTCTCAGTTACGAAATTACATTGTGAACCACTGTCCAACAATGCTCGTGCCTTGAAATATCTATTATTAATCTTAATGTTCACAATTGCTGTAGATAATAAAACTTGACCTGCCTCTGTTACAGTATTCGTAGCGTCAAAATTTGTTATAGTGTGCGAAGAACTTTCACAGTTCGACACAGTGGACGAAGGGTGATTAGACACCTCCGAGTTAGAACCTGTCGGAGCTTGATTGGAGATTTCTTGTTCGTTTTGATCACTAGCATCATGACTTTGTATGCTGTTATTATACCTATCAATGTGTAGAAGCGTATTGTGTAATCTATTACACTTAAAACATTTTTTATGCCTACAGTCCCTCGAAGTATGTGAAGGGTTGAGGCAGTTAAGACATAGTTTCAATTTTTTACTCTCTTCAATTCTACGAAATACATCTAGTTTCAAGAAATTAGCACATTTATAAATAGCATGATCCTTTTTGCAGTAAAAACACTTCATTCCAGTGGCCGCCAAACTATTGCCCACAGATGGTTTTCTATATTTTGTAGGAAGGTTTCTCGTTTTATCTGGTTTGTCATTTGTCATTTGCCAATTTTTCGAGCATTTGACATCTCTCGTGTAAAAACTTTTGCATATCAGGCATCCTAGGTAAGTCACCCTCACATTTATACGATTCCCAACCTCTACGTGTCGAATTATCAAACTTCTGTGTTAAAATATAAATTATCAAACGATCCCATGAATCGACATTTTCGCCGAGTGTTTTGAGGGATAGTAAATGATCGTTGATATTATCATACAACACTCTGAGCTCTATATGAGACTCCTTTGCCATAACCTGTTGTTCGAAAATACTTTTAATATGATTATGAATCATCAAACTCTTATTTTCATATCGCTCTTTTAGCATGTTCCAAGCAATTTCATAATTTGCAGAGGTTGTGTCTAAATTTGCCACGATTTTTCGCGGTTCTTCCGATAAACATGTTTTTAAATGATAAAATTTCTCGATAGAGTTCAACGATTCCTTATTATGTATCAAAGCAGTAAAAAGATCTCTAAATTCCAACCATCCTTTATAATTTCCGTCGAAGGTTGGCATCTTAATAGTCGGTAATTTAATGTGATCATTATTATTATTATTACTCGTAGTACTCGTTCCAGCATCTGACAAATTGTCAATGCCATCACGATTACCTTGCTCATTATTATCTTTTTTATAAAAACTGTCTGTGATCATTTCTGCATCATTAACCAAACTGAAAAATTCATTTTCAAAATCGACTCTGTCATTACTAGCTATTTCATCTGGGGAAAGCAGTTCAATTTCATTTTGCAAATCCGCAAACAAATCAAAGCATCCCTGTACTTTGGCTAATCTGGAACTTATTTCTTTCACCAGAGATAGGGTTAAATTATTTCTATCTATTCCTTTCAGGAAGTTATCAAAACGGGTTAGAGATCCCTTTACCTGGCCTCTTTTTATTTTGAGAACCTTCGTTTGTTCTGCCATTGTACTTAAAAATCCAAAAAAAACAATAAATTCCCGCGTTGATAGGAAAACTAACCTCAATTGGGTATAAGGTAATAATTATTATTCGGTACAATGTCAGACAGAAAAACACTTTGTACTACACATAAAATATGAATAAAGGAACGGACTCACAGGAAATAGATACTCCCAACTTCTAATCAAACTGCAAGCTGCAACCGGCAAAATCCGCCATATATGTATGGAGTCAGGACGCCACTCAACGAAAACTCTTGAAAAAATCCAAATCCGGATCGTCTGGACCAAATGTTAATTTGATAAAATCACAAAACCGTGAATAGTGAACTGTAAACACTTTTATTATTCACATTAACTATCATTGCCTAATCAGGCTAACAAATTGAAAAATATGCAAAAATAGAGGAATGGCGTCTAACTGAGAGTCTCAAAGTCTATGCCACCTGTCGCCACTTTCTTGCGTCCATCCCGGAATCGCGCGCAGCCTGGGGTAAAGTCAAGCGGGAACAAAACGTTTTTGCCGGCACATAGGCGTACTCATAGTTCGTTAAATTGGGTCCTTAACAATGTCAAATGTCGTAACGTTAAATTTCTTGTGTTCTGAATTAGAGTTAAATGAAAAAACTGCTGTCTTCTTTGGATCATACATTACTTTTATTCTTCATCATTTCAATCTCCATTATGAGGAAGATAACTAAGCAGATAAGAGACATTTGAAACAATAAACAAATAATCTGACCTTGGCTACTTCTACCTGTCATTTGTCAATTTCAAACCGGTTTTTCTTCTAAGTTCACAGGCAATCAGTTGAGTCCAATCCTATCTTTTATGGAATAGAATACGTATACCAGGAGAGAAATGCTGATAGAATTCTTGATCAATCGCCGCCTTCTCCCAATTGAATTGAATTGATTCGAGTAACAATTCACAAGTTATCCTGTGGCTTCAATTCATTTTTTCTGATTAATTTCCAATTCATGAATTCATTTCATTTTTTCGCGTAAATTGTGACTCTTGAATTCAATTCACGAAACTGATGAATTTGTCCAACTCTGTGGAAAATTGCGACCGTTAAAGACTCTATATGGCCTAGTGCAAATTATCTTTTGAAGGAAGTGAAAAATGTGTTGCTCTCGAACTCATCAGAAACTTTCCTCTCAAATGAAATCGGTTGGTTAATTCTGAAATGAACACGTCAAAACTTTTTTCCATTCAAAATTCATGAATCACTATACCTTTTCCAATTGTAATTCAGATAATATAAGATGTTATTCAGAAAATATCAATTGTAATTCAGATTAGTCGAATGTAATTCGGAAGATATCACTTGTAATTCAGAAAATATCAATTGTAATTCAGATTGATCAAATGTAATTCAGATCTATCAATTGTAATTCAGGAGATATCAATTGTAATTCAGAAAATGAACGATATGCAGACGTATACGTTTGATCAAGAACACAAAAGGCATTCAGTACTGGCACGACAATTCTGAGAACACTGCGAAAACACCAATAGAGAAGAAAATTGATATTTACTGATCTACGGAATATATAGGTACAGGATACAGGGCGTGTCTCATCGAACTGTCATTCTGACTTCGAAGTGAAGGAGTGAAATTATCGAAATATATTTCATTTGAAAGTTTTATGTATGTACATCCATATATATATAGGGTACTGATTGAAAACGTACCGTATGAAAAATTGTGTCTGAACTCCCCAAAAAATGGGTATTTTCATTACGCAGAATGAATATTAGTGATGAAATTTTTCCAAAGCTCATATTCCTTTGATCTATTTTATGCGTCAAAAATGGTCGGATATTTTTAATTCGAAATAGAGGACTAGCAACTTGAGTGTCACACATGACCATATTACTTATGCATGAAAAAGCTGCAAACTATTATAGAAATGTTTATTTTATATGCAGTGTTATCATTAACTTGTTAATATTGATATCTTCATTCTGTTATCGTTTCTACTTAGGTATATTATAGCTTCAATAAGTTTGAATACGTAATATTTGGGTATTTTTTGCTGTTATTCGATTTAATAATGTAAATTAATGATATTTATTCATACAGCACAAAGAATATACAGAAAATTCACAAATATAATGGACATATATGTAGAGAAAATAACTGATACACTGCGGCTGCCCCAAGCAAGAACACAGTAATTGTATTTCAGTGAACATGTGGGAAAATGGGCGCCGAACTCATTTCATTTCTGTTTCGGAAAATCGATTTTATCATATGTTCTTCCCAGGAGCCACGCGTGAATTTTCCTTCATTATACTTAGAATCGATGTGCTTTTCAACCCTATTAGAGGCTTGTATGCGAAAATGGGGCACCAAAATCTGTCCCTATCTAACGGTCTGATTGTCTCCATTGATTATATAATCTGAGTTACGTTTGATATTTTCTGAATTGCAATTGACTATTCTGAATTACAATTGATATCTTCTGAATTACAGTTGACTATTCTGAATTACAACTGATATCTTCTGAATTACAGTTGACTATTCTGAATTACAATTGATATCTGCTGAATTACAGTTGACTATTCTGAATTACAACTGATATCTTCTGAATTACAGTTGACTTTTCTGAATTACAATTGATACCTTCTGAATTACAGTTGACTATTCTGAATTACAACTGACATCTTCTGAATTACAGTTGACTATTCTGAATTACAACTGATATCTTCTGAATTACATTTGACTAATCTGAATTACAATTGATATTTTCTGAATCACAATTGGAAAAGGTGTAGTTGTCTTGAAACAAGACGTACCTCAAAAAATATTCTGACAGTGACAAATACATATTTACTGACTTCGAATTATGAATTATCAGACCTGGTCATTCGCCCTGATATTCATTTGAGAGTATAACTCTAGTCACACAAGATTGGGAATATCCGAAAATTTCACTATTCGTTTTGCTCACAGTAGTAAATAATACGATATGAAAATGAATTCATGACGTAATGAATTCAATATACACGGGTAGCAGGTGGATACAGGAAATAGAGATAAAAATTTGATGAAACGTTGAATCACATAGCACGTGCAAAATTACTGCAAAGTCCTAAATTAATGCATATTGTGTGTTTGTTGTTTGTTTGAGCAATGAACCAGTAAATTGTGCTAGAGCTTTCGTATTCCACTGAACGAAGTTGAAGTTGTTTCAGATTTGAAGTAGAGAGATTGAAGAGTATAAAATTGTTTATTCTACCTGTCTCTGTCACCTCGAGTGGCATAGTTGTAGAAGTCAAAGTTCAATTTGAGAATTCCTTGCTCTTTCTGGGTAGCTGAAATAATATATGAACAAAGGGAAGTCGTTTTTTTACACACAGGTTGAAATACATAAATGGATATAGTTTCAATCCTGGAAATGGAAAAATGTAAACAATGTGCATGATTGGAATTCGAACAGAAGAAAAGGATCGAAGGATCGAATTTATCAGAATTGGTGACTTCAATTGAGGAATAATTGTAAAATAATTAGTTTTGCTATTAGTATAGTTCAAATCTGGGTTCCAATTCATGGAGTAGGTCTTTTATGGTGATATTGATACATTATACCGCTAGAAACTAGAAGGAAATTTTGAAAGTATCTCCAAGACTATGAAAATTGATTCGTTGATGAGTTGAAGCACTGGAAATCTAACCTTTTTGACAATTCGAGAAGTTTTGAAGGGAGTGATTTCATCTTTGAATCATGCTTCCAATTATATTCTCTGTGGATTAAAATGGGAACCTAATGAAGGTGTATAATTAGCTGTATGATATTTTCTAATGTATATCTTAAGAATTCGGTTCATACTGCAACGATGGAAAGGCAAACTATAACTTCAAGACCAAACAAATGCTTCGAATCGTCATAAGGGTTACCTATACCGTGTGACACAGACTCATGGGTCACCCCCGTTTTCTCCTTTGTTTTTCTAGCTATATTTTTGAAATTCGGGACATTGAATATGCTCACTGAACAGCATTTCTCGACATATCTGAAAGAAAAAAACAACTTCCAATTTTTCCGGAAATGACATCAACTTTCGATTCTTGAATGGGACACCCTGTATATTGTTACATGATCGGTTAGGGATGATCATGAGGAATCCAACGATACCAGGTTTTATGGTGTTATCTCCCATGACTACGGAGATATCGCCATTTATTTTATTCATAAGCTCAATGAGTGGGAGAGAGAATTGGATTGACCCGCCAGAAAAAGTTTCTCTCCCCTAAGTTTGCTAAGAGAGGAGCTCGCCTCATTTTGGCTTGCAGACATTTAGAGAAAGCGAAAGCAGCGCGAGAAAGGATAATTCGAGAAACTCTGAATGAGAATATAGTTGTCAAACCCATCGATATGGCATCGCTAAAATCCATCAGAGCGTTTGCTGATGACATTTCGAAAACAGAGAAAAGACTGGATATTTTAGTGAACAATGCTGGAACCGGATCTGTAGGAATAACCGAGGATGGTTTGCCAACAATTATGCAAACGAACTATTTCGGAACCGTTCTGTTAACAGTGCTACTAATAGGTAATCATTCAGGAACCGAAAAACATTTTTCGAATTCCATCATGAAATATGAAACTTAATTTTCCATTTTAGATCTTTTGCAGAGAAATCCCAGCAGAATAATAAATGTTTCATCAAAATTTGCATCACGAGCGAATTTGACAACAGGGAATTTGACTACTTCCGTCGATTCCAACTTATCTAATTATAACAATAGTAAATTGGCGATGATATTGTTCACCATAAAGCTTGCTGATTTTTCGAAAATGTCCAATATCAGTGTATTTTCATTACATCCAGGAATGGTAGATACAAAAATATTCGAATCCCTTCAAGGATTCACAGGAATCTTCGTGAGATGTTTCGCCAGATGTTTCTTCAAGGTAAGTTCAGTTACTTGATCGAACCTCATAACATAACCAGAAATTAGTTACCTATTACATCAAAACTCATTGAATTCATTTTGAAAAAACACACACACGCATTGGCCTTTTGGTTATGGTAGGGACTAGAACCAGGTTGGATAGCCGTGTATATTTACGTGTTTGCATTTCAGGTATCATCTCACTACCAATTTTCAGAGTCAAAATTATATATTTTATGTTTTGTTCTAATAATATGTGATCAATAGTTTATAATTTAATATCATTTATTTACAACTAATACGTAGTATTTTACTGATGGTTTCTACTATCACAAAATTTCTCGAATTACCATGGAAACGATACAACCAAACTCCAAAGTGTCAGTGTCAAACGGGTAGGTGGTGTTTGTGTATTAGTATTTGTATCATGATAGACTACTAATTCAATTAGTATTATGAGTTTATGAGTTATTGAACTATGAAAAACAATGCTGTTAGTTTGTTGAAAATTCATTTTTGTCAGATCGAAAGAGTAATAAAAATCTTATGAAATACTAGTTCTGCAAGTTAACTCAATTATATATATATATATATATATATATATATATATATATATATATATATATATATATATATATATATATATATATATAAACAAAAAGGAAGTTATTGGGTAAAGCAGCAAGCAAAACGTGTACTCTTTCAACACTATATTTCCGATATTTCGACAGTGAATACTGTCATCTTCAGGGAAGTGTGTTATTGAGAATGGTTGCCAATGTTGGAAAATAAATGAATGATTTCTGAGTGCAATGTCAGACTTAACATTCTGTACATGATAATGTCAATTATTTAAAATATGTGAGATAAAATATGAATAAAATTTTCTCGTAAGAGTTGTTTAAAATAGTTAAAAGTCAAAACGTGGTTTGGAATATATATATATATATATATATAGGTCCTGATATAGTGAGGTTGCAGTCAAAAAAGGGTCTGAATTTACAAAGAGAACTCTTTGTTATCTGTCGAACTTTCGAAATGTTTATTACCTTCTTCGGAACAACTGTAAAACGGTTGATTACAATATATACTTATATACCTAAGTTATTTTCTAATTGGAGTGCTTACATTCGTCAAATTGAAATGAAATTTGATCAAAACAAACAGACAATACATGAATGAAATAACATTGACAAGTTGACTCAATCAAGGCGGAAAATTTTGATTAAAGGATGATATATTTTTCTCGTTGAAAAGTAATAATTAAGTATATATCTCACTGAGGTCATTCAAGTCGGTTCGTTAATTCAAAGAATGTTGTTCTTTATGAATATGAACCATTTCTAGAAATTTTTTTTTTCAAATATATATATATTGACAACATTCTATGGTAGCAGCGTATTATTGAACCCATTCAAAGAAGAGTTGAAATAAACAAACTCCGAAGTCGTTCGAACCAGGTATAGATCCAGTTTCCGAATGGTTGAAATGGAAACAGAAAATTCAGCTATTTTGGATAGCTTCAGATATGGATGAGCACTCGGTAAAAAAGCAAAGAGCTACATTTCTACACATTCTTGGAGATTATGGCCTAGGTGTTTATAACACATTAACAAAGACGATGAAAAAACGGTTGAGGTGATCCTGGGAAAGTTATCTGAATATTTTGAACCATATAAAAATGAATCATACATTTGGTTTATTTTTTTTCACATGTCATCAGAAGACATTTCAACCTATAGACCAGTATGTAACAGAGTTGAAACAAAAAGCAACTAACTAACAACATTGTTTTTCATAGTTCAGTAACTTATGATACTAATTGAATTAGTACAGTCTATAATGATACAATATTGATATGAATGAAACTGAAGAATTATTGGTTTATGATGAATAAATTAGTCCTAAATAAAGTAGTGTACTTCTCGCAATAATGACTCTTATTATTGTCTCGTGGTATAATCTACTATTAACCATTTTCAATCCGATTCCTATTATTTTTAATGTTTTTTATAAAATTTTTGTCCTCTCAGCTGAATAAAGTGGTGCTTCATCATCTGCAGAAGCAATATATCTTCCAAGCAAATTAGTTTTGCAACACAATGAAAAATTTCCAGGGATTCATAAAAATAAAGCAGTTGTTACGTAATGAAATTAAAAACGTTAGACACTCAAACAAAATATATTAAATGGTTACGTTAACAGGTTGAAGTAAAGGGTTTTTCCTCCCGACTAGCCTGAACAAAGAGAGAGGGGTCGGTTCTTCAAATACCGGGTGTTAAATTGAGCGCCAACAGATTCAAATACCTAACCTTACCTCAAGAGAAATCGATATTAGAGAAATTGAACCTATAAAATTTACTCTAGCATATGAGTAACCAAATGTTAACAATTGTGTTGGTAGGTCACGAAATAGGAAATCTTGTTGCAAGTTTAAATACTACTATATTGCATATCGACATTAATAAATATCACTGCAAACATTGAAATGAACAAACTACATATCATGGAATGAATTGACTGAAGGGTTGGTGCACTTCCTAAAAACTCTCATGAGAGGAAAGTAGAGGAGTGGATAAAATCTGTACACTGATCTTCACCCAGTCCCCTTTACGCATATCATATAAAAAAGGAATTGTAAAATCTATACTTATAGGTAACACATATCAATAATATTGACTTAAACCACGTAAAATATTTAATAATGAACTAGGAAATTGGCTCGTGGAAGGTTCGGAGATTCAATTTTGAATAGAAAATTCCGCTATGCGGTACTTAGCCCTGTTGCTGGATTATACGGGATACTGCACATCCGGAAACGGGATACCAAATTCTTTATTATATTTGGAGATATATTTGGAGGTCGTGCCCCGTGAATTATGTTCTCTGGCCAGTAAACTTATTTGTTAGGAATATTTCCACTGTCTGAGGGTAAACGCCTAGAAAATCATATTCGTGATTGTAGTAAAATAAAACACATGAAATACAGAAAACCCACTCGAATTTGAAATAATAAGAACTCACCTCCGATTATCGATTCCCTAATAACCGTGAGACGTTGCCTTTCTTTTCCAAAAAAAAACGACTGATATCTAAAATCCTCTAAAGAGCAGAGATCAACAGTTGTTCATACAATAGAACCCAATATCCAATAAAACATATCTGTTGAAAGGAACACTAGTTAACAAAAGCCGCCTATAGCGTAAAAATGTTTTATTTTAAAATTCAGTGTTCAAGATATCGAAGCCATTTCTCAAATACCCACGAATCTTTTTGTGTGGACAATTTCTTATCTCCACAAAACAAAAGTTTTCGCATTTCATCGACGAGGGCAGCAGCTCTCGGGTTCGATATGAATGAAAGTTTGAATATGATGTATTCTTAGTTGTATACACTCTCGGAATTTGCCAAAATTTTACGGATAACGTAACACAGTAGGTCAGTGGCAGTAGATTTTGTATTTGGGGCTTTGTCAAGAAGTTTTAATAATAACCACATTCATCTCTTTTCCAGAATAATTGAATGATAGCATAACTTATAGGTCTGTCTTAATCTATGATACAACTTGTCGATTTTAGATTCGTTACATTGAATTGAAAAATTGTGGGGAATGTTCATATAAGTACTAGTATAAACGAACTGTGTGCACTTGTATCCGTATTACTGTGTCTTACTATCAGGAAAACCCTATTTTCATTTCATTTGATCATTACACTCACGGTTTCATGCAGCATTGAAATGATGATCCTCATCGAATGATGATTTTCATGAAAGTTCATCATATTTTTCGTTTCAATCAATATTTCAGACCCCTGAGGAAGGAGCTCAAACTATACTGCACACGGCTTTGGAACAAGGAATTGAAAGGTACTCAGGTAGACACTTCGAGGAATGTGCCCTTAAAAAAACGTATGGAACTGCAAAGGATATGGCTCTGGTGGAATCGATTTGGGATAAAACTATGAACATTCTGAATTGTGAAGAACTTGTAAAGAATATCTCATTTTGAATGGGAACAAAATTTGTGAATATATCTGTTATTTCTCGTTCTCTATTTGGTAAATAATTATTTCGAAAATATTCAATCCAACTTTTTATTTACTTTCTTTTGAAAAACAACTTTTATTCAACTCAACTTCATGAAAACTAATGTCACCTAAATCACAGTCACTAGCATTATACGAAGCGAGATCAAACATTAAAAACTCTAATTATCGAAATTATAACATTTCTTCCCCCTGGTGAAAAACTTCACCGATGATACTAGTCCAAGTAGATCTTGCAAATTTCCATAACTGGTCGGCTATAGATCCCTGACGCTGTTTGTACGTCTACAACTCTTATTTGGCCGTCTGGTCCAGGGTGAGTTTGAATAATTCTGCCAAGTTTCCAGGTGTGTCTAGGAGCATTATCTTCTACTAGTATCACAACATCCTCGATTCATTTCATTTGTTTCGCTTGTTCAATGTTGGGAGGTATTCTTTTACCCAACGTCTCCAGAAAGTATGTGCAAACATTTGCGATTTCTTCCACTCCTCTCTCAAACATTTTTTATCGGGATCAATTCTAACAGAATTCAATTCCATTAGATAAACCTACTAAAAAGTGATTGGGTGTTAGGGACTCAAAATCTGCTGGATCTGTGGAGATTTTTGTCAGAGGACGTGAATTGACTATATTTTCAGTCTCGGCAAAAAGAGTGAAAAGACTCTCAAATTACTGACACGTGAAATAAGACCTTTCACCAATGTGGGTATGGACTATTTTGGCCCCATTTTCGTGAACGTTGGAAGAAGAAAAAAAAGCGATGGGGTGTCTTATTTACTTGTTTCGCTATACGAGCCATTCATTTGGAAATTTCCCATAAACTAAATACTGATTCTACAATTATGGTGATCAGAAAAATGTGTTCCAGGCGAGGAAATCCAAAAATGATATTTTGTGATAATGGAACGAACATAAAAGGGGCTGCCAATGAACTGCGTGAAGCTGCTAAAGACCTAGTTAGATCGTCCTCCTCCATAATCGACACGCTAACTCCGAATGGAATAGAATTCAAGTTCATTTCGCCAGCAAGTCCTCATATGGGTGGAGTCTGGGAAAGGTTGATTGGTTCGGTGAAGAAGGTGCTGGGAAAAATCTTACATGGGCAAAATTTGAGAATGGGATTTGTTAAGTTCTCCGAAAAAGTAGGCAGAGCGACAACCCCGCATCCCTGACCAGCGACAAGTGCCAAATAGACTTTTGCAATTTAGTCAGTAAAATATGTAACTCGCAACCATACGTATCAATACACTTCATACCACGTTTATTTGTTAAAAAAGGTGTATAATTAAACAAATCAAAATCATCCAGTGTGTTATTTACACACACACACACAACATTGGTCCTTCAGAGCACGATTCATGAACTAGTCATTGTGCTACAATTATAATTAAAGTGAATTAAGGCGGATTCATGCAACAATCATTATAATTACATTAACATTACATTATCATTAAGAAAAGTTGAACACCCATTTTATAGTGGAAGCGTTCATGCAACACATTAGTTCATTACATTTACATTAGTCGCACTAAGAAGTTGGCAACTTTTAACTTTATTTTCATTACACTATGAATCTTAGTGAAAACAGCAATTGCGCATGTGCAATAACGTGTCATTTGACGGTTTTAGGTTATGTTATGTTTATTTTTGGGTTTATATTATTAGTATTCAGCAATATAACGGATCAAGGTGCTTTAAGAGAATTAGTTCGTCAATATGAACATCCTTAAAATGAAAAACATAGATATTTCAACAACAAATATATAATGTAATGAGTGTTGCATGAACGGCAACACTTTCTTAGTGAAAATGTAATGATAATGTAATGTTAATGTAATTATAATGATCGTTGCATGAATCCGCCTTTAATATCGAGTTGGCGCTAAAATAGCCGGCAAGCCGCTCCACCTGATCCAGGCGACGCTGAAATCTACCAATAGGAAAGCGAGTACCGGATGCCTCCATCGTATACTTTATAGAAGAGGGGTCATAGGATAACAAACAGGTTGGTGCGTTCCATTTTACAAATTCAATCTCCTTTTCAATATATTCCTACCATCTATCAGTGCAAGGAATATATATAATTGATTGATTAACGTTCATTTCGATTATTGATCTATCACTTTGATACTTATTCATAGAAAAACATTACTTGTCAATATGTCTGACGATTTAAAAAAATATAAATTGAAGAGGTCTTGTATAAAAGGGCAATTAACTCGTTTTGATACCTTTTACGATAAATTCATACAGGGTGATGCCTTCAACGTCATTCAGCTGGAAAATCGATTGTCGAAACTTGATACCTTATTAGAAGAGTTCAATAATATTCAGATGGAAATAGAATTACTTACACCGGAAGATGATATCGATGCTAAACAAAGAAACGATGAAGAACGTTCAACTTTTGAAGACTTATATTTTGAAGTTATAAGTAAAGCAAAATCATTCCTTTTGAAAATTAATAATTCTGATTTAAGTACTGTTACTATACAATCCTCCAGCACATCTCAAATTCCGAATGTGAGTAATTCTCCAAGCGTTCAAAACTTCAATACAAATTTGCAGCCGCCAGTATCGCCAAATATAAACATCACTAATCAAAACCCTATTCAAAATTTGAATAACCAGGCTGTTAATATGAATACTTCTACCTCGACTTCTACTGTAGTTTTGCCACAAAATGTATCAGATGTGAATATCAAGCTTCCTACATTGAATTTACCAACATTTGATGGTTCATATAGTGAATGGCTTTTTTTCCGAGACACTTTTATTTCTATAATTCATAATAACTCGTCTCTTACTAAAATACAAAAGTTCCATTATTTGCGTCTCTCTCTTAAGGGCGATGCCTCTGACGTCATCCAATCACTCGAAATAATAGAAGCAAATTATGATATTGCATGGGATTGCTTGTTAGATAGATATGAGAACAATCAAATTTTGATTTCGAATCATGTTAAGTCATTATTTAATTTACCATCCATATCAAAAGAATCACATTCTACCTTACGACTACTTGTTGACGGTACTTCACGCCATCTGCGCGCATTGAAGGCTTTACATCAACCCATTGATTATTGGGATACATTGATCATTCACCTTATTATATTGTATTGTTATTGTATTGTACTGCTGATTTGCTTTCTGAAATATTCAGTTACTAGTGCTCAAAAATTGTGTGTTTCACATTAGAGGAAGTATTACCTATCAAGAGGATACCGTGAGTAAAATTGAAAGGTTTGATGCCTGAATCATCATTTTCGTTAGTATAAATCTCAACATAACCTCACCGGTTCGTTTCAACTATTCGGGTCATATCACTCGCATCTAAGCAATTTCCAGTGGCGGAGACTACGTACGGCTATCCACAGACTAACTCTGGTTCTTTGAGTTAGTTTCAATATGCCTACAACTGTTCCATGTAGCTGCTGCAACAGAGCCTACGACCCAGTTTCTATGGTAAAGTGTTGCATTTGTAAAAAATTATTTAAAAACTCCTGTGTCGACATTAGCTCCACCGAACTTAGAGCCTTAAACTCAAACAAAGGATATGACTGGTCCTGTAAAAATTGCAGATCAATCGGCAGTGAGATAAAAGACCTCAAAGCACTAATAATTAAACTACAGGATGAAATCCAGAACTTAAAAGCTGTCCACAATGTGACAAAACCTGCCATCGACTCGAACTTCTTTGAAGAAGTCATTGCCGAGGTAGACGATAGAGCGAAGCGTCGTAGCAATCTTATCATTTATGGAATCGAAGAACAGGATCAGAATATAAGTAACGATGAGAGGATAACTGCCGACAAAACTGAAGTGATTGAGATTTTACACGTTGTGAAGCCGAATTTGGACGTTACCGAAATCAGACCAATGAGACTCGGCAAGTTCAATGCTGGAAGGAGACGTCCTATCAAAATCAAATTTAACGAAGAGAAAAAGGTTGCCGATATCATTCGTAACGTTGGGAATCTCTCGTCCAGTAGATTCCACAGAAAAATTTCAATATCACATGATCGTACGATTAAACAACAAGCTCTGTACAGGAAGGTCAAGGAAGAATTACAGGATCGACTCAATTCAGGAGAAACCAACTTAAAAATTAAATATCATAACAATATTCCAGTGATTGTTCCGAAAAACTAAATTTGCCCAACAGTGGAAATGATCTACGATGCTCCTTTCAAAATGTTCGTGGACTTCGTTCTAAATGCCAAACATTTTACGCCTCGGTTAGTGATTGTGAATTTGATGTCATAGCAATATGCGAAAGCAATTTCTCTGATGATATACAGAGTAGTGAATATTTTCCTGAAAACTATTTAGTGTACAGAAAGGACAGAAAATTGGGTGTAGTTGATGAGGAAAGCGGAGGTGGTGTTGTGTTGGCAATCAAAACGCACATAAACTCAAAAATTATTGGCACACCATCTTTAGATACAAATTTTCCACTGATAGATGTACTTATATTGAAGTGTTCTTTGACACATTGTAGCTTTCATATCGGCGTTATTTATATTCCGCCGTCGATCAGTGCGGAATCTTATGAGTTATTTTGTGAATCTCTTGAACAACTTGATTGCTTACAGTCCGAAAGTATTATATTATTCGGCGACTTTAATGCTCCAGATTTCTCCCATGCAATCAGTAATGACAGGAAATCAGGTTCTATTAAAAACCTAATGAATTTTTTCAATCTTAAACAAGAAAACCATATTTTGAATGAATCCAGTAGGTTACTGGACTTAGTTTTAACCGACAAGAAATGTGTTGTTCAGAGAGATCCACTCCCTCTAGTTCCTGAAGATATTTTGTACCATCCAGCTTTGATTGTTGAATTTTCTAACTTAGATCATAAGGAAGGCGTTTTTATACGGAATAATGAACAGAGGAGTTATAATTTCAAAAAGGCAAATTTTCCAGCTTTATATCAAACTCTACTCCAAATTGATTGGACGTTTTTGAATATATATAATGATGTAAATTTGGCAATCGATAAATTTTATGAGGTTCTGTATGGAACTTTAGATAATTATGTTCCTCAGCACAAGGTATTCAAGCATCAATATCCACGTTGGTACACTGCTGAAATAATCAGTAACATAAAACTAAAAGCAAAGTATCACGACAGGTTTAGAAAAACTGGTAATGTATATTATGACCAAGAGTTCAAAAGACTGAGAAGTTTGACTAAGCAACTGATACGATGCGCCTACAACAATTATGTGCAATCAATACAAGAAAATATATCACACAACCCTCAGAGTTTCTGGTCATTTGTTCATGCGAAGAATAATACCTCAAGAATACCTGGTAGAGTATTTTTTCAGGACAGAACGTTTGATGCTCCTCAAGACATTGTCAATGGATTTTCTGATTTTTTTAGCAGTGTGTTCATGTCATCCAATCTAGGTAACTTCAGCGAAGACAATATTCTTAGTAATCATGATACTATATCATTTCTCAATATAACTGAGTCGGAGATAATTTCCGCTTCGAAAAAATTGAAAAATAAATTCACTTCTGGGCCAGATAAACTTCCTTCATTCTTCATAAAGGATTGCATCAGTGTATTTGTTACTCCCCTGATATATTTATTCAATTTAGCTATAAAATCCAATACATTTCCAGACTTATGGAAGATATCACGGGTGTCTCCAATACTAAAGAGCGGTGATCCAGCTGATATTCAGAATTATCGTCCCATATCTGTCTTATCTAATTACGCCAAACTGTTCGAAATAGTAATTTATAATCGAATATTCACCTCAGTACATATGATAATTTCACCATATCAACATGGATTTATGGCCAAACGCTCAACGGTAACAAACTTAACTGAGTTCACGCAATACGTGTCGGAGCATGTTGACAATCGATGCCAAGTAGATGTTATCTACACAGATTTTGCTAAAGCGTTTGACAGAATTGACCACCTTTTTTTGTTACAGAAACTTCAATATTTCGGCTTTCATTTGTCAGCTGTTTTATTCCTCAAATCCTATTTCACTCAACGATCTCAGTTTGTTTCCTATAATGGCTTCAATTCAAATAACTTTATTACTACCTCTGGGGTTCCACAGGGCTCGAACCTAGGTCCCCTTTTATTTGCATTATTTATCAATGATTTAAATGATGAAATAGATTGTAAACGATTATTCTTTGCGGATGACTTGAAATTATTTTCTATAATACAAAACGTGGATGATTGTGAGGCCCTGCAATTTGAAATAAATAAAGTTCAGCAATGGTGCGAGGAGAATAAGCTTTATTTAAATGCATCGAAATGTAAAAGCATGAGTTTCACAAGGAAAAAATTTCCTATCTTATTCAATTACAACGTAAAGAACACAATACTGTCTCGTTGTGAGTTAATAAAAGATCTTGGCGTTTACTTTGATTGCAACTTAACATTTGGTCACCACATTTCTGTGAAAGTAAACCAAGCTCTCAAATCCTATGGCTTTATAATAAGAAATTGTAAATCTTTTTGGAATCTCAAAGCTCTATGTTCGTTGTATAATGCGTACGTTAGATCTAAGTTGGAATATGGTTCTATTATATGGAATCCTGTCTATATGTGTAACAGGTTGATGATTGAACGAGTTCAGAGACGATTCCTGAAGTTTTTGTGTTTTAAAATCGATAATCAATATCCCGAAAGGGGCGTACCATACCAAACTTTATTATCGCGCTTTGATTTTGTAAGTCTTGACGTAAGAAGAAAGAGTGCTGGCATTATTTTTCTATACAAATTATTGCACCATCAAATTGATGCAAGTAATATAGTGTCTCAATTGAAGTTTTTTGTTCCGAATTCTAGAACTAGGTACACTAAGACGTTTCACTGTAGTAGAGCCAGGACAAATTTATATCTGAAGTCCCCTATATATACCATGTGTGAAAACTTTAATAAAATTTCTGTCTACTGTGATATTCAGCATGATACACCGAATTATATAGGAAATATGGCTATTCAATATCTGAATGAAAACATTATGTAAGATGTAGCAGTTTTTATTTTTTCTATATTTTTCAAATGTTTTTTTTTGTTTTTATTTTATATTTTATAGATTGTAGTATTTTCATTCTTCCACTTTGTTTTCTCTTTCCTTCATCAATATTCGAATACTCTTGTAATTTATCCATCAAAATGGTTGTAACTACACTTTGAACTTTCTTATAAATAATTTGTCCTGTAAATGGGTAACTGTTGGGCAATAAAATGCTTTTATTATTATTATTATTATTATTATTATATCCACGAAACTTGACTATTCAACGCGCAGAGAATGGGAATCAAAAAACACAAAGGGTCAATTACCTACACTGGTAAATTTCTTAGAATTCTTGAAACAAAAGTGTCGTTTGTTAGAAACTTTGGAGAATAATAAACCCTCGGATAAACCCAATAACCGAGAAGCGAATATGAAGTTGAAATATACCACCAAAGCACATCTTGCTTCAAATAATGTCGTCTAATGTACCATCTGTCATAGGGATCATATAGTTTATAATTGTTCTAAATTTCTGCAGCTCGATGTCAATGCCAGGTTCGAAGAAGCAAAACGGTTGAAGCTATGTATAAACTGCCTAAGAAAAAATCATACAACAAAAAATTGTTCTTCAAGTAAATGTAGAAAATGCGGAAAACTTCATAATACCCTTTTGCACTTCGAATCTAATTCTAATCAGTCCAATGACGGGCAATCTGACAAGGCAAATGACTCAAATAGTCAAACCGTTATGTTTTCATCTTCTAACGATAATGCTCACTCAAATTCCCATTGTACCCTACAAAATAAAACTTGCATACTCCTTTCAACTGCAGTAGTAAATATTTTTGACAGAGATGGTAATATGCTTACTTGCAGAGCACTCCTCGATAACGGATCTCAAAGTAATTTTATTTGCGAGAATTTATGTGAAAAACTCAAACTTGAAACTGAAAAAATCAAAATGATTGTTTCTGGTATTAATCAAAATGCATCTATTGTCCACACGAAAACATCTATCAAATTAAAATCTAGAATAAATGCCTTCAGTGAAACACTGTCATGTCTGGTTCTTAAAAATATAACAAATAATGATCCTTGTACCTCGTTCGATGCAAAATGTTTGAATATCCCACCTAACCTGATACTCGCAGACCCAGATTTTAATATTACTACACCGATTGATTTACTCATTGGCGCGGACATATTTTGGGATTTGCTTTGCGCTGGTCAAATAAAACTGGGTAATAATTCCCCCATCTTACAAAAAACTCAGTTAGGTTGGATTATTTCGGGCCCTTTGAATTTAAAATCATTAGAGTTACCTAGCATCACATGCAATTTGAGCATTGAAAATAGTATTGATGAGCAAATCGAGAGGTTTTGGAGTATTGAAGAAGTGTCTTATAAGAAATATTTATCTCCTGAAGAGCAGGCATGTGAAGATCACTTCAAACAGAATACAACTAGGGATTCCTCAGGAAGATTCATAGTTAAATTTCCACTTAAAAAACCTATTTCAAGTTTGGGTGATTCACGAGCTTCAGCCGAAAAGAGATTTTTCTCCCTCGAGAAAAAATTGGCAAGAAACGATTCTCTCCGACAGGACTATGTCAATTTTATGGACGAATATATTACACTTAATCACATGTTGAAGGTAACAGAATGTGACATATCCTTGGGTTCAAATCCCCATTATTTCCTACCGCATCATTGCGTTTTGAAAGATACCAGTTCTACAACCAAATTACGTGTCGTTTTTGACGGCTCAGCTAAATCTTCCTCAGGTTATTCGCTTAATGACTTGATGATGATCGGACCAACCATTCAACAAGATTTACTGTCAATTGTTCTTCGTTTCCGAAAGCATAATATAGTTTTATCAGCAGATATTGCCAAAATGTACAGGCAAGTCCTTGTGCATGAGAGCGAGAGAAATTTACAGTTAATATTGTGGCGTTCGAAACCATCTGAACCACTCTCTATCTATAAGCTACGAACCGTCACTTATGGTACAACAGCTGCCTCATTTTTAGCCATACGGTGTATTCATGAAATAGGTTGTGATATTCAGAAAACTAATCCCAAAATAAGTTCGATTATACTACAGGATTTTTATGTTGACGACCTCTTATCTGGTGGTGATACCATGAAAGAAGTTACATTTATGAAATCAGAGCTTGAAAAAACGCTGTCGTTATATGGTTTCGAACTTAGAAAATTCGTGTCAAATGATCCAAATGTTCTCAGAGAACAAAACTTATCTGAAACAAATAATGTCATTAATATAGGCGATAATGAACAAAATAAAACCTTAGGTCTTTTTTGGAACCCAAGTTCAGATACTTTGGCATATTCGATTAAAAATAGTGTATCCTCTGAAGTTACAACTAAGCGATCAATTTTGAGCTCTATTGCTCAGGTTTTCGACCCATTAGGTCTGCTATCACCTGTAACAATAACTGCAAAAATCATCATGCAAAAATTATGGCATTTAGGAATATCCTGGGACGAATCGATACCACTCTCCTTACACACCATGTGGAATACCTTTAAGAATGATTTGCAAAAACTCAATACCTTGGAAATCCCCAGACACGTAACATGTAAATTTCCAAAATACATAGAACTCCATGGTTTTTCTGACGCAGCCGAGTCAGGTTACGGCGCATGCGTATACCTTGTGTCCATTAATCAAAATAATAAATTTCATTGCCACTTACTTTGTGCTAAAACTAGAGTCGCACCACTTAAGGTAATAACGGTAGCTAAGCTCGAATTATCTGCCGCGTTACTCTTGTCTGAACTTATTGATAAGGTAAAATCTTCAATGCAACTTAAAATTCATAAAACCTATTATTGGTCAGATTCAACGATCACTTTGTCATGGATAAATGCTTCTCCTCACTTATGGAAAGTTTTTGTTGCTAACCGTGTTTCGCAAATTCAAACATTGACAAATACATCTGATTGGCATTACGTTAATACTGTCGAAAACCCGGCGGATCTGCTTACGAGAGGGCTTTCTGTGACAGACTTTATTAAATCTGATTTGTGGTGGACCGGTCCTGCATGGCTAACACAACCCAGGGAAAACTGGCCGAAAAATACAATCACTTCCTTACCATATACCGAAGCGCCAGAATTACGACTAAAATCAGTAGTATTATCAACTGTACATAATATTGAATACAAGGAACTTCCTTGTTTAGGAAAATATTCATCATTCACTAAACTTCAGAGAATTTTTGCCTACGTCTTACGTTTCATTGATTTCACCCAACGCAAAATTCAAAAACACTCAAATCCATTAACTCCTTCGGAACTAGATAGATCCTTGAGCTATTTAATTCTTATTGTACAGAAGGATAGTTTCAATCAAGAAATTTCAGAAATGAAAAAAAACGGACAAGTTAATTCAAAGAGTAATTTATTGAATCTGAATCCCTTTCTCGATGACATGGGAATAATAAGAGTTGGTGGACGCCTTAAAAAATCAAATTTTGACTATCAAAAAAAACATCCCGCAGTTTTACCAAAGGGTCATAGTTTTTCACTGCTTTTAGCTAGACACGAGCATGCTAGACTGTTACATGCAGGTCCTCAATTATTACTAGCCTCTCTTAGAGAACGTTTTTGGCCATTATCGGGGCGTAATTTAGTACGTAAAATTGTACATGATTGTGTTCGATGTTTCAGATTCGTCCCTAAAAATGTTAAATATATAATGGGCGATTTACCCCGAGAACGCGTTTCTCCAAGTAGACCGTTTTTGATTTCAGGTGTTGACTATGCAGGGCCATTTCTCTTAAGAGATAGAAAAACGCGAAATTTCAAGATCACAAAGGCCTATTTATGTCTTTTTATTTGCCTTTCCACAAAAGCCATGCACTTGGAACTTGTTAGTGACTTAACTACTGAATCATTCTTATCATGTCTCAGACGTTTTGTGGCAAGACGCGGAAAGTGTCAGAAAATCATGTCAGATAATGGCACCAACTTTGTAGGTGCCAAGACCCAACTGAAAGAATTTCTTCAAGCTTCTAATATCGAAATTCAGGATGAATTGAGTCATGAAGGTATCCTCTGGGAATTTATTCCACCTAAATCACCACACTTTGGAGGAATTTGGGAAGCCGGGGTAAAATCTGTGAAATATCACCTAAAGCGTGTCATCGGAGATCATTCCTTGACATTTGAAGAATTTGCAACATTACTTGCACAGATAGAATCCTGTTTAAATTCTAGACCCATGTACTCGCTATCAAATGACCCTAATGATCCTTCTCCAATTACTCCCGCGCACTTTATCATCGGCGAATCTTTGACCTCGATTCCTGATCATAATTGGCTGACAACACCCGAAAATCGACTCAGCAGGCTGCAACGTACTCAGCAAATGGTACAACACTTTTGGACCAGGTGGTCAAAAGAATATGTATCCCAGCTCCAAACCCGAATCAAATGGAAGGAGAATTTCGAACAATTGTTGAAACCAGGCGTTCTCGTGATTGTCAAAGAAGACGGTGTCCCCCCGCTTAAATGGTTTCTGGGGAGAGTATTGAGTGTAATCCCGGGAACCGACGGAGTCATAAGGACTGCTGTAATTAAAACCAAAAAACGGTGTTTACCAGCGCCCCGCAACTAAGCTGTGTATTCTTCCAATTCCAGTTGATGAATAGACATTGTTTAAAGCCTTTGGGCTTTCAAGGAGGGCGGCTATGTTAAGTTCTCCGAAAAAGTAGGCAGAGCGACAACCCCGCATCCCTGACCAGCGACAAGTGCCAAATAGACTTTTGCAATTTAGTCAGTACAATATGTAACTCGCAACCATACGTATCAATACACTTCATACCACGTTTATTTGTTAAAAAAGGTGTATAATTAAACAAATCAAAATCATCCAGTGTGTTATTTACACACACACACACAACAGGATTCATCATTATTCTCTACTACGTTCACTGAAGGATACAAACAGTCTGGAACAGTTTCAGATGATGCTATTGTAGCTAATTTTTCAGAAAGACTTTTTTGGCTTCTAGCTTCACATATTGCGGTCTAGTTTTGCATTTTCCAAATCGTATTGCATTTCTATCAACTGCATATTATCATTCATCTCAGTTTGCTGTTGTAGTAGTACTTGCTGCCTCTTATGTAACTACTGTCGTTTCTTCTCAGTTTCGGCAGCAAGTTTCTTCTTCTCTATGCTCAACTGCGATTTGCTCGAACTGTTTCTGGAAATATGTGTCTTTTTTTCATCGCATCCGCCAAATCTCTGAGGCCACACAAAATCTGATGGAAGACTTCTTTGTAGACTTTCGTAGATTCTCCATGAGTTGATTCAAGTAAAGCTCGAAGGACCAATGTTATTTCTCGTTCTCTATTTGGTGAATAATTATTTCGAGAATATTCAATCCAACTTTTTATTTACTTTCTTCTGAATAACAACTTTTATTCAACTCAACTCCATGACAACTAATGTCACCTAGATCACAGTCTTTAGTATTATACAGAGCGAGATCAAACATTAAAAACTCTAATTATCGAAATTATAACAATATCAATAAGTAAAATTAATTGGTCATTGTTTGTTATGAACGTTCATATTGAATATCCTCTCAACTCCACATTGACCCCCCCTTCATTACCAAACGCACCTGTGACAGCACCTTGAAGACAATCTTTTATGTTTTGATAACGTTTCAGTTATCATGTATTCTCAAGTATCAGCCAATTGGTTTTTTCAAAATGGGGGTTGAAAATGGTTTCACGGGAACCTGCTCTCGCCATCTTTTGATTGTTAACCAGAAGTCGTAGCTTGTGCGAGCAATTAATTAAGAAGATCTCACCATCCCACTAAAAAATGTGCCCGTAACTCGAAACATAAGGACATTCTAGAGATTCGAAATGTTGAAATTGATTCTTGCATAAGAAGTCCATTACACAAAAAGGATTTATCTGGAGCTGTGTTGTGGAATTTTTCAACCCTAAGTTTCATAAGTGGTATTGTTCGGAATTCCATTGTCTATATTATCAAATCTATTGAAACCTATTCCAGAGAAAAAAAATTGAAAACAGGAATGAACTTATGGAATCATAAATTGAATAATGAAGCAATCAAATCCAAACAAAAAAGTTTTAAATGAATTTTTGGTGGAACAATAGCATTTAATGAATTTGGAAGCTGAATACACTTAGTAATGAATGAATCGGAGACTTTTGTATGAAGCGTATAATTGTAAAAATTCTTATTGCAGCAATTTCGACTTTCGTCATTCTCAGTGCTCACTCGTTATTCGACAGGAAGTATCGACTTGAGAAAACAGAGAACAATGTGAAATTTTATTCATATAAAAACTAATTTGACTAATAACCAGCGAAAAGCATGCTGGAGATTCAGGCCATCGTACGGACTAGACGCAACAAATAGCCCGCCGCGATCGAGAATCGACTTCGGTCAACTTGCAGAAAGCTGCAACCCTTTACAGAAATCAGAATTTCCATGTTTGAAATGATTGCATTCACAAATCCAATGCCAGACAGCTGTTTCGACCCACCAGGTCTCATCAGTGACACTTGACTGGACTGTGAACATAAAAATTTCGAACTATCTACTCCTTACGAAGTAAATCTCTGAAACTGGTGCAGATAGTGTAAACCTCCAAGGGGCAACGCCATCTGCTGGGTGATGACCAAAGTCTCGAACTCCTACTGCACTAAGCAGAGGAGGCCTCTTACAGCGGGCCATCGTACGGCGGAGCCGCAACAAATGTAAGTAAGATATTTATTATTCCAAGAAACATTATATGTTTATAAATAGGGAATAACTATAAGCACAAAATCATGATAAGTATTGGAAATGGAAAAAAAACATAAATATGTGTAAACGAACATACAGTCAAAAATGAAATTGCTCTACGCAAAGGTCAATTGAGCGATGAAGAAAAAAAATAAATAAAGAAAGAAAAATTGAAAGAAAAAAACAATAAGTGTAAGAAAATGTTTTTTTAAATAGCTTCTAGCTGAATAAAAACTCTGCTTGAATTTTATTGTCGTTCGATATTCTTTTATGTCATTTGGAATTGAATTAAACTTCATGATATATTGATATGATATATTGATTTTTTGCCAATATCTGATTGAATTTTATTCGTTGCCAACAAATTTTTCTGTTTTGTATTTTGTAGAGTGATTGTGAATGTGACAAATTCTGTTGAAAATAAGATTAGATTGTTTAGTATTATTTCTGATGGATAAAATAGCCCGCCGCGATAAAGAATCGACTTCTCATGGCCTGATCTTTGCTGGTTATCAGCCAAATTAGTTTTTATGTAAATCAAATTATTAGTTTTTATGTAAATCAAATTACACGATGTACTCTGTTTTCCGATGTCGATACTTCCTGCCGCCTGACGAGTAAGTACTCTAAACCTAAAATATCAATATTCCCAAATTTTTTCTTTTCAGTCAGAGTATTTACTTCTAGGTGAGCACTGAAGATGACGAAAGTCGAAAGCGCTTTGCAACAAGCATTTTTACAATCATACACTTCATACAAAAGTCTTCGATCCATTCATCGATAAAGGTTTGATCGATCAAAGAAAATAAAGTTGTAACAAATAAACTGAGATATCGAATATGATGTGGCAGAGTCAGAAACTTTGAATGAAGAAATATGAAGCAATATAATCAAATGTTGAAACCAAATTTCAAGTTGAGTGTACTCACGTTTCGATTGCTGGTGTGCGCAATCGTCTTCAGGTGATGACAGTCATCACCCGGTGTCGTTAGCCGCCTACTTACATTTCGAAATAAAATAGTGTAATAATTGAGAAATGAACGATTGAACTGAGGGAAGTTGAATCCAAATTATAGGAGTTTGGTCACATAGGTCACATAGTTCGCTTTGTAGTAGTAGTAGGTTTCAGGGGGAATGCTATGGATCTGATGACCGATTATTTGAGAGATCGGAAATTATGTGTGAGGGTGGAAGAAAAAAACAGTTCTTTCCTCAACTGCAACTATGGGGTACCACAAGGGACAATATTGGGACCGTAAATGTTCAATATGTACATAAATGAGCTATTCAACTTACCAACTCTTGGCGATATAATCAGTTTTGCAGACGACACCGCTATCTTCTACGAGGCCGATTCATGGAATATCCTGAAAGTTAACATTGAGAACGATTTCAAAATCATATCTGACTTTTTTGATAGTAGATTACTTACCATAAATGAAGGAAAAACTCACCTTATCCCTTTCACCAGCCAAGCACACAACATTCCTTCCATGAATCTAAGAATCCAAACACCAACGAAAACCCTAGAAATCACATCAAAAAAAGACATATAATATTTAGGAATATACATATATAGTCAAAATGATAAGATAGCAAAAATGCTCGCTAAGAAGCTGAGAAGCCTTACCTCAAAATTCAGATTGTGCAAGACCTGCAACATCGAGCAACTTGGTTCAATCCCACCTTATGTATGGGATAATCGCATGGGGAGGGTTAACAAATAATCACATGGAGAAAATTGAGGTAGCTCAAAAATGAATATTGAAGATTATCCTTGGCAAGCATTATTGATACCCAAGCGATAATTTATTCGATGAAACCAAAGTCTTCGACGTAAGACAATTATATTATCAAACACTGATCCAACATCAGCACAAAAACAGACATCTTCATCAAAAAATCTCCCACAACTACGATACGAGGTATAAAAAAGGATCAATAACGGTACCCAAGATAAAAAAAAAACATTGGACAAAGAGGCCATGATTATATAACAACCTGCCCGAAGAACTAAAAAATATTAATGTTCACCATCTTCTCAAATCTAAACTCAAAAAATGGATGATCAGACACACGAGAACTGAGATTCCAGAACCAATAGATCTGAAAAATAATTATATAAATAAATCCCAGATATTTCTGACAGTGTTCATTCAAATAATGACTCTATTCTCCTTCATTTCATCTCTCAATACTCATCTATCCCTACAATATCGAAACCTCCATTCATTCATTTATAACATGACAGTGCACATGAATGCATGAGAGTGTAAATATATTTATATATATATATATATATATATATATATATATATATATATATATATATATATATATATATATATATATATATATATATATATATATATATTTGATCGGCTAGGCTTCCGCGGTCAGAAATGTGCTGGCTGGAACTTCCGGTTGATCCGCGTCTGGAAAGATTTACTTGTCTACGTTTCGACTCCCATTTCGGAGCCATTTTCAAGACTTAGTGACCTTGCGTCTAGGTCTGAGTCGAAACGTAGACAAGTAAATCTTTCCAGACGCGGATCAACCGGAAGTTCCAGCCAGCATATATATATATATATATATATATATATATATATATATATATATATATATATATATATATGTAGATTTTATACGTGTAAATATGTAAGTCAATGCTTATGATTTTATTTTAATTTTATATAAACTTATATTTTATGTCTTACCTCAAATAATATTTTATCTGCACTTTTACTGTGAGATTTATCTTCTTTAGCTCTATCTTTCGCCATTCACATGAACCACTGAGGCTATACCACGTGCGGATTAATTTCCTTGTGGTGCCCATGTTTATTCATGATTTTATCCTTAGGCTACTTTCACTTTTGAAAATAATGTTTTTATGTGAGAATAAACATTATTATTATTATTATTAAGTTGAAAGAATGACTAACCATGCTTCCTACACCTATACCTTACTCCAATATCCGTCAAAATACCTTGCGATGATATCGCTGAGCTAAATATGGGCATGATAGATGAATGAGATTCATTGACAATTGCTTCTCCAATTGCAAATCAAATTTCTTTCATTCATTTTTAATGGTTATCGAGAGACTTAGCAAAGTCGCACAAATCATACTCTATTCCAACCTTATGTACATCTGTTATCAGTTGACCTTATTTCGTCAAATATCTAATGTAATAAATACAAATTCTCAATAAATACAGAACGATTCGAAGGTAGTCACTACATTTTAGTCTGATGTACGAATTATTTACTGTTTTATTAGAAGAATGGGAGTTTTTTCGAAGTTTCTGGTGACTCTTCCCGGTATTTTGTAAAACTTCCATGAGGCATGAAGGTCACCAAAATGTTCCAAAAGTAGATAGCGCCGTCGTCGCACAGTAGGGTTTCACACGTGTTCTGTACATAACGGTAGAGATCATTAGGTCTATCGTCAATTACCGATTATACTAGAAAACTGGCCCACCCAGTGTAACATCGCCACGCAACAGCGATATGCAGTGTAGTTATCTAAATGATAACTGAGTGATCTTCATTACGTTTTTTGTTCAGTGTAACTGTTTTAGCCACAATAGAGTTGATTTTTTAACGATTAAGGTGAACTTGGATTGAACTAGTGTAATCAAACCTTCTGGGTCCAATGTCCGAATCACTCTCATTTATTGGAAATATCAGTGGTAGGTCAAACATAAAATTAAATCCATGAAATTAACCTCTGGGACTTGATTATTTCAACCAGTGTCAATCACAATTGCATCCACCTAGTTATGGCATTCGTAGCCAATTTATTCATAATTGTGTTTTTCCTGCTGGTATCATTTAAAATTTACATGAAAGTGACTTGCGTATGGTGTAGAAGCAAGGTTTGTCTGATTGGGAAAACCGTCATAGTGACAGGAGCAAACGCAGGTAGGATATAACTTGCAATGTATTATATGCTATGACATAGGTTCACCGTTGAGAGAAAAAATCTGACTGTTAGGACTATAATTATAGACGAACACTGCTCTCAATCAGCTATACATGCTTTCCAATCTAGTATAATACTTAACGAATTAGCAGCTCATTTTTTATGAAGAATGCCGAGTAGAATTTACTATAGTTCACCAAAATATTTCGAAATGCGCAAACTCCAGAAAATTGGTATTACAGTTATAATTGTTACATTTGACAATTAAAATGCATTCAATGAACACTATGAAACAGCTATACAGGACGCCTTCAGTAATAATAAGTATTTCACACCTAGTTCTTTCGAGAGAGGACAAATTTCTCTTCAAAATCATATAGATTTGATTGAATTCCGCAATATATAATTTCTTTGTCGATAGATTTGCACAAATTTAAAATTCAAATTGACATCTAGCCAGCCTTTTTACAATATTCATCTCGTTCATCGAAACAAACCAAACGATCTGTCAAGATGTTTCAGTGGTGGATAATATATGCAATGTCAAGCAAATTCTAGTTTCTTTATCAGTAGCTGACATAATGATCAACACAAGCATTATTCTTTTTTTATATACGTAGACTTAAATGCAGGGTTTGATACCTGAATCTCACCACATGATCCATTCGTGATTATTACAGAATAATACGTGAAGATTAGAATTGATTAATTTTTATAAACGCTTCATATTCATGAAAAATTATGAGACAAATTAATTGTTGAATTCAATCAACCGTATTATCCATAATTTCACCATACAGGGATGATACATACATTGTGAAAAATGAAATTTTTTTTAAACGGTACACTTCTTAGGTGTTTCGAGCACCTATAAGAACCAAGCGGCAGGGACAGATTATCTGGACCAGTTTCTTCCTTTGAAAGAGAAAATACTTGGAGGTTAAAAAAATTGGGATCTGTAAAAAAAGTATGCGCTGCAGGGTACCTCAAGCCAAACCCAGAATTTGTTTTTGTTGAGTTCAATCATGATTACCATGGAAGCTCCTGCATTTGTTACATATAAAAACATTGCCCAAGGTATAAGAGTTGTGAAGGTATTGAGCTCAATTTCTAGGTAATATCTACTTATTGTATGATACTAATAATGCTTATTATCGCATTATAGTCGGCAAAAACCTCATTCACGTTGGGAATCAAATAAAAGAAAACACAGGTCGAATTTATCAAGTGGAGTGGTGACTTCTATCAACAATTTCTGTGACATATAATATATAGCTTCAGTAAAAGTTGGGTTAAAATGTGGGTTTAAGAGTATTGGGACATCATACCGCTAGAAATGGGAAGGAAATTTTGAAAACAGCTTAAGATTATACAAAATTTGATTCGTTGGAGAGTTCAAACAATGGAGATGCAATCTTTTCCACAATTTGAGAAGTGATAAGGTAAGTATCTTCTCTACGGATTGAAATGGAAACCCAATGAAGCTGTATAGATACCTGTATAATATTTGTTAATTGATATATTCGAAATTTAGTGCATGCTGCTAAGGTTATACCAACTATATTTTGACCATTGTGTAACAGGTAACGCTGATGATGATTTGGAGCAAAGTTTGCACTTGTATTGTAGCGTTATGAACCATATATTGTCCAAGAACAAAAATGGATGATTTCCTGAGGACTCAATTGCTGTTTGTCCTTGAAATAAAAGAAACAATGACATATTTCTGGAAAATATTATATTGCAGAGATCCTAAACCATTCAGGTGTATGATAAACTGATAGAGGTTCTTCTGAGGTGAATAAAAAGTGAATGGGCGGTTTATAAAAAATAAAGTCGACTTCGAGAACATAAACATTCAAAACTATCTTTTGTTTCAGTTTTTTCACATGTCTACTTTAAATTTTATTAATAATGACGGAGATATCACCTGAGACACTCGGTATTTAGTTGTAATTCGTTGACTCAATTCATTTGATTGGAATGTGCTTGAATATTTAAAAGGCATCTCATTTGTATCGAATTTCTTTCATCCTCGACAATAACACTGTCTTATTATATCAAATGAGTACAAGAAGGTTGAGTAGAATAATTATTCATCTCATTATGCATATTTCTGAATTCTTACAGGAATCGGGTATGAAGCTTCCCTGGAGTTTGCTAAAAGAGGAGCTCGGCTCATTTTGGCTTGCAGGAATTTAGAGAAAGCGAAAGCAGCGCGAGAAAAGATAATTCGAGAAACTCTGAATGAGAATATAGTTGTCAAACCCATCGATATGGCATCGCTAAAATCCATCAGAGCGTTCGCTGATGACATATCGAAAACAGAGGAAAGACTAGACATTTTAGTGAACAATGCTGGAGTTGGACCTGTCGGAAATGAATTAACCGAGGATGGTTTGCCAATAATCATGCAAACTAACTATTTTGGAACCGTTCTGTTAACTATGCTTCTCATAGGTAATCATTCAGGGAACCAAAAAAAGTTTTCCGAAGTCAATGATGAAATATGAAACATTCTCTTTCTTTCCAGATCTCTTGAAGAAAACTCCCAGCAGAATAATAAATGTTTCATCAATATTGGCATCACGAGCAAATTTGACAACAGGAAATTTTACCAGTCCGGTCGACCTCAACATGTCCCATTATGGCAATAGTAAATTGGCGATGATATTATTCACCATGAAGCTTGCTGATTTATTGAAAAAATCGGATATTAGTGTATTTTCATTACATCCAGGGGTAATAGATACAAAAATATTTGAATCCCTTCCAGGAATTGCAGATATCTTCGTGAGATATTTCGCCAGATTTTTCTTCAAGGTAATTCCAGTCACTTGATTGAACTTCATTAAATAACCAGAAATCAGGGGCCAGATTCTATTTCACGAATTCGATTATCGAATTGTTTAGAATATGGATATATTTTCAGTACAGCACCTGGCACAGTCACAGTCTGAGCTACTCAACAATCGAATTCGTGAAGTAGAATCTGGGGGCAGGTACTTATTTCATCATGAACCGGTTGAACCCGTATAGTGCGGGCAAAAACAGAGTTTATTTTTTCATTCTGGAAACTAATTTATACCATTTCACCCGTGTGATGATGTTAGAAATGTATCAATCTTCATGCAGGTCGTGTCCGATATTTTATATAGGTCGAACATAAAGATCATTCAACACACGGATGAAAGACAATAAAAGTAGTTTTCAGAATGGGAAAACAAACTCTACACATACGTCCCACCCTAGAGGCACACGAATTCAGCCATTATATCAAAAATAATGATAAATATATTCACCGTCCAAGTTATTGAATCTAGTCAATTTTTAGAAATAATCAGCCACTGAAATGCAGAGATAATTTGATGTCTTGACATTGCTGGGACCAATGAATTGAAGATTGAATCTCCGCTGTCAGTTGTAAAATATGTAGTCGTAGTAGTCTAAGAGCTAGCAACGTTTTCGAGAGAGAATTTCAGGAAGGCCAGTTTTCAGATATGTTATCTCTCTCACTCTCCCGGACGTCATACGGGCGATCTGGCAGGCGGTAGTGGTTGCGTTCATCAGTGCGCATCGTACCTGTGCAGGTAAAAAATCAATTTTTCAAAGAATTTTAAGAAGCTTTTTTTGTTTATTATTATTTTTGTTGACTCTTTTGCAACATGAATTTATTATTGCCAGGAATTTTCATAGTTGTTTAAGCTATGCCAAGCGCTGATTTTGAATTGAAATTTTTTTTTTCCAAAATACTTTAGTATGCTTGTAATTTATACAGGATGTTCTTTAAATATCTAAAAATCTTAAATTAATTTGCCAAGCAACTATTCGACTGTTAAAGCATCCAGGGGCGCCGGAACCATGCGGGTTCGAGCCCCCATAGAGAATTGGCCACGCAGACAATGTGCCACGCAGACGGCAGTACTTGTAAAACTGATAAATCTCAATTAGTTGAATTGGTTGAGAAGAAAATCGGTGATAACGCCGATAAGCCACCTTCGTGTTTTAATGTAGCTATCTTAGATGGTTTTTTCATGTTACACCTAATGAAAGAAGTGCCTGTAACCTTCGATGCTTTATCAAAAAATTTCTGAGTATGATACTAAGATTCAAGTTCAATCGTGTTGACATTGTCTTCGATCAATATTTTACACCGTCAATCAAAGATTTTGAGCGTTCACGTCGGGATAAAGTAATCAGCCAAGTTACAATTGGGCCCAATCAAATTCGTCCACATAATTTTGTCGCCGAACTGAAAAATATACATTTTAAAGAAGCCCTTGTTCATTTTTTTATTGACCATTGGGCTGGTGATGAAATGGCTCCTATCATTGGAAATAAAATAATTTATGTGAACTTCAACATGTGCTATTCATACCGAGTTGAACGTAATAAAGTTATTGAAACTGTTGAAGATACATTGTCTTGTGAAGAACATGAGGAAGCCGATTCTCGGATAATATATCACATTTGCCAAATAAATGTCGATTCCGAAGTTGTGATACGCTGCTCAGACACAGATATTTTAATAATACTTCTTGGTAATATGGATCATTTGAATGCATCACTAAAACTCTGGATAAATTTGGGAGTGGGGAATCATGAGCGATTTATAAACGTCAATCACGTATATGAAATTCTAGGCAGTTCTGTATCGAAAGCTCTACCGTGCTTTCATGCACTCACAGGATGTGACTACACGCCGGCTTTTTTCCGGAAAGGTAAACTTCGACCTTTTAAACTGTTAGAGCATTCTGAACAGTATCAGTTAGCTTGTCAAATTATTGTAACAGATGTTGACGAATTGCTCGATGAGACATTTAAGATCTCAGAAAGGTTAATTTGCCATATTTACGGAGTTCGTGATTCTTCGAACGTTAATGAAGCTCGGTTCCATCTGTTTTCGAACACTTACCGGTCTAAAAAATTGGATGATAATTTTGAAAAAAAATTTCGTAACGTTGATCCATCAAGCCTACCACCATGCAAAGCTGAATTGTATCAACACTTACTCCGAGTTCGTTACGTCACAACGTTATGGAGAAATGCTAATTTAAAACACCCAACATCTCTATCACCTCAAGCTTCCGGCTGGACCATTAATGACGATAAATATGATTTTATTTGGTTTGTTGGAGAGCAAGTACCATCATTAGTTGCCGACATTATTATTGAAGGCAAAAATTGAAAATAATATACTAATAAATTTTTTTGCTGACAGATTATACAATTCTCCGGTGTGCTACAGATAACAACTTAGTACAGGACGATAGCAACTCAAAAGACGATGATGACAATAAAAATGCCAGCAGTGATGAAGATGATGATGATGATGATTATCAAGATGTCTCCTTTTTCTGTGACACTATTATAGATTAAATATTTTTTTTCATGGACATTTTTGTCTATTTTGATACTGAAGATTGACCATTATATTAATTTAGTTTAACAATAAATTATTATTTTGGTACCGTATTTATTCACTTATTAATTCAATAATTTTTAATCCTTTCACTGTAAGGTATTCAGCAATTATTTCTAGACTTAGCAAAATAATACCACATCACTTTTCACTGTTAGATCGGTCTGACTGATGCTTTAACAGTCGAATAGTTGCTTGGCAAATTAATTTTGGATTTTCAGATACTCAAAGAATCCTGTATAAATTACAAGCATACTAAAGTATTTTGAAAATTTTTTTTTTTATTCAAAATCAGCGCTTGGCATAGTTTAAACAACTATGAAAATGCCTGGCAATAATAAATTCATGTTGCAAAAAAGTCAACAAAAATAATAATAATAAAAAAAAGCTTCTTGAAATTCTTTGAAAAATTGATTTTTCACCTGCACAGGTACGATGCGCACTGATGAACGCAACCACTACCGCCTGCCAGATCGTCCGTATGACGTCCGGGAGAGTGAGAGAGATAACATATCTGAAAACTGGCCTACCTAAAATTCTTGTTTTCCCGACGTTGCTACCTCTCATACTATAGGGTTCGGGTTGAAACGCGTCTAGAGTTTTTTGTTCGATATAATGTGAACTTCTTAACACGTTGAAGGACAGAGGCGCTTATTGGCGTCTTTGTCTGAACATGTGATATGTCACAACGCTTATCTGCGTCTTCAGCTTGAGGGTCGATAATGACACGACGCCGTTGAGCGTTTGCGATACCATACAATATGATGTATTTCAATCGGCACTGTCAGAATATATTCGAACATCAGCTACGTAGTGTCACTCAATTCAAGTATAATTCCCAATTTTCATCCCCCCTTCTGATTTATACACACCTGTGATACCTGTGTACCTAAGCATGAGTTATCTCTCAAAAAACTGTACTGTCCAAATTAGTGCCTTCCAAATACTTTCACTGTCCTTCAACGTGTTAATATGGGACTTTTATTTTGAAAATGCCAACTGAGATGTAGGCGATACCTCGTTACTCAATCCCTACAATCCAACGGTTAAACTTCCAGAATAACAACTTCGCACACCAAACCATCCGTGAAAACCTTTCCTGTAACATGTTATGATAGAGTTCAAGTTAAGAAGGCGGTTTGTAAAATCCAAAACCAGTATTTTCCGTTCCATGCAGCATTTAAATGATGATACTTATCGATCGATGGTTATCATTTGTTTCCATCGTGTTGATCGTTTCAAACAATATTTCAGACCCCTGAAGAAGGAGCTCAAACTATACTTCACACTGCTTTGGAACGAGGAATTGAAATATGCTCAGGAAGACACTTCGAAGAATGTGCCCCAACGAAAACGTATGGAACTGCAAAGGATTTGACTCTGATGGAATCAATTTGGGATGAAACTATGAACATTCTGAAATGTGAAGAACTTGTAAAGAATTACTCATTTTGAATGGGAACAAAAATGGTAAATATTCCCAATGAATAAAATTATTTGATCAATGTTTGTCAAAAACTTCTATAATTAATATTGTTTCAATTCACATTGGCACACCGTTCCTTGCCAAATGCTCTTGTGACAGCACCCAGAAAATAGCCTTGACCTGGGAAAAAAAATGTCAAAAATCACTTCCACAAAACTTCACTTCACTAATATGTGTCATCGAAATGTCAATTTCTTCAGAGTGGATTAGTTAAAAATCGACTTTCTCGATAATTTTTGGTATATCTAGTGAGAAAGCTTCATGATTCACCCTTTCACTGATGAGCTCAAGGAATATTTTTTTCTGAGTTAAACAAGATTTTCTGGGGTTGAGTATGGAATGAATAGATGATCTCCTCAAAACTTCTTCCTCTCCACAAATATTATCACGTTCCTCAATATCAATCCTGGTCTCACATGACTTCAATTTCGAATCAGAAAAAAAAAACAATGAAATCACAAATCGAATAATGAGGCAATCAGATCCAAACAAAACAGATTGAAATGGATTTTCGGTTGAACAATAACATACTGAGATATAGCAGAGACAAAGAAAGAAAATTAAATAAATGTAAACAAATGTTGAAACCAAGTTTCTATCGCTGGTATCCGCAATCGTCTTCGTGTAATGTCATCACATCACATCATACACATCAATTTGGTGGAACGATCGCTAACAATTCCGAAGAGCATCGACCGTGAAAGTATCCATAGAAGAGAGACAAGTCTCCGAGCCTTCTAAGATGTTCCAATGAAGTGAGCGAGTCTGTGAGCGAAGAATCACCAACAAGACGAATTGCCTTTCTCTGAATGGAATCGAGAAGCCTCAATGAATGTTTTGGTGCCAAACTCCACACATGAGAACTGTATTCCATGACAGGTCGTATCTGAGCCTTATACATCATTAGTGAATTCCTAGCAACAAGATACTCGATTTTGTAGGAATAGTTACTCCTGACATTTGAATATTTGATAATGATAGATCGGCTTTTCTTTAGAAGAGACATGCCTGGGTTTTCGTAGCATTAAATTCCACCAAGTTTATGTTACCCCATTTTATTATTTTTGCCAAGTCGTCGTTATTTTATTGACGTGAATGTTTCTTTGAAATTTTGTTTCTCGATCTGGTATGGGGACTCTGGAAGAGAAACTGGTATGAAGAGCACTGTCGTCCGCAAAACTATGTATTGAACAAGATGTTTTCTCGAGCAAATCACTGATATGAAGCAGAAACAAAGTGGGCGCCAGAATTGAACCCTGTGGAACACCTGCATTTATTGGGAGAATATCAGATGATACTCCATCAACAACCACATACAGAGACCTATCAGACAAGAAACTCTTCAACAAAGCACACAACTGAGGAGGCAAACCATATGACGGCAGCTTAGAAAGGAGACCCCGATGCCAAACACGATCAAACGCTTTTGAAATATCGAGTGCAACAGCTATCGTTTCTCCGAGTATTTCGATTGATTGCAGCCAAATATGAGAAACATAAGCCAATAAGTCACTGGTTGATATTTGATGGCGAAATCCGTATTGTCGATCATTTATTATGCTCCTTGTTGCTCATACGAAAACAATGCCTTAGTGTGGTTCGATGTCCAATCGATAGGTGGTGACACAAGTACGGCTTCACCACATAATAATTGAACTACCATACAGAAGCGAATCCAATAACGTATTCAGTGAAAGCCACGCCTTCCCAAAGTACATCAATGTGAACGTACTAAAATATTCTATTGCTTTTGTTTCAGTGAGTCAGACGAAGAAAACTAATCAATTTGAAACATGCCATTTGAATTTTCTCAGTGTCAGATTTCTTAGTGTCGATGAAGGTGACAAAGTTTGATCAAGATCAACAATTTTTAGGACAATTTTATTGGATTACCGGTTCGCTTATGTATAGTAGTTTGATTATTCTGTGGCTTTACTAGCATCCCTCGAAATAAACTATATAGAGCATAGGTTGGTTTGGACAAATTATCCAATAAGCAAACTTGACTCTATGAAAAATCGACTATTGTCTACCTAGGGGATCGCAAACACCCAGAGTAACGTAGGAATATAAATATATGTGAATAACATTCAATCAATATTCAGTAAATGCATGTTAATTTGACCCCAACTCATTGTAAGAAACGTGAATGGTCAATTGTTGGGCAAGGATGAGAAATAAAACACTTCCTCTATTGACTGCTGGATAGAGACATTCGACGTTTTCCTCAGATGACATGATTGGCATTTCATTGAGTGTAGCCCCTAGTAAAAAGTTAAAAGTTCTATGATCATACGACACATGTGATTGATATGGAATGATGGTTCACTCTGTAAACGTCTACTGTTCTACATATCATTTACATTATCATTACTTGTTTTATGTTCATACGGTTCGAAGGTTTACTATCTGTATTATAGACAAGAGTTCAAATGTCTTCCATCCTCATTATCGTGAGGTACGATAATAGTATTGATGTATATGCAGTGCACCCCAAATTTCATTCCCCATAAAAAAATGCAAATCTTTCTCTTCCAAGAGTTTATACTTGTAGTATTCGTTTGATAATATACGTATAGAACGAAACTTCAGTAACGTTTGTTATGAATATGAGTAGTACAAAATAGTATGAAATAGTATATTATGCAACGATCATGTAATGATGGTTATTATAATACACGAGCATTTATCGGGATACGAAACGGGCCTTAGGTAATTTTCAGATGGTTTATGCGAGTGTATTAATAACCATTACATGAGAGTTGCATACGCTATTTTTTCTACACCCGATAAATAACGAAAAACTAGAAATATTATATTTATATCAGTATTGAACACAATAATAGTAATTAATCGCATTTCTCTGAAAAATTTTACAAAATTGCAATTTGAAAATACAAAAATGAGAAATGAAGAAAAGAAGTAACAGAAAAAATGAAAAAAAAAGTGTAGTCCCGAGACTAGATTCGAACCCGCGTCTCATAGTGTGGTTAAGTCAAGAACCAAGCGCCCTAGATGACTTCGCCACTAGCTACCTCGCTGATTTTTTCGAAAATGAAGAAATAGCGTTGATATAGTTTTCCGTACACTTTCTTAGATTTTTGGGGTAAAATAGTCTACACTGCATTTTCTGCTTTCTCCAATTTGTGTGCAGGAGTCGATGGTTATTCTTCTCTATCGCTGATATCAGACATTTTAATGATATAATTATCGGAGTTTTGCTATATTCTATGAAAATTCAATACCTACTGATTTTGACAAATGTTAAATGCACAGCGTGATTGAGTTAACAATAATGGATTTCAATTGGTTGAAAATCTGTATTGCAATGAAAAATCTGTATCATTATGGATATCAGGTTGAATGGCACATATCCTAATCGTTTACAAAAAAAAAAACTTCCGGAAGCGGATTTCGAATAAACGTGTCCTCTAATTGAGCCATTACCTACCAGTTGTCAAGTAGAAAATAGCTATTTGTAGGGGGGACAATACCACTTTTTCTCTAGTACTTCACTCCCATGTAAAACAAATGATTTTTCCTCCCACCCACCTGATGAAACTTTCTCTTGAAAATTTGTTCACGGCACAAATAACGAATTCATAAATATGTGCGATATAGGTAGGTTCACAGGAACTGTTAATTTAACGAATTCATCAATATACTCTATATGTAACTGAGGATTGAACGAATTACCAGACAAGTAGTGACTAGTAGCACAAGAATGGCGTGACTACAATTTCAGCCATAGCGGGCGCAATCAAATTATTATTATTATGAGCCGCTTTTGAAGTACTTTTCTTATTGATGTACCCATTGCAACCAATTTGGAGCCATATAAAATTTACAACTAGATAAATATAAAAAGCGTCAAAATAAAAAATATGCCGAATAATTCAATTGAATGTACGAATCGGAAAGAAAACGATGATTTGTTATCAACAACACTAATAAGAAAATGTCAGTTCTGACAGTTAATCATTTAAATAATCATTGAAAAGCAATATTGCCACTTCGCATTTTTTGAAAATAATTGATAAAAAGTTATTATTTTTTCTATACATAAGATAAATTATACTAGATTGAAAAAAAAGTACTTCTATATGACTCATTAATGAGCATTTAGAAGCGCTTGAAAATATTTTCAGAAAAGGCCCAAATATCTAAAGCATACCCTCCTTTTCCTTCTTTTGCGTGAAATTGTTCTACGTAACCTTCTGCGATATTGATTGATTTCCAATATCGATATTCTGCAATTTTTTTGGTACTTTGTATATGGTATTCTCCAAACACTTGATATCAACATCTGTCCGCTCTAAAGCATACGATTAATAAAACATTCGTGATTAAATAGATAGATATATAGATGAAATGGTTGAGGCTTTCGCGTCCGAGGTTATTAGTATAACTACTTTTCTTCGGGCTTGAAGGCCGTCGTTCTTTGGAATTTCTTCCTGACGTTTCGCTATCGCGAGTGGCCAGCTTCTTCAGAGGCTTACTCATTTCCGATGACTCCAGTCATCCAGTCATCGGAAACGAGTAAGCCTCTGAAGAAGCTGGCCACTCGCGCTAGCGAAACGTCAGGAAGAAATTCCAAAGAACGACGGCCTTCAAGCCCGAAGAAAAGTAGTTATACTAGATATATAGATAGATATATTTTTTAACGATCTGAACAAAATTTGGGCCGTTGCCTGTGGAAGTATTTATTACGAAAGTTCGACAGTATATTTGTTTTTGAAGTAGGAACATTCATTACTAAAAGATTGTCGTCAGTATTATCATGCCATTTTACTAATCTTATCACACCGACATGCTCCAAAAATTCCAATAACAAGAAGTACCTGTGAATAGTTTAGGTCAAAAACTAAAAAATTACTTGCATGGGATTTAATTTCTTACTTTCATGAATATATGAACATCATCGGAGCTTCCATTAAAATGTATTTCATTCTTCTTTCGTGAAAGTTTTGGAGGTATTGGGTTTGTATCCAGCAATATATTTTAAAAAATGTAATCCACTTTGGATAAAAGGTTTTAGAAATAACTGAAACAATTCGAATATAATACACTCACAAGTTTAATATTTATAATATTTTTGAAATGAAGAGGAAAAATACCTTCCACCCTAGAAAGGAAAGTATCTAGTGAGGGAAGTATGAGTTTCCAGATCGGTAGGCAGAAAATGATGTATACCAACAATGATATTCGTTGGGAGCTTTTCTGAAGTTACACTATTTCCACTGCCAACTTAATCACAAAATGTTCCAAAACAGGTCTTGCAAATTTACATTTCTTGTTAATCTTATGTTATTATTTCGAATGGTTGCGGATGAAATAATATAAAATTGCATTTCTTTTCTTTCTTTTTAATGAATATCCTAGGGTTGGTTCTAGGACACCCCTCAGAATCTTATTCAAGAGCTTGTGCGAGAAAGGGAGAACGGTTCAAGTGAGAGGTTGAGCTCTTTACTTCAGTTCAAAAATATATAGATGTCGGCTACTTCGAAGTTTTCGCCTTTGAATGATTGAGATCCATCGCGCGCTTGTAACATCACTATTTTTCTTATTGAAAGAAATGTATTCAAAAGCGCTTTGTCGTTTATCTCTTTCTATTTTTTCACAAAAAAATATAGCTATGAATAAAATTCTACCGTTTCGCATACACACCCTGTTCATTCAAAGTTAAACGAAGGGGACTAACGAACAATTGTCTGATAAGCATTGTTTATTTATTTAGTAGTCAGGTCAAGTTCGACACAGTGTGTGACATGGGAATCGGATTATGAGTTACATCGCGTATTTTTTGAGTTCGCTGCTCGCTGTTTTGGCAATTCTCAAAATTTACAACAAATGTAAAGCACGATGGTGTAATAGCAAAGTCTGTCTCGTTGGAAAAACTGTGATCATTACTGGAGCAAATGCAGGTAAGATTTATTTTGCATTATATCTTTCATAGCTTCATGAAGTCAACACAGATTCATGAAATTAGGCTACAAGAAAAAGATGTAACTAAATATCACCGATGATATCATATTGAGTTAGAGCTCCATGCAAATTTTTGAGCATTTTTTCCCAAAATCTTATATAGATGAATTTGCCCTCAGACGAGTAATTCATCATAACACACTCATTATACCCACATCAAGTCCATGAACCGGGATTTCTACCCTTGAAATGCAGCTCCAAACACATCAAAACGAAAAACAATTATTTTATTCTTTCATCAATTTCCATCGATTTCATTTATGAGTTCTGACTGCATCGATGGTGATGATAATGACTGGTATCATAATATTGTTTGGTCAAAAATCAATAGTATATCATTCAACGAACGTGTAATGATGGTTATTATTCACGAGGTGAAGTTTACTTAGTTTGAATCACTGAAAGAATAATAGCCATTATACGCGAGTAGAATATTATACTTTATCCACGACTAAATAAAAAGTTGTTGAAGTTTTTCCGTTGGAAAATTTTGTTACATTTCATACATATTTTCAGAAATACTTTTATTTTATTCTTGCGAATATCTCATACAATACTGTTGACAAATTTGTTTGGATTCGAAAGTTATTTCGATATGACAAACGCATTCATAGTCGCTGATAGCTCAGAGTAGATGCTCCTTGCCTTCTTTTATTTTATGTGTAGCTAAAGTACTGAATTGAAAATATTTGGTGGCTGATACGATTAAATTTTCAAAACCGATTGTTTGTAGCAAAACAATTTGATATTAGAGCTAAATCAAGGAAGTATTTGACAGCAGTGAATAATGCATCATTATTCGCTAGGGAATAATGGTTATTATTAAGGTCGAGCAAACAGACGTGTAATGGGTACATTATACAATAGTCGTGGATAACAGAATTTATTTATCCATCGATTGAAATGTCATAAGGTAATCGAATACCTAATTAGAATTTCAGAAAAATCTAGAAATTTTTCTGAATTGTGAATTTAAATTGTGCGGATCGGGTTCTATGCTAATCAGGTAATAATTTATCAATCGCGAAGGTATGTCACCAAAACTCCTTTTTGGGTATGCCGAAATAAACTATTATTATAATTCAAAATTAAAAATTGCAGACGACTACTGCGATGAATAGGTATTAGTAGGGGAGCCCACGATGCAAAATCGAGCTTTACCCGAGCGTCATAGAGACCTACTGGGTTGCGAAGCTTAAATGATGAAAAGAAAAAAACGTTATTTAATGTATACCTCCTCATCGGTGGGGTGAGCGGCTATAGATTTTCAAAAAAGTAAAAAAAAAACTATTGCATGGACATACTCGAGCGCGTCAGATTTTCTGAAGGGATGTTCAGTGAACCCAAAAAAAAGCTTTTATATAATAATCTGACGATTTGGATGTGACATAGAATCGCGGCCGTTATTGGAATGTGAAGAAAAAAAATCGTCATTTTGAAATACACAAGCGCGTCAGATTAAAATATATATGGTTCATCTTTACTCCCTAGACGTTGCAGTCTCATAATCTGACGATTATCTGGAGGGAGTGTATGTTTTTTTAGTAGAATACTTGTATTTATAAAAAAATAATTATGGGCAAATAAATTTTTAAAATTTTAAAACTTTGGATATTTGTTGAAAACAATATCATGAAACGAACGAGTCTGTGCGAGCAACTGTCATTGCAACAGAAACCAGAGTGGGGACGGAGTGAGAGAGCAATAGATAGAGAAAGAAAGAGAGAGAAAAAGAAACGCGGAGATGGGAGCATTAAACTTTATCGATGAATTTTTATTATTTCGGCTTGTGGGAATCGTCAGATTATATATTTTTTTGTAATTCTTGAATTATTCCCATCAAAATAAAAAAAACAGCCACGCTCGAGAATGTCGAGATGACGTTTTTTTACAACTTTGTAGCCCTCCTTCTTCTTTAGGTCTCTCTCGAATTGTCAGATTAGTGGAATATACACGTTTCATGATGTAACTAACTCCCCTACCTCAATCTGACGCGCTCGAGAATTTCAGATGATCAATTTTTCTTTACTAATCTGATCCTGTTTCCTTGAAGGGCGGCCATATTATAAATAGGGCCCATATATGGTCGAAATACTTAACCGGGTACAAGGTATACCCCTGTATATCAATCTGCCGCGCTTTAGTAAATCCCGAAATCCCCGCTTTGGCTCCCCTATTATATGTTCCCTATCAATACCTTTTACGAGTTAAAATAAAAAAAATGCCAATTTATTTTTGTGTATATATACACACATCAAAAAAGTATAGGGAACAACAATCAAAATTTGTCTAACTCTTCAGGATCACTTGGTATATTCCTGAAGATGTATACAGATATTTTGTACAACAATCATCTCAATATACGGTAGTTGTTGCTAGCGAGAAAAATTCGACATGATTAAAATTAATTTTGTAATATCGATCTAGTGTCTAAATGTACAATCTTGAAGTTCGTTTTGAGAAAAGACATTTGACACTCGCGGAGCAGTTACGAGTAGTTGGATTGCTCGCGGCTGGTGATCAATCGATTGTGGAGAAGTTACCGAGAGACTGGAGATGCGAGAGAGCGACATACAGACCGCACAGAAAACCACAGAGCCCGTTCAGGACCATTTTCTGCAGTTGCAGGTCAGCATGTTCCCTAGACTCTTTCGGTGTGTATATTTATGAAATGAAAAACAAACCGTATTTATTTTCCACGTCATTACAAATGATGGTTCTACAATTCTGAAATGTTTCCTGATAATTGAAATGAACAAAATTTTATGAAAATTAATCGTGAATGGAATAATTATGTACCACAGAAAAAAATGACCCCTAATTACTCAATAAGGTTTAGTATATTGTAATTTTTTGTATTGTACTTTATTCATCAATTACACAGCAGTGTTTTAACATGTTATTAGGCTAACAACTGATAAGCATATCTCAAAATTGGCGACATGAAGAATATTATACTCTATTTATATTGAAATCACATAAAAGTCATCAAACTCAACACAGTAAACATTTTCAAATTTCAATATGGAAAATACATATATTCTGTTAATATCAAAATCATACGAAACGGAGGCCTATGAAGCCTATAGCTGGATCTATAATTTTGAATATTGAAACCGAGTCTACTCATGGAAAGACAAAAATACTTGAGTAAGAAAAATTCACTATGATATTTGAAAGTCTACTTTACGTCATAATAGGCAGCTTATTGGAGGTGATCCTTGAGTTCCCGTTTGAATTCGACTATGAGGAAATCTTTCACTGACTGTAGGAGGGAACTGAATAATTTGACACCAATCAATAATCTATTGGTAGATGACGACCTTCTATATAAAATAGAGAAATGAGATCTAGTCGTGGTTTAGGAGTTGTGAATATTGTCATCCACTCCATTTTTGTGTCATGTTTTTTTTGTAGAGTGAATTGTGCAGTGGCGGATCCACGGGGGAGGGGGGTTCGGGTCAATTTTTATGAATAAATGTCACATGAGCAAGACAAAAAAATAAAATAGAATAAATTTTTTTGCTTTAAAATTGAAGAACTTTAATAATTATTATTACATTCCATCGAAAACTAAAGAGCAGGCTACATTCAAACATAAGTAAATTTTCATTTTTTAACAACCAATTTCATCAATTTATTTTATTCAATAATCCTCCAAACAAGATCTGAGTTGAATGTTACCCAAACAAACAAACAAATTTCACTTGAAATTTTTGGACTCACCGATTGTTCTTTTCCTTTTTTTCTGCTTCAGTCGGTTCAGACGCTGGAACAAGCCGAGTTAAATATGAATATAGAGTCCTCTTCATGTTGTAGGTTCAAAATAAAATGCTTTTTTTAACTATCAAATTGCATTTTTCTCGATGACATTTTAAAGAAAATTGACACTTGTCAGGCTTATCGAGGAAAAGTTCGAGAAATTTCTGACAGAGCTGCCATTGGATCCTTTTTGGCGCAGTATTTGAAAAATTAGACTTGTTACATTTCTGATGAGTATTGTGTATGCCGGTAACGATTTGAATGTACTATGTATGTGTAGAATATGCTGTTGATTAGGTTAAATCAACTCGATTCGATTTAAAAAAAGTAAAGTTTCTAACCTACTTTACCTCCTGGCTACACCTTCAAATTTTGCTCATGTCAATCTCTTTCACCTTTTTTTTGGATCTTGACTAGTTATTGCTTCACGGTAGCTCATAATTTTCTGTTATATATATATATATATGCTGGCTGGAACTTCCGGTTGATCCGCGTCTGGAATGATTTACTTGTCTACGTTTCGGCTCCCATTTCGGAGCCATTTTCAAGACTTAGTGACCTTGCGTCTAGGTCTGAGTTTTCTTACTAGCTGGCTATCATCACTGGAGATCGAGGATTGAAGGTTGGTGCGATTTAAGGGTTCATTAGTAATTATGGCAGGATCAGGGATCGGACGGTCAATGGGAGGTTCGAACGGATTGGTTCCCAAGTCGGAGTAAATAGAATTTTTGGAATATTGTGAGTATATCATTTCTGAAGGAAAAGTAAGAATTTGATACACCATGGTTTACAACTCTTAGCATTTGGTATCTCTTACAAAACTCGTATGTCTCTCTCCTGAACAGTGGAACACTGAATGGGTTTGGCAGGAATGACCGGCCCAATGATGATTCCAAAGACCATGATATACTATGGAACATGCCATGTAAGGCTGAGAGGGCTGCTTCGATATTAACAGCCCGAATATAGATTTTCAGTCTTTAGGTTGATTGCTGAACAACAACAACAGACTTGGATCAATGATATGACCCAAAAAACCGACGTCATCCTCAGCAGTGCTTCTCTTCCCAAAAATAAGTGTCTTGGTTTTATTTCCGTCGAGACTCAGTTTATTATCTGTGAACCATTCTGTAGAATGGTGAATTATGTCATCTTTCAGATTTTGTTTCGTTTATGTACATATGTTTTCAACTATATAGTGATGGTTCATTGTATTTCATAATTTTAATACTATGATGCCATTTGAAAGTTGTCCGCTTTATAAAGATCAGTCTCCCCATCTTGATGCCCTTGATATAATATAATATAACTGAATAATAAATAACTTCATTCATACAACTCATATTTGTTGTCTTTTTTCAGTAGTCTATTGAATTATTGGCAGAATGAAAGAAATATTATACCTGTGTCTGCACTGTTTGCCGGTTTGTTATAACCGAAAGAAATAACTGCCCTGGTAAATATAAGTTTCTAGTAATAGTTCAAGTAATATATGAAAATTTCCAACTGGATAAATTACCTTCGAACTCTATTTTTTCTCGATTTTCAAAAGTGTCTATCTTATAACTGCCGAAGTAGTCTGACATTTTCATTTATGCCTGTCACAATAGTATATTGTGACTAAGATGGCTATATACTGGTGCTTTCGTTGTTGCGATATTGTTTCAGACAAACCTGTAGACAGGGTGTAGTTGTTCAAAATTACGCCTAAAGGGTGCGCTTGTGGTTGAAATTCCTAAAAATTTTCGAGATCACTCGATCCATCGAACACCTTGTTGCCAATACAGATCACTTCTGGTTAGAACAGAGAATAGAACGCGAGAAAAATTTCGTAGTGATCTTAAAAAAAACACAAGAGAAGTTTGCTGTCAACAACATCCCAGAGTGTGCACGCGTTCTGAATATTCAATAAATGCAGTGATATGTGTTTTAGATACTTTCAGTTCAACCCAGAAGATTCTAAAAAATAATAATGATTTCACTTACCAGGAAAAATCGCATTTTCTCACTTCACATATCCATAAAATTTGATCACAATTCTCACTCCTATTCGCTCACACGCATTAACGTGAATAATATTCTGCTGAATTGTGATACTACTTCTAAATCGAGCTTTTGAATTGAGATCACAATATTATATTGCTCAGATGAAAATATCAACAATCAACTAATTTTTTCAGTACATAGACCAGAATTCGCAACGACATAGCCACTTGGCAACACAGGACTTGCACATGAATGTCATCTCAACTGTGAGAATGACGATACCTGGCAAATTTTTTGAGTTATTACTACGGTCTACGTCATCAATTCTTGATCAAGTAGGCCAGATCACTTACACTATGAAAAAGACTCTTACTTTCATTTTTAACTTTAGGAAATCCAAAGCTTCGAAGTGAGAGTGTAATCTGCTTATAAGGATGCACAAATTAAGAATTAATGACATCAAAACTGAAACTCTGAACTAATGAATGAAACTGATTTTAAACATACCACTTTCATTCTTAACATTTATGGTTTTTATGGTTTCTGAAGTGAGTGCTGCATATTATATCAATATTTTCTCAGTGAAAATCACAAAGTGAGAATGGAAATGAAAGTAAGAGTGAAAATTAACGTTACATAAATCCACCTTTATCCTTAGTTTACATTAGAGCTTTAAGAGTTTTTTCCTTTCTGATTGGCTACTGAATGAGAACGCGCTTTTCAATGTCAAAAAATGAAAAGTAGAATTATTTGGAACATTTTATATAACTAAGAACCGATTGTGTTGACTTCGGAATTGAAATAGTGGGAAAAAAAGCTTGCTTTGATATTGAATTGCAAAAAAAAATGCAGCTCGTTGTGATAGAGGCGAAATACTTGGAGCTTCCAGAACGTAAAATGATCGTTAAATCTAACAAAAATACATATCTGATGTTTCTATATGATAAAATGCTTCTTATATTCCTCACTGAAGCCTTCGAATCTAGACATACAGAGTGATTGACGCTGGCTGGCACATTGGACGTTTCTGCTGAATCAGAGAACGGATCACTTTGAAAATTCAATGGACATATTCGGACTTTCTGTATCCAACTGAAATATTTCTGACAATGCAGTGTTGCCATTTCTATTGAAGAGTAGAAGCAACTTTGATATTTCTAATGGAAAACCCTGTATATAATATCATTTTTGGAATCTACAACAATAACCCGACAAGTTTTCTTGATAATATAAATTTATTTAAATTTTTTCTTTGGAAATCATGACCTCTAATAATGCTGATATCTTCGAGTTGAGGAATACTATGGGTCGAAATTTGGTTTGAAGAACAGAAGTGATAAGGTTAATTTTTTACAATCACATATATTAAAAATGAATGAAATCATATATTAGCTGTGATTATCTACGCGTTTACCTCTGTAACATTCAGTTCTATTTTCGACATTGGCAATGAAAGCGACTTATTGACGATTTAATGTTCTATTTTGATTCGTGTGAAGTTTGGCGTGACTGTTAATTACAAAATATATCAATGAATCGTGACTTAAAAAATGCTGGTTTTTGGTTATGATGGAAAACGCGTGATATATTATTTGTAAGGTGAAAGATGGTGGAGAGGTTATTCCATTCTCTGAGACTTTGAAGTTAATGCATTGAAAATTCGACAGGAAAATTATTTAAAATACTGTGCTTTGATGTTACCTACGGAAGTGTCTATTGTAGAAGGTTTTGATACTATTGACATGTTTTCGAGCTATGATTCATATGATGACAATTAAGATGAGGATAATAAAGAAGGCGGAGATTGAAAGTACAATTCAACCTTCGATACTAAATATGAATTATGATAATAATCATTTAATGACATTTGTTTACATGTACAGCAGATACAGCTGTTGCCCTCTTAAAAACTGTTGGCTATTTTGAAGAAAAATGATTGAATCTACTTACATACCTTGAGTTTTGTCTTTTTGTAGTTGTCCTGAGGAAGGAAATAAAATTTCCGAAAGCTTGATATAATGGCAAAGAGTTTACTTTGAGACCAGTACAAGACTGCAACTCCAAGATTTATTCCTTCTACATATAATACTGTCAGTCAAGAATCACTCAATTATATATATATATATATATATATATATATATATATATATATATAAATATATATATATATATATATATATATATATATAAATATATATATATATATATATATATATATAAAGAGAAAGTGTTATTTGCTATGAAGCAAGATGAATCAGGAAACTGATAAATAGATTATCAAATTCTCTGGTCTATCACAATTTGTATTCAATTCGAAATGCTCACCACAAGACAACTAGCTGTTTCTGACTTTGGCCTTCATCAGCTGTGGGTTGGCAAGGTCCTCGTATCGAAGACAAATTGTGATAGAAGCCCAGAGGATTTGAAATGAATCGTGCCTTAACGGCAAGCGATACATAAGTTGTTCCACTATCAAAATTTGTCTTCGATACGAGGACCTTGCCAACCCACAGCTGATGAAGGCCAAAGCCAGAAACAGCTAGTTGTCTTGTGGTGGGCCTTTCGAAGTGAATACAAATTGTGATAGACCAGAGAATTTGATAATCTATTTATATATATATATATATACATATATATATATATATATATATATATATATATATATATATATATATATATCACTCACAGAAAACTAGTATATACTTGTCATTCGATAACAGGGTTCTTCAAATCGTTCCAAATGAAGGAGACGATGAAAACAAACTGATACCTATAAAAACAATGATTTTTCAGGAATAGGGTATGAGGCTTCCTTAGAATGTGCCAAGAGAGGAGCCCGTGTGATTTTAGCGTGTCGAAATGAAGCTAAGGCAATAATAGCACGAGACAAAATAATACAGGAGACCCAAAACCAGAATGTAGTTGTTAGGCTCATCAATATGGACTCTTTGGCGTCTGTGAAGGCGTTTGCTGACAAGATATCAGAAACAGAAGAAAGGTTGGATATTCTAGTCAATAATGCAGGAGTTGGAGCCCTGAGGAACAAAAACACTGAGGACGGCTTGCAAGTGCTAATGCAGGTCAACTATTTCGGACCAGTCCTGTTGACTTTACTTCTTGTCGGTAATGATCACAACATCTCGTTGAAAGTATATTTGAAATCTAATATTTGTTACAGATCTCCTTAAGAAATCATCACCAAGCAGGATAATAAATGTATCCTCACTTTTAGCAAGTCAATCGACTTTGACATCAAAAAGCTTGAATACTTTTCCTGGAGAATACTTGTGCTATTGCAATAGCAAATTGGGTAACATATTATTCACCATGAAGCTTGCCAAGTTATTGGAAAAATCGAACGTTAGTGTTTTTTCTCTACATCCAGGAGCAATAGACACCAAAATATTCAATAGCTTACAAGGATTTGCTGACCTAGTTGTGCAGTATTTCGCCAAATATTTTTTCAAGGTACATGAAATTGGAAGTATTTCTGTAATAATAATTTTCATCATATTCGATCTCACCTCGACTACGCTTACATGATTTGGATTCTACAATATGCTTAATACATTGAAATAATTGAAGGTTTCCTCATCAAATTTGTGAATAACCTGAATTAGAGGTTCCATAGAATATATCACCACGATAGTTATGAAAATAACATATTTAAATATAATATGGTAAACGTTCATCTCATAGATGCTTGAAACAACTTTGGCTGTAGAGTTAAAGCTGCTGCCTACTTAGGCTGAAAATATAGTGGAGCGGCAAGTAAAGCAACGAGCAAAGCGGAGAGCAATGCGCCTGAAACAAACACGTGCTTTCAAATTCACCTAAACATAGTACCGAGGAAAGCGGCCATACGGCAGCGTCAATTTGAAAGCACGTGTTTGTTTTCGGAGCCTTGCTTTCCGCTTTGTTCGCCGCTCCACTATGTTTTCAGCCTTAGGCCCGGTTCCAACAACGTAACTTCAATCGGGATCTATTTTCTCAAGATGAAATTCTTTCTAAGCGCTACTTTAATCTCGATAGACGTTTTCTTGCGTTTCACGGTCAAAATACCGCGATTATCATCCTGCGATTGAGAAATCCAGTTTAAGAGAAAACAACAATCTGGCAACATTGTGTACACGTGAAGTCGGGACCACAGAAATAATTTTCTCTTTATGAGTTCTGTGATCCAAACGGCCACTCAGGGTTATTGTGTTGAATCTTGAATAACTTTCGATATTGAATATTCGTTATTGGAAATATTCGACAATTGTTATAGAAGAATATTATGAGATTTCTGAAATATCTTGTATTCAATTCCTGAAAGAGTTTCGAAAAATATTGACTACCTATTGAAAATTGAAAAATTTAATATGAACCATAATTACATTTGAACTTATTCTTGAATATTTCCCAATAATCGAATTATATTTAATAATCCTTACGCCACCAGAATCGACCTGATTATTCTGAGAACTAGCGCAGATTCTATTTTTCGAATCGAATAGAATCTGTCGAGTAGGCCATAGCGATTCCTTGACATTCTTATATTCGTATCGTGAAATTTGCCAAGTAGAGGTCTTCGATAATCTGATTTCATTTGGAAGTTGAAACTTTTATTAGAGATCAATTACCCTAACACCAAACTGATATTTCTGCACTCGACGCGCGTTTCGCTAACAAGGTTAGCATCTTCAGGAGAAGAAAATTGATAGTAAATCTAAAGACTAGGGTTGGTTGTTTGTATACCTGAAATTTCCGGTCCAATATGGACTCTGTTACTGCTAATTATTCTAATTAATTTCTCAATAATGAACTGGTGCAGTCACTACTTGCACAGTTTTTTGGTCCGTCATCTGTTAATATGGATTATTCAGATTACTTTCCCAAAAATAGATTGGAGAGCAGGTTGAAAGGGCTAGGTCCCTTGTCACCATTGATGCTGATTTCACATTTTGCTAGTTTCTAGACTCTCACATGCATCGAGTAGTCTTGTGTCATGCACATGCTTGATCAGTTTAAGATTGCCTTCACCAATGTTGTGGTCATTGCCTAGAGAGCGTGTTGGGCGAAACTGGATTTTTTTACCCTTCCGTATTTCATATGAGCAACATGCTCCTTGAAACGGATTTTAACAGCTCGTCGGCTTTGGCCGATGTATTTGTTATTGCAATCCTGACAACTGATTTCGTAAATTCCCGACTTCTCTGTGTTTTCTAATACATCTTTTGGGATACCAAGAAGCTGTTGCAGTTTGTGAGATGTTTTTGATGCGACTTTCATATTTACTTTATCGAATATCTGTTGAAGTCCTCTAGTGTATTGAGGTTCATATAGAATTTCTGTAAACTTTTCATCTTTCTCGTATTTTCGAGAAGTCGAATATTTACGAAGTGTCTCCTTCAGTTTACAATTTCTAATTATCAAATAGCTCTGGGTTAAAACTGTTCACTACGTACTACGTACCTAATTACTCTCCTTTCATTGTCGTACTTATCTTTTTCCAATGGAAAAGTTATTAACCTATGCACAAGGAATTGCAGTGCCGCCATTTCATGTTGTGGACAATGATTCGAGTCATTTGGAATGAAGATGCTTACCCTGTTAGCGAAACGCGCGTCCAGTGCAAAAATATCAGTTTAGTGTTAGGGTAATTGTAGGGTAAGAAAAGTTTCAACATTTACACCGAAGGTTCCAATCTCGTTGCTTATTCATTTGGAAGTGTCTGGCATCCAAATTATTAAAATGATCGCCTCTTCTTCGAATCAAACTAGATAAACCTCATAGTTTAATTGCCAAAAAAAAATCAAAGACAATATTACAAATTTGAAAATACGTGATATTTTTCACTGATAGATGTTACAGAATACGATTGACAGAGCTGCGATTAGTTGCTTAATCCCTCGTATAATGGCGGATAATCGTGGAATCCTCATCAGTCGACATAATCTAGCTAACTGAAATTAAATATTCAATCGGGTAATGTGTAAATAAAGATTCTTAATCTTTATTTTCTCTTTTCCGTGGAGTCCCTTTTCAAAATCTGGTATTTTATATTGGTTATTACAACGAAAGATTCCTTGATTTTTTGTTGTTAGAATCTTATAGTTAATTATCACAATGAAAGATCATACAAAAACACAAATATTTAATGAATGTAATCAGCACTTGACGCCTGACTCTCGTAGACACACTTTCGCTGCTGACTGACCCTCGTATAACGTATTTCTGCAGGCAGCCGCATGATGTACGACCGCTCACAAAAAACGCGGAGATCCCTAACACCTAACTGATATTTTTGCACTCGACGCGCGTTTCGCTGACAAGGTTAACATCTTCTGGAGAAAAAAATTGATACTAAATTTTCATTGATTGCTGATTCCGATCAAATCGAGATATAGTGGTTCAATCTTTCACCTTCTTCTTCCTCATACATGGGTTCAGAAGTTAGGTGTGTTCACTTCGATCGATGTTTCTGTTTTTCACGGTTATTTCGTATAGACTTTCCAAACTCTACGATCCGCTTTGCAGTGTTTAACTTTTCCTTTCGTGGCTTATTTCAAAACAGATATGAAATCAGAAATATTGAAACAGATATAAAATCCGGCATTTTATGCTGGAGCCAATCTTATATTGGGAATTTGTCAGCTTACAGTATTCTACTAGTCAAGAACTTTCATTTGACAAATATATTGGAGGGTTTGTGAAAAGATACTGCTATTTTGTGACGACCATATTAGATTTGAAACCGTTGAATAAAAAGTTTTCAATGTATCGAGTTGTTTGTAGACTCAAAGTCAAAGACATTCACGAGCTTTCACGAATTTGTGGGTTTATGACATTCGATGTAGAACTGAAGCAAATATTTTGGTTGTGGACGAAAAAATTGACCGATATCGGTTGCTAGGGAAACAAAATTGAAATGTTACATTGTTTGAAGCAAGCTGTTACCATTTTTTCATTAGTTTTCCGTTGACAAAAAAGCATAAATCTTTGCACAAAGTCCCAACATTGAATAGAACATACAACATGTTTGATGTGATCAAGATCAAGAATTTAGAAAAGTTTTATCAATAAACAACTTATTATTGCGGTTATCAAAAAAAAATCTGGTTTGACACAAAAGGTACAAAAAAAATTCTCAGGTAGGAAATAAATATTTGAGTCACAGTATCTCAAAAAATATCCTTGTAACCAGAGGTTGAAACAACGAAAGCTTAAGAGGTTATAAAACCCTTACAGCGCTCAAAGTCGCTTCACAAAATTCGACATTTTACCATGGAAAAAATGTTTTTCAGAAATTGACCTCAAAGATAATCTCTTTTTTCCCATGAACTGTCACGCATGCATTTTTGAATGTTTTCATATTGTAATGTCTTTTCAGACACCTGAAGAAGGAGCCCAAACAATTCTTCATACAGCTCTGCAACAAGGAATAGAAATATATTCCGGAAAACACTTCGAAGAATGTGCAGTAACAAACACGTATGGATCTGCGAGAGATTCCGTTCTCAGGGAGTCGATTTGGGCCGAAACTATAAAGTTACTGAAATGTGAAGAAATTGCAAAAAAACTCGAATCCCAATGAGTCAATCAACTCGGAACGAAATTGCAAATACTTCGAAACAAAATTGTTGATTATAATCTTACCATTGCTGAAGGATTATAAGATAGTTATCTGAATGATGTGTTTACTCCTGTTCGAAATTATATAATATTTTCTGATCACAAAAAGACATATTATCTCCTCATTACCGTTTCGTTAGTCAATTGGAACGAGAGGATTGGTTTTCATGCTTTCAAGCTGATAAAATTACCGCGAAGTAGTAGCAGTTATTGGTTTTACTGTACCTGGCCATCTTCAAGATTTTCCAATATATCTTTAGTCACTTTCGTATTTTTTTCTTCTAGCATTAAACAGCCAGTCGACATTTACAAACTTTCGAAAGACTTAAAACTGTCGAGCGATATGAGAAAAAAACTAAATACTTGGATAATTTTGGGGAGTAAACAAATTTTCACTTTGAATGTAATAGAATTCACTTTTTATCGCAATTAGAAGAAATCTTTTTACTCTCGACGCGCAGAAATCGCAGTTCTTATACAAAAATAGAATTTTTCAACTGGTTACAAAAATTGTGCTATTGTTCATGGGTGAACAAAATTCTCACTAAAAAACGAAACACTCGCTATCATATATATATATATATATATATATATATATATATATATATATATATATATATATATATATATTTTGATCGGCTAGGCTTCCGCGGTCAGAAATGTGCTGGCTGGAACTTCCGGTTGATCCGCGTCTGGAAAGATTTACTTGTCTACGTTTCGACTCCCATTTCGGAGCCATTTTCAAGACTTAGTGACCTTGCGTCTAGGTCCGAGTTGTCTCACTAGCTGGCTATCATCACTGGAGATCGAGGATAGAAGGAATCAACCTTCTATCCTCGATCTCCAGTGATGATAGCCAGCTAGTGAGACAACTCGGACCTAGACGCAAGGTCACTAAGTCTTGAAAATGGCTCCGAAATGGGAGTCGAAACGTAGACAAGTAAATCTTTCCAGACGCGGATCAACCGGAAGTTCCAGCCAGCATATATATATATATATATATATATATATATATATATATATATATATATATATATATAACAAAACTGCAGTATTTTTGGGTGAACAGCAGAACGGAAGTGTACTCTTATAACACCAGTTTTTTCAATATTTCGATAATGTTTATTACCATCTTCAGGGAAAAGCTACAAAATTATCATTTTAAGTTATCACATCAAATAAACAGTAACAAGAACCTTACTGTATTTGAGGTTAGTCGTATTAAAAACGTTGGTAAAGTGAAATAACATGTCACAGACGAAAAATATGTTCACAGTCCAATATTAAAATTTTACACCAAGTGAATTGTTTAAAACGCCATTAAAATATTAACAAGATTAAAAAAATATAGTTGCATATTCAACAGGTGAATACACATAAAAGTCGAACTTTAACGGTTGAATATGAATTATGAATGACATTTACAATGAAGTTTGAAATGACAGCGTTGACATGAAGTATGGAACATCTAGAAACAGGTGTGTGAAGAGACATCTGCCAGGATGGAACGACGCCAGAGTGAGAGAACACTACTACCATCTGTTCGGAATTGAATTTATAGTAATCAATATTATTGATTTTTTTGAACTTGAAGGATGTTAACATTGAATCAGAATGGATTGAGAAAAGATTGTAATTATTATGTGCAAACTACTTTAAAACAAATTTAAAAAATATAAAAATAATAATTTTTAATTTAGATTAGTAGAGTTATTGTTGTTTACAAAATGTCGAAAATTTTTTTCAATATCAAGTAGATATGCATAGCTTTCAAACTTCATTGTCAATGTCATTCATAATTCATATTCAACCGTTAAAGTTCGACTTTTATGTGTATTCACCTGTTGAATATGCAACTATATTTTTTTAATCTTGTTAATATTTTAATGGCGTTTTAAACAATTCACTTGGTGTAAAATTTTAATATTGGACTGTGAACATATTTTTCGTCTGTGACATGTTATTTCACTTTACCAACGTTTTTAATACGACTAACCTCAAATACAGTAAGGTTCTTGTTACTGTTTATTTGATGTGATAACTTAAAATGATAATTTTGTAGCTTTTCCCTGAAGATGGTAATAAACATGATCGAAATATTGGAAAAACTGGTGTTATAAGAGTACACTTCCGTTCTGCTGTTCACCCAAAAATACTGCAGTTTTGTTCTTAACTGGTCAGCAAAGACCATATATATATATTATATACCGTGTGACACAGACTCATGGTACACCCCCGTTTTCTCCTTTGTTTTTCTAGCTATATTTTTGAAATTCGAAACATTGAATATGCTCACTGAACAGCATTTCTCGACATATCTGAAAGAAAAAAACAACTTCCAATTTTTCCGGAAATGACATCAACTTTAGATTCTTGAATGGGACACCCAGTATATTGTTACATGATCGGCTAGGGATGAGGAATCTAACGATACCAGGTTTGATGATGTTATCTCCAATGACTGCGGAGATATCGCCATTTATATTATTCATAAGCTCAATGAGTGGGAGAGAGAATTGGAGTGACCCGCCAGCAAAAGTTATATAAATTTATATATATATATATATATATATATATATATATATATATATAAAGACCCATCTTCAGCTCTGCCCAAACATCATCGAGAGACAGGACACAATATAGACTTTGCGAACACTGGTTGTATTCGGGTTCACAACAAAAACAGTTCAGGAACGGTTCGAAATAGTTGGACTGTTGAGGCGTGAAGGGTTTGTCGCGAATATATCTACATTAATTGGGTGGGTGACTATTTTTGACAGTCCTAGAACAGTACTTGTTGCGAACCCGAATACGGCTACTAAGACCATCGCCACAGCAAAAACACTACAAGCTCGTATAATTCGCGAGGCCATCGAAATCGAGAAGCGACCTTCCTGCTTAAATAAACGTGACGACGGCCAGAGACTTCCAACTGCATGGAAACCACTAATTTCCAGATGCCCAGTCCCCACCAAGACATCCGACGGTCCTTTAGTAGCACCCGCTGCTATAAATCCTACCCAACATCCCTCGATACCTCAGTTCGATCTAAGGAGTAGGCAGATTGAGACCTTAGAAAGAACTCGTGACGAGACCTGGGGAGTAGGCAGATTGAGGCCCCGGCGTCAAGTCACAAACCCTTGCCCCCTGTGACAACACCTGAGGAGTAGGCAGATTGAGACCTCAGCGTGAAGTCACATTCACCTCTTGAAAATGGCTCCAAAATCGGAGCCGAAACGTCGAGAACAAAACTCCAGGCGCGGTTCAACCCGAACTCAACAACAACACACAACTGACCGCGGAAACCTATCCGAACACATATATATATATATATATATATATATATATATATATATATATATATATATATGTATATATATATATATGTATAAAGGAAAGTAACTCGTGACTGATTTATGAATATGTAGAAATCTTTTGGGGTTGCAGTCAGTTGTGTTGGGCTATATCACAAAGAAAACTATTTGTTATTCGTCAAGCTTTCGGATAGGTTTCCGCGGTCAGTTGTATGTTGTTGTTGAGTTCGGGTTGAACCGCGTCTGGAGTTTTGTTCTCTACGTTTCGGCTCCGATTTTGGAGCCATTTTCAAGAGGTTAATATGACTTCACGCTGAGGTCTCAATCTGCCTACTCCCCAGGTCTCGTCACGAGTTCTTTCTAAGGTCTCAATCTCAATAATTGTGTTCATTTCATTTTTCAAAAGTAACATGACATTGGATATTGCTTATTTTGTTAACTACTCGAATCAAAGAGTATAGTTTCTCGATCGATCGGTTGACTGTGCACTTTCAATTCCCAACTAAACGTCAAAAAGAATTCCAAAACGGAGTCTCTCCATGAAAAATTGTCATAATTGTGGGAAGAATAGTCCGCAGGAAGTGCAAGAATGTGTGAAGATGGTGAGTGATGTGTGCTGTTTTGGTTTTATGATGCAGAGAAGGTAAAATATGTCCGTCTTCCTGAACTTAAAAGGCGATAACTCCAGAAGTAGTGAAAAGTTTCAATCCCTCCTTTGTATTCTACACATCGGAATACAGGTTTTGTGTAAATATTTTATATATATATATATATATATATATATATATATATATATATATATATATATATATATATATATATATATAATCATTTTATCTACCCCCGTACTATTATAATACACTTATATGCTCCTAACTCATTTTATAATGAAATCCATTACGATACAGATTTTCAACCAATGGAAACTGTTAGAGCACCATGTATTGGATCGGGACTTTGACAAAAGTTGTCACTTTGAAATAGATATTTGTTGAGTCAGATTACTAAAAACATTTTCATTAGTTTTTGACCTATTTTTCAAGATACGGAGATTGATAACAGTTGGCGACGAGGATAATGGATTCTGGGGTGTTAGCGAAGTTATTAGAACAGCAGAACAAAATTCTAGAAATGCTCGCACTGAAGGTGACTGATAAGGAACCAGAATCAAAATCTGAAAACACTGAGTTCATCATCGAATCACTAGCCAGAAACATCGTAGAATTTGTACCAGATCCGGAAAACCATATCACATTCGAGTCTTGGTATAAAAGGTATGAAGATCTGTTTGTACTCGATGGAAAAAAGTTGGATGACGCAGCCAGAGTTCGACTTTTACTACGACATCTCAATACTTCAGCACATGAAAGGTACACTTACTTCATTTTGCCAAAACATCCCAGAGATATTCAGTTTGAAGACACAATAAAGATTCTCAAGAAAATTTTTGGAAAGCAGTCATCTATATTCAGTACTCGTTACAAGTGTTTACAGTTGAACAAGGTCGAATCCGACGATTTCTTAACATATGCTGGTATTGTTAATAAACATTGTGAAGCTTTTCAACTGAAGAAACTGAACGAAAATCAATTGAAATGTCTCATGTTCATAATTGGTTTGAAATCTTCCAAATATACGGATATTACAACACGTCTTTTATCAAAAATTGACAAAGATGAAAAAGACGACATATCCTTGGAGGATTTAGTGGATAAATGTCATCGAATTTCGAGTCTGAAGGAAGACACAGCTCTTATTGAACATAGAACTAGTCCGACAGTTCATGCAGTTTTCAACAAAGAGAAGAAACCACATAACAGTTTCGATAAACCTAGAACACCTTGTTGGCAATGCGGCGAGATGCATTTCAAGAAGGACTGCAGTTTTTCACAACACAAATGTGGAGTCTGTTACAAAATCGGACATAAAGAAGGTTATTGTTCTTGTTTCGCAGATAAAACAGCAGAAAAATCACAAAACAGAAACAAGAAAGGATTTAGGAAGAATAAAGGTCATAATAAGGCTACTACAAATAGTATATTCATAAACCGAATAAACTCTTTTCGAAAATACATTACCTTCATCATTAATGGTGTTCAAACATCACTTCAGTTTGACACTGCGTCAGATATCACAATCATTGATGAAAATACATGGCAATCTATCGGCCGACCAGAAATCATTCGAATTAATGAAGTCGCGCTCAATGCTTCCAGACAAGAGGTGAATTTACTTGGAAAAATAAGTTGTCAGGTGATACTGGGTGATCATATACAACCGATAGTGAAGACATGTTTTCTGGCAACAATCAAAGAGCTGAATATATTGGGAATCGATTGGATCGAAGATTTTGGACTATGGGACATTCCAATCAATTCAATTTGCAAGAAAGTTGATTCGGTTTCACAGATACCGTCAGAATTTTGTTTAGCAGATTTACAAGGCATTTTTCCAGAAGTTTTCAAAGATGGTTTGGGACACTGCACCAAATCGAAAGTGAAACTTCATATAAAACCTGGAGCTAAACCTGTCTTCCGACCGAAACGACCAGTGGCATACAATGTTAGAAAAACAGTGGAGGAGGAATTGGACCGATTAGAGAGACAAGGGGCAATTACACCTATCGACTTTTCTGATTGGGCAGCACCGATTGTAGTTGTTCGCAAACCGAATGGAAAAATTCGCATTTGTGCAGATTACTCAACAGGCCTCAATGATGTCTTAGAATCACATTGTTACCCATTGCCAGTTCCAGAGGAAATTTTTTCAAAAATTTCGAATGGAGTTGTATTCAGCAACCTTGACTTATCCGATGCGTATCTACAAGTCGAAGTTGACGATGAATCCAAAAAACTACTAACGATTTCAACACACAGAGGGCTCTACTTGTACAATCGTCTTCCGTTTGGAGTTAAGGTGGCACCAGGGGCTTTCCAGCAGTTGATGGATACCATGTTAGCAGGTTTGGATATGGTCGCTCCGTATCTGGATGATATAATTGTTTCTGGAAGAACGGAGATGGAACATAATCAAAATCTTTTCAAATTTCTTGAACGTATTCAGGTTTATGGTTTTCACCTGAAAATAGAAAAATGTAAGTTTTCCATGTCACAAATAAAATATTTGGGTCATATTCTAGACAAAAATGGAATCAGACCTGATCCATCAAGAATAGAAGCAATTTCACGAATGCCACCACCGAATGATCTCACAACTCTTCGATCATTCTTAGGTGCCATTAACTATTATGGGAAATTTGTTAATAACATAAAGCAGATTCGTGGGCCATTAGACGATCTTTTGAAGAAAAACGCAGAATGGAATTGGTCACTCAAATGCCAAAAAGCATTCGAAAAAATGAAGGCTATTTTATCTTCTGATTTATTGCTCACTCATTATAAACCAGAACTACCTATCATTGTAGCAGCTGATGCGTCAAGCTATGGTCTTGGAGCGTGTATTCTTCACAAATTCCCCAATGGAAGTATCGAAGCAATATGTCACGCATCTCGATCTTTGACTTCAGCAGAACAGAAATACAGTCAAGTAGAGAAAGAAGGCCTTGCACTCATTTTTGCTGTAACAAAATTCCATAAAATGATTTTCGGAAGAAAATTCATACTTCAGACAGATCACAAACCACTTCTGTCAATTTTTGGATCTAAAAAAGGCATCCCTGTGTATACTGCAAATCGAATACAAAGATGGGCTCTAACTTTGCTTTCATATGATTTTGATATTGTGTACACATCATCTTCGGTATTCGGACATGCAGATGTTTTATCGAGACGGATGGATCGCGAATCTAAACCTGATGAAGAATTTGTCATTGCAGCGTTATATATGGAAAAAAGTGTTAAGCAAATCATCGAGACAGCTGCGAATTCCTTACCAATAACAGCTGAAATGATAGCAAAGGAGACCCCTAAGGATGCAGTCCTCAAAAAAGTATCACACTATATTTTCCATAGTTGGCCTGAAGAAATAGATGAAGCGGATATTCGACAGTTTTACAATAGAAGGGATTCTCTATCTATAGCCGAAAATTGTATTCTTTTCGGATATCGAGTGGTAATTCCCACCATATTTCGAAAAAGGATCCTTAAACAACTACATAAAGGACATCCTGGAAAAGATAGAATGAAGACTTTAGCAAGGAGCTATGTTTATTGGCCTGGTTTAGATAAAGAAATCGAAAATTTCGTTCATCAATGTGATTTCTGCCTACAAGCTTCCAAATCACCTCCAAAAACTGAACTTTCAGCTTGGCCAATACCAAAAGGACCCTGGACTAGGTTACATATGGATTTTGCTGGCCCTGTAGATGGATCCAGTTTTCTCATCATAGTGGATGCTTACACCAAATGGCCGGAGGTTTTCAAGATGAAAACAACTACTGCTACAGATACCATAAAGAAACTAAGAGAAGTATTCTCTATTTTTGGACTTCCAAGAACCATAGTTTCAGATAACGGTACCCAATTCACCAGTTCATTTTTCAAAGATTTTTGTCAAGCCAATGGAATTGATCATATCCGTACACCAGTTTACCATCCTCAATCGAATGGTTTGGCAGAACGATTCGTTGATACTTTCAAACGTGCACTCAAGAAAATGAAAGGAGAAGAAGCTACAAATGAGGTGATAACTACATTTTTCCAGACTTATCGTTCGACTCCGAACAGAAATGCTCCACAAGGAAAATCACCGTCAGAATAATTGATGTTCGGGAGAAAAACAAGATCACTCATGGATCTAGTTGTACCTTATTCCAAAGAAGAGAATACTGTCAATTCAAGAATGGGACATCAATCAAATGAAAAACATGGAACAAAGAAAAGAAATTTCGATGTTGGTCAACCGGTTTTTGCAAAAACCCATTCACACGACAGAGTTAAGTGGTTTTCAGGTAAAATCATCGAACGCATTGGACATGTTTTGTACAATGTGTTCCTAGAAGAAGATCATAAATTGATCCGATCCCATGCAAACTAACTCAAACCAAGGGTTGTCAGTATTGAAGAAGATTATCGTAAAGATCGAAGTGATGAGCTTCCAATCGATATATTGTTGGATACATTCGATGTAACTTCTTCGAGAAAATCGGCTGGAACTAATTCGAATGAGTCACCACATATTCAAGGAAATGGTTTTACCCAAGAAGAGGAAAGTAGAAGTCAGGATCAACCTGAAGAGTCAGAGGAATCATTCAATAATACTGAGGATTTCCTGATTCAGAGACCGAGACGAGAAACTCGTTTACCAAAAAAATTGGAAGATTTTGATGTAGAACATTTCAATAGGGGGAGATGTTAGAGCACCATGTATTGGATCGGGACTTTGACAAAAGTTGTCACTTTGAAATAGATATTTGTTGAGTCAGATTACTAAATACATTTTCATTAGTTTTTGACCTATTTTTCAAGATACGGAGATTGATAACAGAAACCCATTATTTTTCAATCAAGCATGATGTGCGAGCTTTGCATTTTGATGTTTATCAAGTCAAAATCAGTAGAGTAGGTATTGAATTTTTGAAGAATTTAGTCAATTTTCGATAATCTTATGAAAATGTCTTATAGCAGTGATATAGAAGAATTACCAGCGACTCCTCCACAGATGTCTTAGACAAGAAGAAAATACAATCGAAAGGATTATATTATTCCTTTGATAAATGCAAAATATATGTTTTTATTTTCGACCAAACCAAATGAGCTCTTTTGGCCGTGTGGTCAATGGCACCGGCAGTGACCACATACGTCCGGGTTCATATCCTGACCTCGGCAGAGATTTTTTTCATTTTTTTTTCTTCTCTTCATTTCTCATTGTTGTATTTTTCGTGGTTATACCATTGATTATAATTTCGTACAATTTAAAAAAGAATACGATTGATTACCTAGTATTATTGTGTTCAATATAAATACCTAATTATATAATATTTATAGTTCTTCATTATTTATTGGGTGTATATAAAATAGCGTATGCAACTCTCATGTAATGGTTATTAATACACTCGCATAAACCATACGAAACTCAACTTCGGCTCGTTTCGTATCCCGGTTAATGCTCATGTATTAATAACCATCATTACACGATCGTTGCATAATATACTAATAGATCACATGTAATAACATGCTTCGGTAGGTACTACACATCTCAAATCGTATCTGTGGCTTATTTGAACTACTGGTAAGTGCAAACAGAGAAGGGGTACTGTCGTACGCCATCTAGGGAAAAAAATTAAATGGAAAAATGCTCGAAACGATTGCCCCAACTTCCTGACATAAGAACAACATATCTGATATTTCACGCAGAATATTTTCGAATTCGGTTTCTACAAATATTTATTATTCTCTGCCGTTTATTCAATATTGAAGCAGGTTCAGTTTCGTACACCTTTTGCTTTAAATATCCCCATGAAAAACAGTCCAAAGATGTTCATCTTGTTGGAATACAATATCCATATCGAATTGTCAGTTTCAACAGGCAATTATGTATAATTGTCAGTTTGAACTGGCAATTATAACATTTTTTCCTGCATGTCCGTTCAGCGCTTTCGTACTATGGAAATGTATATGTTACTAGTAATTATAGTTTAACAACAATAAGGACAGTGATAGCGACTTTGAAGTACTTACTCCTCCAAACACATATCAATCAGCATGCTGCCTAGGCAGAAAAAGTAATATCTGCTGATTGATGTGTCTACACAATTAATATTTTTCTCCAAATGACATTAAAAGCGGCCTTTCAATGACACTTGGCAGGCTTAGAAGTTGTACTTTTAATGCCTAGGCAGAAAAAGTCCACTTTTACTGCCTAGGCAGAAAAAGTTCGTTGCTAGGCAACCTTCCAAGTAATAATTCAAATCAAACTGGTTATTCAAATTGACAATGACATTAAGAAAACTCAAAATGATGCTGATGATAATAAACTGGTTTTATTGCATTAAAACTACAAACTACAACACGAAATAGACAATCAGCACATATTCAGAGAAAGATCCTATATTTTTCTTCTGTCTATATTCCATGAATCTGCTGTATGTGAGTTCATATACAGTTCTTGATTTTTCCGGTAAAAGGTTAAATTCCACATCTTGCGCCTGGTCTCTCATCTCAGGTGGTGTTAATTGCATCAATTCATCCTCACTTTGCAGTAAATCCATTTCTAACATGACAACTTTTCAAAATTGACAATGACAAAGTAAACAGTAAACAAACATATTCAACAAACGTCATCAGCGGTAAACATAGTAACACAGGGTCCAGCTACCTTTGATAAAATGATTCAGTTATTTGGATATCGATAATGGAACGCAATTTAAATATGAAAAAGTTGATTTTGCGTAGAATTGGAACAAATTTGAAGAAAAAATTATTTGTTACACACGGCAGAAAAGCACAAGATTTAATGCCTTGGCACCAGCCGCGGCATTAAATCTTGTGCTTTTATGCCTAGTAAAACAAATAACTATTGTTGTCCATCGGGAAGAAAATTGATTTTCTCTTGAATATGACTCGTTTTCATTGGAGGTGACTAGAGCCCAAGTAAACATTTATAATATAGCAACATCAAAGAAAATATTTTCTGGAAGTTCCTTACATGATTGCCACACCCGAGTTCAAATAGATGTTTCTCGTGACTTTTACCGTAGGATATTGCTCTCTATAAAAGGAGAAGAGAGAATTTATGGATTGAATAGGCGAACCGTCTTCTTCAAATTGGACAAGCTGTATTTGCCTGATAAGCATAAACCAAATTAGTTGCTGTCAGTACGGTCCACGGGTGCCTTTCATAACACTCTTTCTCATTTAACGAGGGACCGCATACCTAAAATAAAATGTCAAGAAGTTTTCCATTTCATGTTTGAAGATATGGGATATGGTTGCTTGAGTGTCATTACTTGAAAAGGGTGAACTACGCAGCAGCAGTTTTCTATGGAAAAGTTTCCTAGTTCTGTTTGAACTTCATTATTTTGTGGTGGATCGATATTTGTTCCGTAGAAATGTGTTACGACACTATTGAATCAGCAGGTATATTCTGCTGGAATCTTATTATTACTATGTATGCCAATAGTCATTTCGCAATCATATGATGATATGAAATGAAATGAAAAAATAATATTTTTCGGCAACCTTTTTCTTTGAGAAAGTAGCATTTTTCCGGCCTAGTCCGGGAAGTACGTACTTCCCGGACTAGGCCGGGAAGAATCCAAAACGTCACATTCAGGTGGGAGGTTGGAGATGACCCTCTTTTCGGTGAGGAGGGGGAGTATGTGAGACGAAAAAGACGACCTATCTACAAGGATAAAGTAAATATTGGAGATCGATTGAAGAAGTTTGATGATTGGTCAGTATTAGCAATTGCTCGAATTTCAATATAAATATTAAAACAACTAAGAATTAGAATGTTTCTGTTGGTACTTATCTTCTGTTCGAATTTTAAATATTTAATACAAATAAGAATTAAAATTTTCGAAATTTTGTTCTACAAAGAAATATGATAAAGAAATGTCTCATTGATTTGTTATTCTACACGGTTGCCAAAAAAATATTGTACGCAACACGACCGAAAACAGTTTTTTTGGACTCGCAGACTTCCAGGACTCGCCTACGGCTCGTCCTAGAATTTTGTCTACTCGTCCAAAAAAACAGTATTTTCCGGACTTGTTACGTAAATTACTATTTTCATATTTCGAGAGGATAAGCTGCCCTCAATTCCCTTACTCCGATACTTCGTGGAAAAATATAGTTTCTTGTAAGCTTTTCATCAAAATAAGGTTCACAAAACTGAGGCACATATTTCGGTATACAATAGCTTCTCCAAGCAAAAGGGTTCAGTTCAAAATTAAAAGGATATTATTATACAAATGCACATCAACTTTATAACAGTTATTCACCCATTATTCCGATTTATCCTTCAGAAACGGCAGATGGGGAATTTGGCAAAATGAAAAGGTATTTGGTCTCGATCTCTACTAATGTCTACTACAATTTCATATTGGCGTTTGTTGTTGCGGGATTTTCGGTGGATTTCGTATGTTTGGTAACTATGTTAGTTGTGGCTTGAAAAAAAATGTCATATCTGAAAATACACCTTGTGTTTCGCTCAGTTTTACCAAATAATTAATGTGGAGTTAGTCGTGTCGAATCATTGTTTTCGATTCTTTCAAGTTGATATAATAAAAAGAGAAAAAATATTATCTGAATATACACCTTTGTGTTTTGGTCATTTCACCAAACAATGAATGTGGTGTTTATATAATTGGATTAGTATAAGGTGGAGTTCATTATTTATTCTGAAGGTCGAAGTCTGTTCTAAAATGATGAACATTTTTGCAAAAATGGAAGGGGAGCATCTGGTTCTACCCACATTTCGTAACACCCACAGTGCATAACACCCAAAGTGCGTAACACCCAAATTTCGTAACACCTACACTTCGTTATGCCCACACTCTCCGAACATACCCGAATGACGCGCTGTTGCCAAATTCATCCTTCTTTTAGGTTAGGTTAAGTTAGATTGGGTTAACAGAAAATTGCAGAATATCCGGTAAATTTTGCAACAGTGCATCATTCGGGTATGTTCGGAGAGTGTGGGCATAACGATGGGTGCGCACCCAATGGAAGTATTGATGGTTGGAATTGCATATCTTCGAAAAAATAATTCACATACGGAAATCAGTTAAAAAAGTGGAAGTATTCAATGACTGAGCTAGAATTAGAAAATTTTTCGCGTGATACAACGATGAAGGGTAATGGGAACATTCGAAGTACAAAAAAAAGAAAACCGTCACAAAATATACTTTTTTCTACGCCCACTATTTCAAACCGTTCATTATATATTCAACAGCTGTAAGGTAATGGCTTATTCAGAATACACACGTATTCCTAATCTCATGATTACATTCAATTGTTCAAAAGCGAAATTCAATGAATTTTTGCTTCAAGTTATCGGGAGTAATTACACAAGTGCTTCAAAATTACCGATAATTTTCCATGAAAGCATCTTGTCTAAAAACCGCATGAGTTTATTTTCATATTTTGTCGAAAGAGCCCGACTCCGAAGGAGAAGGGCTCTTTTAGCAGAATATGAAAATAACCGAATGCAGCTTTTTTACTGACAACATGCTTTCATGGAAAATTATCAGGTTTATTTTGATGCACGAGTGTAATTCGGTAGAATATTTCTGGAGTTAAAACAACGACCTTCAAAATTCAGTATTCATGTCTGTCAAGATGACAAATGTACATTTTAAAAATCGTTAATATAGATACACGGACCGAGCGGGTAATTTTCGATACCTACCGGGTAATTACCAGCCCGAAAATGTCCCGCCGGGAATTTATCGCTGTAATTGGTCGAAAATGTCCCGCTTCATATGGGATTTTCAACATACGATGGAAATAATCTGTGAAAATGAATTAAAATCATATTTCTCAGGGAATTTATCGTTCAACAGTTATATCCATGAATCAACAAGCAATTGTTTCAGATACTTGCTGTATTGTGCTACACCACCAGTAGTCACCGCACAAGCATGGTGGAAGTAGAAAAAGTACAGTACCCCGAGGATAAGGCCAATTAAGTGCACTCGTAAATTAACGCATGCGGCTGACGCCAAGTGCTAACAATTTTTCGCTCGTTTGTAATAGACTTCTCATCCTCCTCGTTACTCAGTACACTATTTTGCTACTGGGAATGACCCACTTCATTAAAATGAGAATTAACCCCTCTATCATATGACTACGGTGCCCAATGATTAGTTTCAGTAACGGTCTTTCCACGATCCATTAACTATCTTCCCATTAAATGGAAATATAAACCTTCCCTACATTTTCCTTAATGTATAGGTACTTATTAATTCCAGTATCAATTTACTTCTCAGTCCATTAAAAGCATTAAGGCAATGAAAGCAATGTATTTTACAATTTTCCAGGAAAGTAATTTAGGACGAAACTGAACGAAACGCTATGAATAACTCAGAAGAAAAAAAAGGTTGAATATTATTTATTGACTTGAAGATTACATACAATACCCTACCCCAACTTAGAAATCATTCACAACGAAAGAGGAGACTAAATTGCAATCCAATGACTAGATGAAATAATTGACTTCGTTTCTCCTTCTTTTAACTTCTTCAGGATCTTCAAATATTATATAAAATTTGACCTCATCGACATTGAGTTGTGTGCCCTGATATCTCCTTCAGGCTAACAGTTTTGGAGTCCAATATCTGGGCAATTATTCTGGGATTAGCTCAGTCTGTATCAGTATTGAATAACCAGAATAATGTTTGGAAAACATAATCATCAGCTCAGGATAATTCAGCTTATATCATTGACTGTTCTAAAGAACTATACCCATTTGTGAATTTCGGGACCAAAACATACTTTGAGGCTAATGGATTTACATTAGGAAGGTTTGCTCACTTTTCTGGCCCACTGCAGTAACCTTTGGGATTCATCATTCAACTATATTATGATTATTGCTCATTTGCTTCTGATTCATGAAAAGTTGGCAGATTCGTTTTAGTTCACTCTATACGCACCGTTTTCACACCCCAAAAATGTGCCGATCATTTCCCTTTCAGGATTCATTAACCAACAAAACTTTTAAGGATCCCTCATCAGAGATAATGTCAATGGTATATTTACTCTCCTAAGTATCTCGGAATTTCTTTTCTGTTGGTATTTTCGTGAAACAAGCTCACTGCCAACACCCAAATTGATTGTCGTTTATTCAAATGACAAAACTGATTAGTGGAGATTCTAAGAGCCGAAGTATTTTCTTCGAAACACGTTTTTTGTTCCAATCAATGTTTATTTTTAATTCGAAGGATGCGATGTTTCTGAACGCAAATTGGATACTTTGTTTGGTAAACAAAATTCATGAATTAAGTGGCTATCGAGAATACAAAGCGACCCATTGTTTCACGATATTTCAGTAACGATATATTAGCTTCATAAATATGGATAGAAGATTGCATATTTTACTCACGGCATTGCACCAAACGGTGATATCCTCATTTTCGAAGATTCCGCTATATTGATTTCTTTCTTCTAATAAGTTGTAATCGATGACGGGTCGAACTTGAAGGAGAAAATGAAAGGAAATATTTGAAAGGAATAAAACAAAGAAAAAAATAGTTAAGGCTTTCGCGGCCGAGGTTTTCAGTATCACTACTTTTATTCGGGTTTGAAATTCACTCCGATGACAATTTCAAGAAGAATGAGCCTCTGAAGAAGCTAGCCACTCGAGCCAGCGAAACGTCAGGAAGAAATTCCAAAAAACGACGGCCTTCAAACCCGAATAAAAGTAGTGATACTGAAAACAAAGATAGTTCAGAAAAAGTCAAATGACAGAGTAACCGGATTACAAAAATTGAAAATCAATTCTCATATTATTCATTTTCAGGCAAACAAAATTCATAAGAATTATATTATCCATTCTCTTCATTAAAACTGTTTGTGCGATATATCACTGGTGGGAAAATGTTGTACTAATAACACATGGAGAAAGGCCTTTTCCGCACTTGACGGCTTATATCTTTCCGCACCTGTGAGGTGAATAACTATTATCCACAATAATTTAATATTTCCCTCATATATAAAATGTCCCATAAGAGCAATGCAATTTTCTAAACTGCGGTAACTGAACTGTATCTAAAACTAACAGCGGTAATTGCATTGTATCAAGTCACCATAACAACACATTTGAAACCGTATCGATAGACGTCAGTAAACAACACAAATAAATGTCAGATAGACTTCGAAAATTGAAAACATTTCGCGTTCAGGTGAGTTCTCCATACAATCTATAGAAGAAAGTATAAATGAACAAAAAATAACATTTCCTTGAGAATTTCTCTATTCGTGAAATATTCCAATGAATTACATTCGTGCATAAAAATGACCAGATAATTTTGCATTCAAATTGCTTTCGATTATTTTCATATTTTGTAAAAGGGCCCTCGTCCTTCGGACTCGGGCACTTTCGCCAAAATATGAAAATAAACTCTTGCAATTTTTAGGTATCACGCTTTTTTGCAAAATTATCGGTAAAATTTATGCACTCGTGCAATTATAACCGAAAATTGTACCCATTTCTAACCTTCTTTCAGGTCGGAAACTGACCAAATGTTCACTCAGAAGACGAGATAGGAGAAAACTTTTCCGACCGATTTTGAAACGTTCCAACCCCTTCTTCATTTATTAGAAACGTCATTTTCCTATCGGAATTTACGAAGTGTTCAGGTCTCCGCTAACGTGTACACACCTATGTTGTCAGCCACGATAAGCTACTTAATGAATTAGTTTTTGTCTTTTTTTCTTCTCCGAATCGGAAAATTGAAATAACAACTTTTATGAAAGAACACTCTCTGTCGATAGGCACGTGTATATCAATCAAAGACTTTGATTCATTCACAAAAAAGGAGTCCATCTAAAACTGCTACTCCCCTGCCTATATGGCGACTACGGGCACTAGCATACATAGAAATCACTTTTTTTGCTCAATTTGTATAACAAGCATATGAAAATCAAATCAAATAGACAACAAACATAGGCATATCTACACATAGTGAAATAGAGAGTTATTTGTAGAAAAATCTCACTCATCAGGATATTATTTCATTCCAACCCATACAAGATCTTGTCTCGCTCAGAAATCATCTCCTTGAGCTCTTCAGTGAGAAAAAGGGTGAATTACTGAAAACTCTCACTAAAATCTTTATACATTTCCGAAATATTCAATTCGTTACAAGTCTGTCATCAGTTTCATTTGACATTTCGGTGACATTAAGGACCAGTTTTACCAACGACTTTATCTGGATTATCTTGCTATACAGGTGATAGAGGATTTTGTTTTGCAAAATTAGGCAGGAGATATTTTATTGCATGGATAGTTGCAGTCTGACGTACTTAGCCTAAAAACACAAAATACTTACAGAAATGGCGAACGGAAGTGCCGCCATTTTGTGAAAAAAACGTTTGGACCTGTATCTCTGTAACCGTGCACTTAGGGCCCCCAATTATAAGAACCTCTTTTATAGATAAATAAATTTCCTAACTTTTTTATCCAATAATTTTTTTCGTAGCACTTACCGTTCACGACTTATATTATTATTACTTTTTGTTTATTCACTTTTTTACCGATATCTCTTTAAATAATTGTTTAAACAATAAATTGTTCCTGATAAAACTTTTGAATCGATGAATTTTCTACAACTTTTATTTGAAACTTTTTTCTCTAAAGTTGATAGTTTTGGAGTTACAACGCGTTCAATGTTGTACTACCGAGTACAAGGTATGCATAGCGTAATGATGCGAATCGTTATATTTTACCTTCATAAAGTAGCCAGGGGTCCAATCTTAACCACTTTCGTTATTTAGCGAATACGCTGTCACTAAGATAGGATGGATTTGATTGGCTGCGCCTTAGCAATAGCGTATGCGTTATTACGACGAGAACTGACAAAAATTGAGCCCCAGGTCGATTAACATGCGTTCATGTTGCCTCTCTCCTCTTTCGATGCTAGCTTTTATAAGACTTTGGATAGTTTCTTTTGGACCGATATTACATCTTGTTCGCCTAACGGATCATTACAAATTAAAAAGTTCTCCATTTAAATTAACTTTCACAATTTCTTCACAAAAATCAATTATAAGACGTACAAATCTGCCACACTTAAATATCGATGTTAGATCTACCGTAGCACAGACTAATATAAGCATACTGAGCACTATGCTCACTATGGTCGTCACCACTACTCCTATATATATATATATATATATATATATATATATATATATATATATATATAGATTTATTTAACGCTTACACAGACCCAAAACGTCATACACTACCGACGAAGTCAGACCAAAATCGACGCTCTCAGACCCGGCTCCGGGTCTGAGAAGGTTCATGGGCATTTTCGATATCCCCGACCATTTTTGAGTACTTTCAGCATGGAGGGAAAAAATGAAAAATGGGTCCGAAAAGTCGGTAGAACATGATTTTATATACAGATTTAGTTCGAAGATTTCAATTCAGAGGGCGTGTAGAATATATATGTATATAGTATATAATTATATAAAAACGCTCTCGTACCCACAACATGTTATCGACGTTGTTGATCCCAAGATTTGGCAACACTGTAGAAAGTGAGTAGCTCCACTGGATCCGTGATAGAAGATCTGATATTGGAATCTATTTGAGTGTACATGGGTAGACTTCAGATCTACCCCGAAAAAATAAATGCTGCAATTATTAAAAAACAATTCCTTTTGAACAGGACACGTACAGTTAGTCAGCAACTTCCTATATAACACGAATCTCATTATTTAAAAAATAATACAAGAACTGATCAATCCACTGCATTGGTGACAGAAGGTCTATTACCAAATAGCGGATAGTGGAATATATCAACATCACCTATTATTTTCATTTCATCATAAAGTACAAGAGGTGAACATAATTTTCATTTCTGGAAATGAAAGTTCTCCAATTCGAATGGAAAAATAGTCTGTAATTCATGAAGAAATTATAAAATGGTAAACTATTTTGGACACTAGTGTATACTTTTCTATATTCCTGATGATATTTCACTCTTTCACTTCCAATTGAAATGTCTTTGTTTCTTTCCTAAATATCTCTTCTCTCCTCTGCGGTACCAACTATAGTTTGTACACCCTATTTTGTAGGGTTTCGCAAAACCGATTCATTTTGATTTTCAACAGATTCTCAACATAATAATGCACTCCATTCTGTAGCTAATAGAAAATTTCAACATACTATTTCAAAAACGTATATGATAATGTAACTGATGAGGTGACTACCTACACAAGACTGGCACAATCAAATACATATACAGTGTCACTATTAAAGTGCGCACCTTTTTTTAGAAAAGTTTCAATGAAGTTTAACTTCGGCACTTGTTTGTGATTCAAATTTAATGTAAAATGATGCGGCCAACTGCGACCCACTGACGTTCAGTGTTTGTCAAATTCACCTTTTTTTTGAAAAAAATTGATAAGGTGGAGTTTGACTTTTTTGATAAATTTTCACTTATACGGACATTTTGACAGAGAAAATAAAAACTTGCTATGAAAATTTCAACATGACAGAGACAACTAAAGGTATATGGATATAAAATTGCCGTAGACACAACTTTTTCAAGTAACTTTTCGTTAAATTCGATCTAGAAATGCCGAGGGGTAAATCACTACGCAAATTCGTGTACACCGGACTGCCATTTATACTCGGACTGTCCGGACTGCCACGGACTACCACCGGACTGCCCGGACTGCCACGGACTGCCACCGGACTGCCCGGACTGCCACCGGACTGCCCCCGAACTGCCCGGACTGTGATGTCGCTCGATCACGACAACAAATACTACTTCGTCTGTTTTTTGAATCCCTAATCTACTTAACACAAGAACAAAAAATTGGAAAACGAAAAAAAATGCGGAATATTGCGAAATGATCTTCAGCGTATGGAGCATCGCCACGACCAAACAAAAACACTTTAGACGAAGGACACAATGACACACTTTCACAAAGGGCTTCTTTTGTAGTATTCGAAATTACGAACTCAAAAATTTGACGTTCAGTTTTTTTTATCTCTTGACTACAAAAAAAACCTATTATGTTCGTAGAACATCGTGCAAAAAAGTGGAAATATCATTTTTCCTAAAATTTGGAGGTTATAAACATCAGCAATTTCGCAGTTCGATACAAAAAATTCTTAAAGGCAGTTGTTCTTCTGCAGGTCTCGAACTTGACAATAAAAAAGTCTGCTCGGAATCGCTCATGGTGAAATGATGAAACATCGAATCTGCTGCTGCTTCCAAAGACATCCAGAAAATATCGAAATCGCTTTTAATTGTTTAAGTATTTTTGTAACCTCATTTGAAGAGATATTTCAAAACGAATGTGAGTTTAACATTACAATTTTTTCTTGCCACAAGATGACGTTGTCATATTTGAAATCTTACTTTTCGTTTTTGATCCGCTAATGGGTCCATCATCATCAAATTGATTTTTCTCAAATATGACTGTTTCATTTTGTATTTGATTTCCTTTTTGTGTCCTGATAATGATAACGTTCAACAACCCTCAGAAAATTTATTGATATGCGAAAAATTTTAACGAATGTATATACACATCTCTCTTTCATACATTGTTTTTTTATCGGTTTGTTTTCGTTGCATTCAATATAGTCAAATTATATTCAATAAGTTTTCCGATGATAATTACCGAGGTTATTACACATCATTATCATCAGGGCACCAAAGGAAGACAAAATCCAAAAAATAGTCCAGAGTCGTATTGTGGTGAAAGTGGCAATGATGAACTGGACATATCTCTCCAAATAATGTAATAAAAAAGTTCAAATAATTCGATGAAATTCAGATTTTTTTGGATATTTAATCTGTCGAAATTACCAGTTTCTGTACAGTATTTCATAATGGGATTTAATCAACGTATCTGGAGTCAAGCATCTATAATTTGATTTGAATCCGTAATTCGAACAATTTTGAAATGAACCCCTCAAAATGATACCATTCAATACTGAAAGAGATGTATATTAAGTCGAATTCAAAAAAAAATCAAAAGAATGTTGAATCACTTTCATCATAAACATAGTTCTACCTTTCCCTTCACACTTTCTAACGGGGCAAGATATCGACTTCAAATGAAGTATATGCGAAGAGAGAATACACACCAATGACGTCATCTTTTTCCAAATTGTGTCATCGTTTGAAAGGAACTCGAGTTTTTAATTCAACACTGGTTTGCTTTTATCATCGTTCTTATATTAATTTAATGCGTCTGTCTTGAATCAGCTAAAAATCTACCGGTAAATTAACCAATTAAACTTAATAAATTTTGTTTTGTATGGGAAAATATTCACTTTCATCAATACATATATACTTTATGAGTAGGTGCAGAAATATATATCAATTACACGTAGAGTTTATATGTTTTTATTTTCAACCTGTTGAGGATCGAACAAGCCGTTCCAAAGTGATGAAATTTGATTGACTTATTTGAAAATTTTCTTAATGAATGTTTCTGTGTTTTTTATTTGAATTTCAACACCATGAACAATTTTTCGGAAAGGATTATTGTGAAAACCTCTTCATCATGTATTGTTACTGAAAAAAATCTATCAGATGAGAATAATCAGGTTCAGTGGCGGAATAGTAATCACATACCGAGGCGGAAAGTTAATCGTTTCCTTCGCCGAGGTTTCTATACTATTTTTTTTTAGAATCATTCGAAAAAATGTTATGCAATGAACAAGAAATAAATATTTGCAAGGATAATTGAAATGAATTTTGTGTATCAAGTAGGCATTCCATATCGATACATTTGATGAAGCTTTCAACACATGTCGTGATTGTCATTCTTTGTAAATGTCAATTACGTAAAGGTTGAAATATGTTTCACATTTTTGCTTTGTTTTAATGAATGTGTTTGGCAGGCCAATCATTATCATATCTCAATTATGATTTATGGGGATTACTGCAAATAGACAGCATGAGGAAAAGGAGTTTATTTTTGAATATATATAAAAAATGTTATATCCTGACGAAAAAGTCTGCTTTATCAAAAGTGCCCATTTTTTTTAATTAACTTTTATATCTAAATGGGGGTTCAGAAAATGGATTTTACTCGACCTCAATAAAAAAAAAATATAAACATTATTGAACTGAATCAAACATTCCATTGTGAATAATGAAACAGTAAAATACAAGTATTTCGAAAAAAATGTTTTGTCAAAAATAGTCCCTTAAATCAAAAGTTTGCCCAATAGATTGAACTACTACTGAAAATCCAATTTAACGGCAATTCGCAAGGAAAATAAAAAATATTGTTTCTTCACTAAAACTATTGCCTTCGCTGTTTTTTACAGTTCCTCGAAATAAAATACATGTGATCATTGCCATGGTGGTTCGCATAAATGAACAAGTGTTGAATAAGTAAATGAAGGGCGGTTCATACAATTGAATACGTGAACCGACACATTTACTCAGTGTATTTTAAAATCTGAAAGAATCCAAGTCTGGAGGAATAGATACGAATCAGCTTGGTGAGCCTACCTCATAAGCAATCATTCTCAAACATTCACTATTGAACTCCATACCGATAAATGAATCTGACAAACAATAAGAGGAATGATTTAATACAGATATGACATACACCTGACGTTATCAAGCCCATAATCATGACAACACCGCTGGGAGCGGGAACGTCGGTCTGATATCCATGAAATGATATATTGGTCTGGAAAGGCGCTTGAATATTGTGGGATTGAGAGAGACTTATGGATGTAGCGAAATTTTTTTTTCAAGAAATCTATAATATATAATAAGTATGCTTATATTCGGGGTACTAAAATAGTCCATTAGCCATTCGATATATTCCGTGAAATTGCTTATTTCTGGTGGGCCTGTGGTTGCCTGATGAACGTACAAAGTTGGTTGAATCAATATATATATATATATATATATATATATATATATATATATATATATATATATATATAATATATAATATATTTTTTTTTTTTTTTTTATACTAACCGCTGCAAACTCTTCAGGTCTATTGAAAACCCCTCCTTAAGAAGGGTCTATGCATATACCTGGCCAAATAGTTGAATGACGTGTTCAGGCTCAGCTGGCGTTGATCTCCCAGATACATGACGATTGAAATTAACGCGCTGTAACTTCGCAAATATGAACGTCAGAGAAAAAAGTTTCCAGTGAAAGTTGTAGAAAATGTATCGATTTGAAAGTTTTATCATACACAATTTATTGTTTGAACAATTATTTGAAGAGATATCAGTAAAAAAGTGAATAAACAAAAAGTAATAATAATATAAGTCGTGAACGGTAAGTGCTACAAAAAAAATTATTCTATAAAAAAGATAGGAAATTTAATTATCTATAAAAAAGGTCCTCATAATTGTGGGCCTTAAGTGCACGGTTACGGAGATACAGGCCCAAACGGTTTTTCACAAAATGGCGGACTCCGTTCGCCATTTTTGTAAGTATTTTGTGTTTTTAGGTTAAGTACGTCAGACTGCAACTATCTATGAAATAAAATAACTCCTGCCCAATTATGCATTATGGACACGAGTAGCTCCGCTCCCTATTACCTGTACTACAATGTGTACAAATATTCCAGTTCGAAAGATAATCCAGATTAAAGTCGTTGGTGAAACCTAGCCTAATTCATTTCATAAACGAGAACCAGCCCTTTTAAAAAAAGATGAATTTGACAAAAACGCGAAGGAGTTCGACAATGAGCTCCGGAAGATGTCTAGGATTACCCTTTTCCGCTTTTCCACTCAAAGCTTCAGGCAATATGATTTATCAATCAGTCACCATTCTTATTCGATGTTATGATACGTCCATTACACCATTATTTCGAAAAATTCATTGAGATAAACAATAGCTCATACATATTTTTTTTTGTTTCAGGAACAGATGGAACTGACAGCACAGAACTTCAACGGAACAACACTTGCACAACATACCTGAGCTTGAAACGAAAGAACTGCAATCGTATACCTAGGCACATGTCGCCACCTGTGAGATCTGTTTCTATAAGGAACACATACCAGAACGGAAACAGACTATCTTCGAACGTTTTTGACACTCAACTTTAAAGATTTTTTCGAATTCTGCCTGTATCAGAAACAGGGGAATATGAGTTTATGTTAGAAAAATCAATGTGATTTATGTCCCTTGTGTGGTAAGAGCTCACCAATATTTCACGATTTGTGCTCGCCACAATGCAACGAAAGTGGCATACGAGAAATCATGAAAGTATGTGTAAGGCTGAAAACTCCCACGCACAATTTTGTGTTTTAATGGGGTGTCACCAAAAAATCAATAGAATATCTTTCCAGAGATGTGGACGATAGTAAATGTACTCCATATGAAGGATATTATTTTTTCACTGGAAGGTTAAATAATGTTGAGTATTTTATAAGATGTCTATTTGTATTATACCCTGAAATATGAGAGCGAGTTCGTCAAGTTAGTTCCTCAACCCAAACTGTACAAAATACTGGTACGAAATTCTCTAACAATATTTATGTTCGCCTCCATCTTCAAATTACATTATGGGAAGCTCGAAAGAAGATTTACTTCAGAAGTTCTAGAGCTGAAAACAGCGAGTTCATAACTGAAGATTCTCCGGAGATTTCTGAAAAAGTTGGGAAACATTGGAATATAAATGAATAAATAATATTTCAAAATAGCATACCTTATTGGTCTATTTAAATGGATTTAGTATGAATTCTTACTGCGATAATTCGTATTTCGTCTATGAGAACACAAAATAATGTTTTCTGAATGGAATCTGTCAGCTGCTATGTATTCTATTCACAAGGCCGTACCCAGGGGGGGTCAGAGGGGTTGAAACCCCTCCCGAAATTTTCCAAAAAATAAGATTTTTCAAACGCATTAGGTACTCAAGTTAAAATTGTTCTTTTTCTTCTTCATAGGTGAATATGAAAGAGTTCAAACCAATTTCTAGTTGAAAATGAACGTAAATAATTTGTCAAATTTATTATAATTTTACTAACACATTCACCTACGTGGAATTCGTGGATGGACTTTCGCAAGTCTCTGACTCTGACTACTTTCGGAAAAAAATTCGTTTCTATATGTTGGCAGTACAGTACTGGGGGCTTACTCCGAAACTAATCGAACGATTAACGAACGAGAAAATAGATGTTGAATTTTTGAAACTTTTTGAAAAGATGGTTGATCTAGAAGTAGTACCTAGTGAGTACTCACTGTGGAAATTGTTTTGGGAAAAACAAATGGAACTCGACAAGCCTCCTTGTGCCATGGAGGCATTAAGCCAATGTAATAGGGAACTTTTTCCTGACATATTCACCCTCCTTAAAATATTTGCTTCTTTGCCTGAGAGGACCTTCTCCACTCTCAAGCGATTGAGAAGCAATAAAACTCCAACAGACAAAGTGATCGATGAGTTCGCGAAAAAAAAGAACAAGAATGGATTTTGTTCTGTAATGTAACTGTTATTATCTACAGACGTAATTTTGTACTGACGTAATTTTGTACTAAACAGTGTTGAGTCTATTTGCACTGTCAATCTATTTATTTTCCCAGACACCAAATTAACAGGGAAAATTATTTTGTTGTTATCCATTCATATCGACATTATTAAGTGTCGTCCTAACTTTTGTTAATGAACCTTAAAATCTTCGGCCCCGCCTGGTGCCACAACCCCCCCCGAAAACTTTTTCTGGGTACGGCCTTGTCTATTCAGGTTAGGACTATGTGAAATTTCATTATGTAACATTTGTATCGAACTCAGTATTCCTCATAAGTTGAGACCACAAAGATGTGTTTTTCGAAATATTATATAAAGTGCTACTGGAAGTATCAATTTTCTAGCTATCTGTGCCTGAGTTGAATTTAATTAATCGCACAAATCGCATTTTGATTTCTCTGCATACTTTTCCAACTCACCTATTCCTAGAAAAACCCATAACAGATTACCAATTTGAATGTTATACCCTGTATATCTTTCGATAATACTGATTATGATTTACATAAAAACTGAAACCTCTTTGTGGACAGAAGTTTCGAACAACCTTGGTTTCATTTCTGAATCGAATAAAAGGAGACAATACAAAACTCCCATGAAAAAAGTAACACAAAAGAATTACAAACACTCTTTGCGATGATAGGTGCGTGATATCATTCAAAGAACTGATGGAATTGCCTGTTACTTCATGAGAATCCATGATAACGTAATCATATAACACTACAAATCATCTTTCGAAAAATTCGTTCAGGCCAGTCTGGAATTACCTACACAGTAGGTTTCAACTGGCACTTGTCAGAAAACAACTACTCCTCTGGCTAATACCTCGAAGGGCATTGAATTATATCCTACCGGTGCCAGTGCAGGTTTCTTCACAGCATTTGCTTTCGTCGGTACAAATGAAAGAATTGATTTCCAATTATAGGGACGGACACACTTGCAGACCGGTTTCGGAAATAATTCAATGCCCCTCGTGGTATCAGCCAGGGGAGTTGTTGTTTTCTGACAGGTGCCAGCCGAAACCTACTGTGTAGGTAATTTGAGACTGGCCTGGACGAATTGTTCGAAAGATGATTTGACTTAACGCCAGTCTTCAAGTATGCCCACTGACTATGTCGAATGTTTTTACATAACACTACATTGTGAGATTTTCGTTGAAAAGTTCACAAAACCTATACCCGTATTTCACTTTCCAACAATGTGTGGTATTGGTTCGGACATCCATTGTCTATATTATTTACTTTATTGAAACCTATTGCTAAGGAAAAAGTGGGAGAAACTTACACAAAACAAATCGAATAAGGTAATAAAATCAGAACAAAAAGGTTCGAGAGGATTTTTGGTCAAAAAAAATTTATTCAAGTTTTTCAATTCATCAAAGAATTTAACGATGTGACAAAAAAATACTGAGATGTCGAGTATAGAATAGAGAGTCAAAGGATTTGAATAAAGAAATATCTGAAGTAATATGAACAAATGTTGAAACCAAGTTTCACGTTGAGTGTTCTCAAGACGTTTCGTCGCTGGTATTCGCAATCGTCTTCGGGTGATTACTGCGTTTTTTAATGCAATAACATCTCTATCAATTCCGATAGAGCACAATTGATCAACTCGATTCAGCATAGTCGAATATATTATCATCATCAAATTCATTTCTATTCGAACCGTATTTACCTTCTTGGTATCCTGCTTGAGAAAACTAGCTATTATATATTGAAAATAGTCCTTTTGGGTATTAATATGTGTGTGTGTCTCATGCTGGAGTTTTAATCAAAAACTTTTCCGCTTTTCTTCCGCGGAGAGGAAGCTGATCAACCAATGCTGTTTGACCAATTAAATCGTAATTGATTTATCAATAGACCGCGGGCATATCTGCCAGACGACAGTAAAACTGACAGTTGTAAATCCAGCCTGCTGGACAAACAAACCGATCTAAAGAGGCTTTTTGTGCATTTGTGTCATATTTCAAAATATTTTCTGTCGGTAATAACTTAATTTTTAGTGATTGTGAAGTTTCATTCCATCGATTCCTTTCTGTTTTCGACCATAGAAAGAATATTAATCGTCTTGCTGTTAAGAGACGTGAATTGTGAATTCAAGCAACTAGAAGAGCAGATTTAAGTACTGATAAGTTGAAATAGGCAACGGTATATTCATGAATTTTGTATCTCAGAATTGAAATTATCATCTCATTAAATTACCATTGGTAAATACGATTTGTTTGTCCAGCAGGCTGATGCGTGCGTCACATGCCCGCGGTCTATAGTCGGACCGAATTGTGAGCGGAGTATGTTCAAATACCGATGACTCATCGGAGTCTAACTCAAGATAATAATAGTACTGCAAACCTCGGCCGCGAAAGCCTTAACCAATTTGTCATGTTCAAATAACAGTTACTCAAACACAGGGCTCACTGTCGAAACTGATATTGTAGTTATCCTGGTCTATCCGCAAGGGGGTAGATTAGCTAAATTGATGTGTTGATGGAGATATGTATTTAAGTTCTTGAGAAAGACTCCAGCATGAGAGTCGAAACGTCGAACAGTTCAACAACTCAAATACGTATTAATACCCGAAAGGAATATTTTCAATATTCCAGCATCCGTGAAAACATTCATCTTTAGTAAGCTATTGAAGAGTTAGACTCGTGTCGTGGTTATCGTAAACTAACTATTAGTGAAAATCGTACACCTGTATATTTTGTGGGAAAATATACACGTGTCACCATTTGAAAATAAACAAAACAAAATTTCTCGTTCCACGTTCATTAAAAAAAAAATCAGTCGTACACGTAATTACATTGAAAAAGGAGATTTTTGATACGATTCACAACACTGCAATTTCAAACCTCTAGGAAGAGTGGGGGAAACTCTTTCCATTTCAAATGGAACAGTGGGTCAAGTGAAACCATTTTTCAAAAAGACATTCAACTATCTTTGAAATGATATCTCATTCGTGACATTCGCTCAGATAGTTCCCGAGATGAGTATCTAATTGTGTCATCGTTTTTCTAATGTGATTACTCGACTATCAAAATAATGATGAAATGTGATACAAAACATACGTAATTATTAACACATATGTTCAAAATGACCACCACCGACTTCCATGCAAGGATAAAGTTGTCATTCAAGATTTCCTGCCTGTATTATGTCTGGTATTATCAACCGGCATTCTTGTACAATTCGTTTCCTTAGGTCATTTTGAACATCTGTATAAATAATCACGTACCTTTTGTCTTGAATTTTACCATTAGTATTCTTCAGTCAAATAATTAAATTATAAAAATCATAACACAATTATCTCAGAAACTGTCTTACCAAATTTCATACATGAGATGTCATATGAAAAAGAATAAAATGTACTTTGAAAAATGGTAACCTTCTACCCCTTGTTCCATTCGCAATAGTAAGGGTTGGTCCCATCCTTCCCAGAGTGTTAATCCAGTGTTTTAAAAACCTTTCCCTTGACCAATTCAATTGCGTGTACGGCCGATTTTTTTTCCAAAAGAGCGTGGAATCAATTATATTTCGATTGATTCGTTTTAAATGTTGACCCTTGGACGAACGCCAATCCACGAAGCATCACGGAATCCACGTGATTTGTCTCTGCCAATAAACCTCTCAAGCTCATCGTAATTTCCTGTCGATGAGCCATAATTGTAACTGACACATCCAATATTCGCTTCCGTGCCATCAACTCAAGTCCACCCCAATTTGTGTTCAATCGGATTACTTCCACACCTAAAGGGTTGGATTAGAGGCACACCTCGAATTATGATCGTTCATATGATAACCAAATTTAAATTTCATGAAAACAATCGGCTATTGCATGCTTTCATTAACTTGTTGATAGAATACAATAAAGAAACGATCCCTTCAACTCGTTTCATTCCCATGTATTCAGAAAATATTAGTAGGAATATTTCCCTCATATATAAAATGTCCCATAAGAAGAATGCGATTATCGATAACTTACAGCGGTTATTGCATTGTATCAAGTCACCATAACAACACATTTGAAACCGTATCGCTAGACGTCAGTAAACGACACAAATAAATGTCAGATAAACTTCAAAAACAGAAAAATATTTCGCGTTCAGGTGAGTACTCTATACAATCTATAGAGGAAAGTATAAATGAACAAAAAATAACATTTCCTTGAGAATTTCTTTATTCGTGAAATATTCCAATGAACTACATTCTTGCATAAAAATCACCAGATAATTTTGCATTCAAGCGTGATATCCTATACGAATTGCATTCGGTTATTTTCATATCTTGACTTTCGTCAAAATATGAAAATAATCAATAAACTCTTGCAATTTTTAGATATCACGCTTTCTTGCAAATTTATCTGTAATTTTTATGCACTCGCGCAATTATAACCGAAAATGAGCGTCATTCTGACATCCATTTGTATTCGAGCTCCAGATCTTCCGATCGATATCCTTTCTGAACTTCAACCCATCCAGAATCTCAGAAATACTTGCCTGACTATGGAAAAAAACTGTATATATTATGAAAAAGGGTTTAATTCAACCCGTCGAGTGTTGATTTTTGAAAAATGTAAGGTAAGATCCGGTAAGTGTAATACTACATTACGTAACAAGTGTTGTAAAAAGCATATTACGCACGAAGGGAAAAATAACACACGAAGTCTCATAGCGTAATTCCATGAGTGCTTATTTATTTACAACACGCATTACATACTATACTTTTCCTACGGCCATGTAAAAGAAGTATTGCATTTCTTCAAATGGGATACTTTTTATTTTATTGCATCTTTAGATTTTTCAATAATTTCATTTCGAAAGGTTTTACAAAATCATATACCTACTTAGTATGTGTTTCACAACTCCACAACAATTCATTTTCAGTCTACATTGGGACATTATAATGATTTAAGGTTACTGTATCGATATTTTCAAAAAATACTAGTTCACTCATCGAGCATCAAGTCAGAACGGAGGCGGCAACTTTCCTGACGGAATCTGTTGAATTCTAGTAAGAAGGGTAGCTTTAATTAAACGTAATTAGGTCAAACGAAGATTTGTACATGTCTCTGCGAGATAACGCTGCATGGTACATTCTACTCGATGCTTTTGTTCACACTTGCTTCGAATTCACACTTATCTGAGCTGACTATAATAAATTTTTCAAGAGGCTTTCGAGTTCGGGTGAGGTTTCTAAAATAAGTGAACCAATTTTTCTACACGAAATAATCACTTCAGACTCCAAACAGAAGTCTAATAATGACTATTTCATTATAATTGGCACTATACATTTTTATTAGTTTTTCTCGTCGTTTGGTTGTTTTTTTTTTATATTTTTTTATATATTCATTATTTTTCTTGTTATCAGACTATTTTTCAATAAATGAATAATACGTATAATGCCTATGATGATTAATTATTAGTAATTTCGGCTTTCAATAATTAGGGAACTTAGTGATTTTAAGGGTGAGCTTCAATATAATTGGAATAGAAATGAAGTGAGAAATCAAAATGAAGGACTTTGTCAAGCACTCTAAACGAGGCGAATCGAATTTCGAACATAACAAAAAGAGAGAAGAAGATGCAGTTTATTGAACAGAATGCAATTTCCTTATTAAATAATTGTATTCAGTAGCTTTATAGCTGAATAAACACTTCATTATATTATCATCATCTAACTTCAGCATCAAGGTTGACATATAAGATACTTTCACTGATACGCCCCTGCTCGTTATCAGGAAACCATTCGAAATACTTTTTTTTTATTAGTTTGCCAAGATTGACTGTATTGAACCAGTCCTGCCCTAATGATTTACATAAAATTATAAAATGAGAGCAAGAAGTGGACTTTCATGGAATTATTCATCAAAAGAGTAGTGGTGATTAAATACGGTGCACCAAAGGAAAAACTTTTTTCCATTAAATTTAAGAAAAACTTTTTTCCATTAAATTTCCCCATTTGAAATCTTATTGTAGAATTGAAGGTGACCAATATCAAATTGGGAAATTTGACCGAAACGTTCACTCTAGGTTTTTCTTTCTTACAGTCACCAATGCTTTCGTACGTTCGGATTGCTTGGAATATGAGAGAACACTTCAGTACAATACAATAGTTGTTAGAAGGTGTGTTAGCCTCTTCCATGGCCTAGAAAGGATTGAAACTGAAAATATGTTTGAGTATCTGAGACGCTCAGAGTAAACAAACACGGGTCATGTCCTTTACCACTACTACCTCCATTTTTTCACCTTTTTATTCATCATTACAGGCTCCTCCATTCTGCCCGAACATACGGGTTCTGACATACATTTTGTTTTTCAAAACCAATGAAAGTTGATTCATTGATACCCTATCAATCTGCAATCCCTTCAATGCCTACTTCAAAATTTTTGGCACCGTTTTTCATTTACTCAGCAAGGTTTTCACAGACTTTGGTCGAGAGTTTTGTATACATTCCAATATTGTCGAAAAGCGTATTCTGATTTACACTCAGGTGGATTGAAATATACAATAGCTATTTGTATAACGAGGAAGGATAGTGCTACTTTTCCGCCCAATGCGTAGCGGAGAGCAGTAATCATTCAAGAGAGAAAAAGGCACATTACCACCATGTTCTACATATGATTTTTCAGCCCTCCTCAAAAAACAAGTCATTTTGAAATAATTTATTTTTGAAACTAACAAACAAAATTTATCAAAGGACTAAAACTAAGAAGTAGGTACAGAATAGCATCCTCCTGAAATTCCAAAAATGAGGAGAACCTCTAACAAGGAAAAAAAAAATTAAATAAAATGAAAAAGCTGTCGAGACGCCGTAATTTTTGCAAAATACAGGGTGTTCTATAAATAAACGGTAAAATTTATACTTATATAATAGAATATAGTTTAGGTCGTCAATGCCGTATAAGTTATTTCATTGATGACGTACCATGGCGTCACTTTACTATTTTTCCCTAGGGAGGTAATGATCGCAATAAGTGACAATGATTCGAACTTCCATTGAGAACGTGGAATCAATGAAATATGTGAGCAAAGTATTTCGATTTTACAATTTCATTTATTATCGTTCTTTGTAAGTTTCATCAATTTATTTCGACCAATCTAGGTTTTTATGGGTTCTGAAACTGATAGACACTAAAAATTCGAATTACTACCAACATGGAACATTCTCAACCATATTCTATCAGAAATCACAGTAATGTTTTATGCGGGCAAAGATAGGCTAATTATTTTGTGTGCCGGAACGCTGAGTTTCAAATACCGAAATGGAAGATAGTGGTACATGATGTGTATAAAATCAGTTTTTTTTCGAGTGACTCTTGAGTCAATCTCACAAAGATTTTCACAATTCTGACAATCCCTCTGTTTCAATGAGCAAGTATTTCATGGAATTTATTTGTGTCACAAACTCAATCTCATCAAAATAGAGTGTTGAATAATCCCCGAAATTTCGTGAAATCCATTATGTTATGTAACGATCCGCTTTATAGCTTCGTCATTTCATTCATACATAAAATGGAGGAGGTGAATAAAGATGTTGATTGATGTTGGATTTGCTGACTTACGTGACAAATTCTCAAGTGTTAATAAACACCAAGCATGAAACCCTCTTTGAACAATATTCAATCTTGAATATTCATTATCCAGAGGCGGGTACTAGAGGCCAGTGCCCCCCCTCCATTCCATTTTCTTCACACCTACTACCTACCGAACAAAACGTATTTTCATTTTTATCTTACATCTTGTAATAATTTATATAATATCCATTTGAAATGGATACTTTTTTCTGTCTCATTTCCTTGTATGCTTAAGACTATTGTGATATTACTATAAGAATCAATATTTATTTAGTTTTTATTATTTTTTCCATTCTTTTATGTGATAGCTTTTAGGTTTTTTTCGTGATTGAAATGAGTTATTGTATATTCTCACTCATTAATGGTTTGTATGAAGGCGCATTGAAAACATTTGTGCCCCCCTAGAAAGTGATCCTGGTTGCGCCACTGATTCATATCTTGCTTATTTTTAAACTTATCCCTTCTATCGTAGTTCTCTGGTGAATATGTTTCATTTAATATGATAGAAAATTAGTCAACATCCCTATTGAGAAAATATGTATGAAACCGAACAGCATCTCAATCATTGTGAAATAATTATGAAATTAGGTTTTTTGTGGAGAGAATGAAGTTTGATGAATTATTTTTTTGGTTTCTTCTTTGTGTGTTCATCAAATTTACTAACCAAAAAATTTTGAAAGCACTTTGTCCTCAGTATGAAATCGGGTTGAGTAGACTGAGATTTTACGACGAATTTTAATTCCTGAGATTCTGATCAAACAACTGGACACACGTTTTTATATCAGGGTAATCGTATGTAGTACAATGTTTTATGTAGTCCCATATATCAAACCGGTCAAAAATTGTTACATTCAGTGTAAAATCAATCAATGTCACATTCTTTGTCAATAAATGGAGTATTGAAATATGTTGACTTTTATTTTCCCATAGAATCCAACATATAGTTCCAAAGTGTTTGACGTTTGTGTAGAAATCAATAACTTGTTCTTTCACTCTTATGTCCATTTCCATACGAACAAGTAATGGAACACAGGATGTCTTTTTTATGTTCAAGTTCATTTGGACCAATCAAGGAACTCTCATGGATATCCACTGGGGTCTGTTCCATGAAAGTACAAGTCTTGTAGCTACAAGACAAACACAAAGAAACACGATGCTGAATAATTGTTGTTCACTCGTTTTCACCTGTACCCACATTGTCTTCATCTTGTATCTTCAAGACTTGTACTTTTATGAAACAGGCGCCTGGATCGTACGATATACGTACGTATATATATTGAGTTCTTTAAAACAGTACACATCGTTCCAAAGAAGTAGGAATCAGCCACTTATATATTGTAACACGGCTACTGACTGGATTCAGAATTATATAAAATGTATCCAGCAATCAGCAATCTACATGTAAAACTCTCAAAACTACTGTTTGGAAGCCATAAGCTCCTATATTGTTTTTGATTAAATGGACTGATAAATAATCTATCATTGGAAATGAAGATGAACTGGTGAAAAACTGTACCAAAGGAATCGAGAACAAGAACATTAAGACACTTACTTACCTTTCTGAGTAGTTGCTCCTTCAGGAAACCACGTTGGGGGTATCTTCGTTATTGATGACGACGTTCACAACATAATACATTCAAAGTTCCCAGTGAACTTAGGAGATATATTCCTGAATAACTGAATCAATCGTTAATAGTTTCACGAAGAGTATATTTTTAGTTGATTAGAGATTCGTCTTAGTGGGTTTTATTTCCTTGTTCATTGTTCAACCGCATTTTTCATCGTAGGATCACTTTTTTTTTCGCTGATATCGCAGTAGTTTCTTTCGTCTTCTAGAGGAAATAAACGTCTCGTGTGGGGGGGGGGACGTCTCTTTGGCCTTTTAATCTTCGATATAGCGCGAAATATTCATAATCAGGACAAATGTAAATAAAATTATTCGAGTTGAGAGCTTCCAGCATACAGCCATCATTATTAGGTATATATATATATATTATATATATATATATATATATATATAGAGAGAGAGAGAGAGAGAGAGAGAGAGAAGGGTAGTCTCTTGACTGGACTAGTTGAAAAAACCGTCTAAATTTGGAAAATCCTTATACACTGAAAATTAGCTTTGGGCTTTCACTATATCAGGCCAAACTCAATTTATGACTGCAACCCCAAAGTTAATTTTAATTATATATATATATATATATATATATATATATATATATATATATATATATATATATATATATATATATATATGTATGTATGTATGGAAACTATTGGCAAAAATCTGAATATTGTGGTATGAGATTGTTGTTGTCGTTCAATTATAACCACCTGACGAACGTTAACCCTCAGAATTTGAAACTTGTGCGAGCAATGGATTAACGATGCCTTACCTTTCAACGTAAGATTACCCAGCAAGGTGGTCTGGCGGGAATCATCATGAAAAGTGAGAAATGAAACTGCAGTTGATAGTATCTGTTCAATAACGAATAGAACGAAACTATAGTAACGTTACTTACAAATCTAAATAGTATAAAATAGCAGGAAGTTTGACTTCTCATTTTCCCTAGGAATAAATAATTGTCAAGACTGAAAGTTGCCTCCTTTTCAATGATCACCGGAATAACCCCGACTATCAATTAACTATTATGGAATTTCAAGATGAGCGATATGTCCTCTGACGAAAAGTTTCAAACAATGCCACAGTGGCGCTCGCCACAGAACACCAACTTCAGTAGTTTGACATATCGAGGTGTTATCAATCAAGTTATTTGATGAGTGTCAATGTGTGTTAAAATATGGTATTTGGGCATATCAACTAAACTTGGCTAACTACCAAGATGGAAAAGTGTGTGCTTATCGCGAATGTTTGTTGAAGGCTAGAGACAAATTATCATCTCTCGTGAGGTTTCCGAAGGGTGTCAAAAGGCAATAGTCATTAGTGTTCTTAGGCTAGCTCTTTAAATTTTTTGATATATTTTTAAAAATTACAGAACTTTAAATAGAAGCTAATTTGCGTCGAAATATCAGCTTTATAAAAATACGCCTCGATATTAAATATCTTTTTCAGGTGTGAGGCATACCATCGCTTGTGTGAATTTCACTTCGAGAAAGAAATGTTCTAGAATTTTCTACACATTGGAGTTTGCAAATAGGAATTTGAAAAAAAGGAAACTGATAAATCGAAGAACAAAAAATTACCATTTCAAGTCATTTATAGTATTTATTACATTGTTAATGTCTGAATATATCTATTGCACATATTTGAAGCTGCTGCGAGTGAATATCCTCTTGAAAGCTCTTCATTTCCTGGTCATCGAATATACTTTTCCAAACGAACATAGACTGGAGGAAAAAAGCAACAGAAAGGTGGAATAGCTATTGTAGGTACTTGGAAATTACAGATTATTCACATTCATTTCGAACGATATCCTAGACAAAATAATAATTTTGTGATGTGAAATAACATACTGACTTGATATGGTATCCCGTACATTCAAATTTACCGCCACAAAATGACATTACACACCCCGAGCACAGAATGATGGTCACAGAAATTTGACCCTTGAGAACACTACTGTCAGGTTATAGTATACTAGGGTTGAAACCATGGTAAAAATGGCGTTGCGATATTATTTTGCAATTCTTAAATATGATTAAATTTGTCACTAATGTTTATCGAGCACGATTCATGGTTAACTTTCACAAAAAAAATCCAAAAACACTAAAAACTGTAATATTCACCCACAAAATTTTACGGTTTGGGTCTGCAAACGTCAAAGTCATAACTTCAAATAGCAATAGTTCTCACATAGTGGTAATTATATTAGTTGGAAAGTGGCACTGCGATCATAACTTGAAATCCCAATTATTCACCCTACTTCTAATTCCACTTCTATCCATCTATTCCAACTCAAGTTTTCACTCAATGAATTCTTGTGTGATTTCAATGGTTTTCATCAGCGCGACTTCGAGCTACGGAGAACATATCAACAACATTGAACCAAAAAAATCTGATGGATTCTATATAAGAGAATGCTCAGCTCTCTCCTCATAAAATTTGAAACAATACATAAATCGCATGAAACCAACAAAAAAACTTTCGATAGACCCTTTTATGTTCGTATCGTCAGATCTTCTTTATCCACTTCCGAAGAAATTGGACGGGCGACGGGATCCAATGAGTTTTCTATGCATTTGAATGGAGAAGAAAATATATTTATTCGGGACTGGGAATATTGTTTCGGATTTTATCCGTTTCACAAGAGGTGATTCACGCCAGTAAACACAGTTTTTTATCGATCTTATTGGAGAGTGGAACTATCTGCAAACGTGAAATAGTATATCACATAACAAGGCGTAAAGTGTATCATTTCTCTCGAAAGACAAATATACCTCACCGAGGCTGAGAGTCTGTGAGCTTTTTCTGGAGAGAGAAATTTCATGTTTTGAAGAGGTTTTTATACCATTTTTTTTTATATGCAGATTCACACGAAGGGAAGCCGTGTAATGTTCAAAGAACACCGCGTGAATCAAGGGACAGGAGGTATACGAATTAACATTCACTTTGAAATTTTGAAGTTTGTAAGTCTCAGAAAAAACTTCTCCCGGCAAGGAGTTCCAAAGCTCAGCTGTTCTATTGAAAAAAGATCCCTGAGCAAGAGAGGTTCGACAGGTCTCTCCAAGTTCACAACAAAGGGATGGGAATTCTGTACTCGTCGAGTCATCCGTGTAGATATTGCCAAGCGGGAAACGATTGATAACAATTCGGAAGAGTATCGACCGTGAAAGTATCTATAGAAGAGAGACAAGTCTCCGATCCTTCTACGATGTTCCAATGAAGTGAGCGAGTCTGTGAGCGAAGAATCACCAATAAGACGAATTGCCTTTCTTTGAATAGAATTGAGAAGCCTCAATGAATGTTTTGGTGCCGAACTCCATACATGAGAACTATATTCCAAAACAGGTCGTATCTGAGCCTTGTAGATCATTAGAAGCTGACGGGAAGTGAAGTATTCCTTCGCACGAAATAGAAATTTAAGTTTTTGGGAAGCACCCTCAGCGATCTATCGAACATGGTTTTCCCATGAGAGATTATTACTGATCGTAATTCCTAGCCTCGAGATACTTGACTTTGTAGGAATAGTTACTCCTGACATCTGAATACCAGAGAAAGATAAATCAGCTTTTTTGAGGAGAGACATGCCTGGGTATTCCTAGCATTAAATTCCATGTTCAGTTCATGTCACCCCATTCTATTATTTTCACCAAATCATCGTTAATTTTATTGACGTGAATGTATCTTTGAATTTTCCTTTCTCGAGCTAGTATGGGGACTCTGGAAGAGGAACTAGTATGAAGAGTACTGTCATCCGCCAAACTATGTACCGAACAATATATTTTCTCGAGTAAATCATTGATATGAAGCAGAAACAAAGTGGGCGCCAGAAGTGAACCCTGTGGAACACCTGCATTTATTGGGAGAATATCAGATGATACTCCATCAATAACCACATACAGATACCTATCAGAAAAGAAACTCTTCCACAAAGCACACAACTGAGGAGGCAAATCATAAGACTGCAGTTTAGAAAGGAGACCCCGATGCCAAACTCGATCAAACGCTTTCGAAATATGGGGTGCAACAGCTATCGTTTCTCCGGATTTTCCGATTGAATGCTATCAAATATGAGAAACAAGCCAATAAGTCACTGGTTGATCTTTGATGGTGAAATCCGTATTGTCGATCATTAATTATTCCAGATTTCTCTAGATGTTTGATGAGCTTCATATATTGATTGCCTTTTCCATGACTTTGGAAATGATAGACAGCAATGCAATAAGTCTATAATTACGAGGAAAAGTTTTCTTCCCTTTGTTTTTCGATTCAACTTTTTTTGTATTTTGTTCCATACATTTCGACAGAATACTCACGAATGATTCAGTCGTCAGATATTCTATGTTTGGGATTTGAGATAATTTCTAAATTTTATATAGTGTACACATTTTTTTTATTTTTTTTTTTTCACTATTTTCTGAATGTTCTTTATCAAGATGTAAAAGTACCGCTATAAGTTCATGGTCATTATTTATAGAATACAAACGAATGTATATTATCTGATATTCCCTATCGCTTCTAATATGATATGATAATATGAATTTAAGTCGAAAGAACCACCACTGCGAAAATAAGTTGATTTCTATTGCTATGTGGAATGCATTTTTTTTTCAATTGCTCTGTTTCATTTCGATGTTTCGGCTGACTTCTTTTCGTGATGTAGGTGATAAAAATGCAATTTATATATTTTTCTATGCGTTGTTGAGAACTTTCGAACAATTCAGAAAATACGATGGATTCCATCCGGATGTTTTTCTGTACGTCCAGGGAATATTCACGTTTCAATCAATGGATATCCATTCGATTTCCAACTGGACGTCGAATAGATATTCATATCAGAAAAAATGAAATAAGCGTCTAAACCAGCCATACTCAACCAGCGGCCCGGCCCGTCTTACAATTTTTTCCAGTATTTCGAATGTAAATTTGTGATATTACGATTTAGATTTTCAAATTACATTATCATATGTGTGTATATATAAATAAATTTTAATTTATTAATGTTTTTTCTATCAATGATATTTTGACAATACATTATGACCAATTTTTTTTTCAATAAATACATCTCCAATTTTGTATTATGTTTCTAAGCACCACCTGAATATTCAAAAAATGAACAATTTGTTCAGGCCAGCCTCAACCCACCTACACTGTAGGTTGACGGACTAACACCTATTAGAAAACAATCACTCCCCTGGCTAATACCACGAAGGGCATTGGATTACATCCAACAGGTGTTAGTGTGGGATTCTTCACAGAAGAAATTCCACATATACTCTTGGCGATACACCACCAGAATTGATTTTCAATTATTGGGACGGGACACACTTGCAGACCGGTTTCGGGCTATTTGGCCTCTCGTCAGTGCAAGGCAGTGCCATCATTAACATAAGTTGATGACTTCCCATAATTAAAAATCATACTCGAGTAGAGTATCTTCCCTAGACCTAGGCTGATACAAACAACTAGCAAAATAGCCGTTGCTGCGCCATCTGCCCACTTATGTTGATGATGGCACTGCCTTGCACTGACGAGAGGCCAAATAGCCCGAAACCGGTCTGCAAGTGTGTCCCGTCCCAATAATTGAAAATCAATTCTGGTGGTGTATCGCCAAGAGTATATGTGGAATTTCTTCTGTGAAGAATCCCACACTAACACCTGTTGGATGTAATCCAATGCCCTTCGTGGTATTAGCCAGGGGAGTGATTGTTTTCTAATAGGTGTTAGTCCGTCAACCTACAGTGTAGGTGAGTTGAGGCTGGCCTGAACAAATTGTTCATTTTTTGAATATTTGATTTAAAGCCAGTCTTCAAGCATCCCCATGAATATTTGTTTCTTTTTACCACCTGAATATTTTTTGCGGCCCGTGCATCAAGACCGAAACGTGTTTGTGACCATTCAAAAAAAGGTTGAGTATGGCTGGTCTAAACATATCTTGTCTATATAACCTATCAAAATTTTCATTGGTTCAGTATTTATATTTTTCCAAAACAATCTCTCAATGGACAAATTATTATGAATTTTTATCAATAAGAAGTCATTGACATGGGGTCAAGCTTCCTATGAAAACAAATAAAAATAGCATATAATGACATGTGTGTGGTTGCAAAATATACACATAAAGGAAAGTTACAAGAGAAAACATAAACGATAATAATTTATCGGACACAGCCTATCGGAGCTAATTACCCTCTAAATTGAGATGATAATATGTACATTTTTTCACGATAACTACTCACCAACAATGAGGCAGAAATGAGCTTTCGAATACGTTGTCATCGTTTTTTTATTTCTCCTAGACAATCTGGGATCATGTCGGGACATATTCTCATGTAATGAAACAAACTTATTCAATTCACCCATAGTAGAAACTTCAAATGCATCTATCCCACTAACCAGTGGCGTAAATAACGCCTTGGCAACCTTGGCGTCAGATTTGACATCGGAATTTTCCGCCACCAACAGTGAATCTTTCCGTAGTGATAACGCTGTTACTACTATACTGGGAGATGATCCGACTGAAGCAAAGTTTTACGGTAGTGATATCCAGGATGATTTCGCACTGCAGTGGTGTACCTATCTGACACAAGCACAAGAGAACGAAAACGAGGAACCTAAAAACACTCGAGGACAAACTCTGTTCTTACTCGTCGTGAGTAAGTTTGTTTTTCATATTTGGCCACGTTTTAAAACGGAACCAAAGACGTGAGTGGACGTATAATTGGAAACAGCTGAGACTGACAATGATTTCTGATCATTGATCATCGGCAGGGGCAATCTACTTTGTAGATCATTCTACGGCTGACCTTCAATCATTATACGCCGTTTTTTTGTCCCGCACACTTCCTGAGTTGTGCTCGCCGAGTGTCTCGCGCACGAAAACAATTTCTTTTTTGTTGGCACAGGTTTCAGGCCATTACACTACCTCATATCCACCCCAACTGAATCCGGTAGTTCAGACCTTTTTTCTCGGCATCTGAATTGAGGTTTTCCACTGGACCCTCAAATTTCGTTGGGCAAAGGTTTCCCAGCCCTCAGTACAGCTATGCCTGGGTGATCGATATGCTGAAGCATTCAAGACTACTTTGTCTGACAAAGCCGGTGCTGATGAAGCATTATGCAACGTTCCTCCCTCGATTTCGAACCACAGGAGATTTCTGCTTGCACTAGACCTGAAGGTACAACCTTTCCCTTCAAAACACCTCGAGGGCACTGCTCATCGAAGTCAATGGCAGTCTTAGAAAAATCAACAGAGGGGGGACACTTCAAGCAGGCAAAACAGAGGATGGTGAGAGCGGTTCACGACGTACAACAACAAATGGACGAAATAACATATTTGAACTTATACGCTGGTCGCATTAAATATTTGACAGCACGTGGCAATCTATAACAAACAACTCCAACATTTTGGAATGGGTTCAGAGATATAAAATCCATTTTTATACTCTACCTTATGAAAAACTGGCACCTGAACCCCGACAATTCCACCCAGCCGGCTAAACCTATGTTGTGAGTGTTTAGCTATATTACTGGAATTTGACTACATTGGACCAGCCGTCAATGTCAAGAACAATTTTTGGTTCAGCTATTTTCTCAGGTTTGAGTCTTACTGATAGCTATAGATTTCTTTTGAATCTGAAACATTTGCATGAATGCATCACAGCCCCTCACTTGGAGCTGTGAAAAATCTGATGTCTGAAAATTGTTTTTTAACGTCAGTGGATTCGACAGATGCCGATAAACATAAGAAGTATTTGCGCTTCCAATCTTGACACAAAATTTTTGAATTGAAATTTTTTTGTGTTTTGGCTTATCTTTGCACCTTATATATTTACGAAAATCTCAGAAACGGTTATACATTTTTTGAGTTCAAGAATTTTTTGTATCTGTAGCTATTTGTGGTCTCGGTAGTGTAGTGGTTAGCATATCTGCCTATCAAGCGGAAGGCCGGGGTTCGAATCCTCGCCGGGCCACCGTGCTGGGTAATCGCACGTTAAAAGGTAAGGCCTCGTTGATCCATTGCTCGCACAAGTTTCGACTTTTGAGGGTTGACGTTCGTCAGCTGGTTAACGAAAACGAACAATTTTAGAACAACAATTTTTTTAGAACAATTTAGACGACATCTTTTTCAATTAGTATTACCAAGATGGAGTGTTCAGGAAACATCCAACAAATTTGAGGTATCTTGGTAATCATTACGATTCAATATTAATGGAAAATAAATTCATTTGACACTTGATTTCGGTTTGCCTTGTGGTTGAATATAGGTGGCCGTTTACAAAATTATTTGAAGGGCACCGATGTATAACCTTGCAGACGGATCGAGGAGATTTTGACAATGTGAATTTCCACCGAGTTACAGTGACTTTTCATGTTAGGCAACTAGAAGGTAAAACAAGGCTTGCATTTTCCAGAATATTACATGCAACAACGAGGAAGCCAAAGGTTTCAGTGAAGCAGGCCAAACTTCACATTAATGTTCAAAACCTTCAGACAGTTCTCCTCAAACTGTCACATTTTGTCGCATAGAGACAACAACACCGTCAACGCGCAGATCAACCGGATGTCTGGAATGAAGCACCCAAACCTCAACGGACTGGCTGGTGATATTTGGAAGTGGTGTGAAGAATTAAGCATAATGATATTCAGGATTTTGAGTTTTCTGGTGGAGAATATATATGTACATGTGTGTATATGTGTATATGTGTGTATTGTTGTTCTAAAATTGTTCTAAAATTGTTCGTTCCGTTAACCAGCTGACGAACGTCAACCCTCAAAAGTCGAAACTTGTGCGAGCAATGGATCAACGAGGCCTTACCTTTTAACGTGCGATTACCCAGCACGGTGGCCCGGCGAGGATTCGAACCCCGGCCTTCCGCTTGACAGGCAGATATGCTAACCACTACACTACCGAGACCACAATATGTGTATATGTTTACATATGTATATATGTGTATGTGTATGTATGTATATATGTATGTATAAAATTATCAACTAGTGATGTTCGTCTCATATATAAATTCGAAATATGAGTTTATAGCAGATCAAAGTCCATGATGTGTCACCTTCGGAATGCAATATCGAGAATACGCCTTCCAAGAGCGGGCCAAAAATTTCGATAACCTGAAGTTGATCTGTTTACTAACTACTCTAACACATAGGGTAAAACATTTTTATCTTTACAGCCAAACCCCATAAGTTATGCAACTGATGCATTACATTAACTTGGTCTGACACAATCGTTTGTGTTTTCCCAATCATCACCACTTCCACATTTTCCTAGAATATTGGATGTGATCGAAGGGGACAAAGTAACATGTTTTGTGTTTCTGTTATCGCAGTCCCAAACTTGGTTTCCACAAATTGATATCAATTTTGAATTCCATTATATTGTATTTTGAACCACAATATATAATTTTTTCAGTTTCGTTTAAGCACCTACATCCCATGTGGTGCCATCTTTCCCTGGCTGAACCGATTTTGTCTGGCATCCATTTTCCAGGAGAAAACCTGAGGGGTGAACCTTCAGCGATTCTGATGGCATCACTGATTGCAAATACGATGAAACCATACAAATTATTTTCGTCCCATTAGTGGATATTTGTGAAGGAGATGTGGATGAGGTAGATCGCCCATGGATGCAGCTTGGTAAAAATTATAGTACTAGAAAATTACATAGATCAGCTTGAAATCTGATATCTCATGCATGTAACTATGATACAATGGAAATGTTTCAGAGGGGTATTTTCAAAATACGTTCCACTTTTTTCCCGATATGAGAAAATCTGGGACCCTTACCAAGTGTTGACCAAATTAGAAAAATCGGAAAACCTCATTTTGAAAAATATATCACAAACTTATTGTTATGGTTGCTCTTAAGCTTGCTAAAGCGTAAAAATATGATTCAAAATCAGAATGAGTAGCATTTTTATTGTATGATCAGTACAAAAAAAAAATAAAAACAAAAAAAAAAAAATAAAATAAAAATCGTTTACCGGTTGACGAGTGTTGCCGTTCAGAGGTCGTTTCTTCCGCAGAAAATGTATTGACGAGGCCTTCTGCCTCTTGGCGTGTGAGTCCCAGCACGGAAGCTCGATGGGAAGTTGAACCCGAGTCTTCCGCTTGAGGGGCAGACGTGCTTGTCTCTTCACTGCCGAGAACCAAATTATCCACAGAAGACCAAGAGAGCAACAAATACAAACATATATATGTGTGTATGTATGTGTGTGTGTATATATATGTGTATATATATATATATATATATATATATATATGTATATATGTGTATATAAATATATGTATATATATATATATTTCTTTCACCATTTCCCACGGTGGAACGTGAATTGTGTATGACATCCACGATTATCAATTGAAAAACCGCACACATTCAATTAGGTTTTTTTCTCATTTTTACTTATAAAAATCCTCATCACCCAGCTACACCTCAGCACAAGACATGCTGCCACTTCGGCGGCCAACCAAATCGATATGAGCACGGACACCATACGATCAAATAAAGGCTGGTCCGAAAAATAAAATACCTTTGGTAAATTCTACATAGACCAGTAATTACAAATGGTACATTAAACGAGTGTAAGTTTTCTGGTTATTGAAGTTTTGCAACATTATTGTATTAGCATTCAAATACTGTCTGTATCAAATTCTTAGTTTATAATGGTGAATCAAATGACTTAAACAGTTCATTTAGACTACTTCATTAGTATGAGATCAGTCTAAATAAAATTTTGATCGCCTTTTAACAATTCTTTAAACATCTACAAGGTGATCTATTCGGATGGGACCAACCGAAGTATAATTGAGGATTAAACGACTTACCTGAAGGAAGTTCAATCCAAATTATACGAGGTTGGTCACATCCGAATAGAGAGACACCCACCCATCTCAAAAAAAAAAAAGAAAAAAATCCAATATATTATTTTTTCTGTCATCCCGACCCAAAAAGGCGATATCATCGCAAGGTATATTGACGGATATTCGGGTGAGGACTCGTGAGATAGGGGCATCGTGAATCATTCTTTCTTTCAACTTGCGCATTTCAGTCATAGAGGTACTACTACAAGGTGATCTATTCGGATGTGACCAACCTCGTATAATTTGGATTGAACTTCCTTCAGGTAAGTCGTTTAATCCTCAATTATAAGTTGCGTTCGATTTGACGCCCGAATGGTCGAAACAATCCGGGCGCGTTCTCAATAACCTGAATCACCTCGTTGCATTTATTTTCAAAGTCGGGGCGAGTTCTGTTCCATTGTTTACAATAGCATTGAGAGCTGGTAGTGATTACTTATTTTGAATTAATTTTATAACTAATTTTCGCCACGTGCAGTCAGTCGCAGCGTGTTTATGGAGGTTAGAATTAAAATTTTCGAGAAATGACGAAATAAAATATGACAAGAATCTGTAAATGTGAATACTTATGAAGTATGACTGATACAACAACTATTTGGCAATACGTCACTATGACGTCACTCCTTCGAGTTCAGTAAATTGGCTAAATGTTCACATAAGCAGCAGCCAAATAGTTGTTGTATCTGTCATACTTCATAAGTATTCACATTTACAAATTCTAGTCATATCTCATTTGTCGTAAATTTCAATCCATATTTTTAACAAAGGACGTTATATTCCCTGAAGATGACAGTATTCACTGTCGAAATATTGGAAATACAGTGTAAAAAGATAGAAGAAGACACTTTTTGCTTGCTGCTTCACCCAATATCTTCTCCCCTTGTATCCTAACTGGTCAGCAAAGACTACCAATCTATATCTCGAAAACGAAAAATTTATGGTGGAATTAACGTATTTTGGCCTCCTGAAAAGTTAAATGAAATTTTTGAGGCTCCTAACTCGTTTCGGAGATACGGCCCCTCAAAGACAGGAAATCGGGGTTTTACGCCTATGTTTGTTTCTCAGTCAATTCCGCTCGAAACTCCTCCTTTCTATCAGCACAATATACACATTATATATCACCTTCTTCGTTACTTCATAACCGAATTATAAGCATTTCTCACTACAAAACTCTATAAATGAAAATCGTCATAGAAATTTTAGGGTTTTGTAGTGAAAAATGGAAAAATTCGTATAATTCGGTTGGAAAGTGATGAAGAAATTGATATAGAATGTGTATATTTTGCTGATAGAAGGGAGGAATTTCGAGCGGAATTGGTTGAGAAACAAACATTGGCGTAAAACCCCGATTTCCTATCTTTGAGGGGCAGTATCTTCGAAACGAGTTGAGAGCCCCAAAAATTTCATTTGACTTTTTTGTTCAGGAGGTCAAAATATGTAAGTTCCATCAAATATTTTTCATATTCGAGGCGTAGCCCTATTAACGGAATTTTACCATATGTTTATATATATATATATATATATATATATATAATATTATAATATTATTTATAGGGCGGGGGGGCGTATAGCCTATGTTTGCCAAGGGGCTTGGCTTACCTTAGTTACGCCACTGCCACTAACACCCAAATTTGTAAGAACTTCTTCATTTTTCAATTCACAAAATTACATAATGCAGGTATTTTTTTCGAATTGAGGACAAAATTTGATATTTAAAAAACACGTGTATGCCTTCGGAAGTACTGGATACTTTGAATGTCGTCTTGATTACTGAATATTTTTCATCGTATAAGGAATTTGAATTTTATTCTCCTGAGAATTAGTGACGTTTAAAAATACTGTGTTCGAAGATCAATGGTGTACCTCGATATCCCAGGAGGCAATGAGTATCCCAAAGTTATACATCGGCCACAAGTTGACCCTTGGTACAAACTTTCATTGGAACCACAGAACACAAAAATACATTCTCTACTCTCCTATGAAATGCTAGGAAAAGTCATCGGTTATTCCACGAATAAAAATCCCTTTGCAATGAAATTTTCTACCCATATTTTGTGTTCAGACTACATTTTTCGATAAAGTTCTGTTTATCAGGCATACTGAGCTAGATAAAAACGGTTTGGGAGAACTTACGTATTTTGACTTCCTGAATAAAAAATCAAACGAAATTTTTGGCGCTTCAAGTTTCAGTTGGTCGTCGGCTCTGGCCAACGTATTCATTTTTGCACTTCTGGAAATATTCGAGGATTCACGAAATCAATTCAAGATTGCAACAATGAATACATTGGCCACAGCGGACGTGCTTTCAAAACCCGTTTCAAAGAGAATTTTGCACATATGAGACAGGAAAGGGTAGAAAAGTCCAGTGTCGCCCAAGATGCTCTGGACAATAACCATAGCATTAGTGAAAGCAATCTGAAACTAATAGAGCACGAAGGATACTCAAGGCATGTGAGAGTCAAGAAATAGCAAAAGGTAAAAATTGCATGAATGGTGAGAAATGGTCCGCTCTTCATTTTCTTGATGAGAAATTAATTAGTAGTAACAGAAAAAGTCCATATAGTACCAAAAAAATTTGCAGGTAGTTGCTGTACTTCCTGAAATTGTGAAGCATATAAATAGATAACCCTAGTCTTCAAATTTAGTATCGAATCTCTTCTCCTGAAGATGCTAACCTTGTTAGCGTGACGCGCGTCGGTCTCTACAGAAAGTTATAGCTAAAAAGTGATCATAAATTTTGTTTGAATGTTTTCAGAGGTGGTTTGGTTTTCTCTCCCATGAAAATTAAAAAAAAGTTTTCATAATATCTGTAGGGTATATGTGCCCCGTTAAGAAACTGGTGAACAGCCGAACGTAGAAAAAGGTCAGAAGATGAGAAATAGATAAGTCGAAATTAGCTGAACACATACTATCAACAAATAGTACACACATGGTGGGGTGGAATAACTTCAATTTACTCATAATAGAATGGAACAAAAGGGAAACTCAAAGAGGCTTTATGACTTTGTAGGAATAGTTACTCCTGACATCTGAATACGATGATAGATCGGCTTTCCTTGAGAAAGACATGCCTGGATTCCCCTAGCATTAAATTCCACCAAGTTCATGTTACCCCATTCTATTATTTTCACCAAGTCATCGTCATTTTATTGAATGTTCCTTTGAATTTTTGTTTCTCGAGCTGGTAAATATAAACTCGTATGAAGAGTACTGTCGTCCGCAAAACTATGTACTGAACAAGATGTTTTTTCGAGCAAATCGTTGATATGAAACAGAAACAAAGTGGGCGCCAGAACTGAACCCTGTGGAACACCTGCATTTATTGGGAGAATATCAGATGATACTCCATCAACAACGACATACAGAGATCTATCAGACAAGAAACTCTTCAATAAAGCACACAATTGAGGAGGTAAACCATGAGACAAAAATTGGTGAAATGTTCTCTGCCGCTTGTTTAGATGTGACAGCCTTAGAGCAGTTTTTATTAAACCATGGCTTCTCAGACTGTGGTCTCTTTGTACTACTCGGAATGAATGTTTCCATTCCCAGGATAATGGTATCAGAGAGATTTCTTGGGCACATAGAGTGGGATCACCAGATGAAAAACAGACCCTTCTCCAAGGGAAATCATATGAAAACATTCGAAGACCGTCCTAGTCTGACTCGTAATACCAGACACGACGTGCGGGTAACTTACCATTCATTGGAGCCAAATACGAACAAGTTGTTGAAATCAAAGTGTGATCAGAATTACCCAAGGGGGAATGAATTTTGATCTAATAAATATCAGGCTGAGTAGTGAGAAACAAGTCCAGTGATTTGGCAAATTGGTTATTCGTATCAGGAATACGAGTGGGTTGATCTAAGAGTTGTTCCAGATCATTAGTAATAGCAAATGCCTCTGCCTGTCGTTCTCTTTCATCTCTTCTATTCGAGAATTTTAGCCATGAAGAATTATGTACATTAAAACCACCCAATATGGTGACCTCAGCAGTTGGATGGTTTTCTTTGATGGAGTCGTTTTTTTTCGGTACAAATTGCAGGTTCATCAAAAATGTTCAGCACAGGCTTGATGAAGGATGCAGACTAGCTTCCGAAACGTCGCCAAAGGAAGAGTGTATACGCATTTTTAAATAAATTTGTTGATTAAAACTTCAAATCTATAAGAATGGAATACGTAATTGGCAAAATAATCACCAGTTTTTCATCTTTTTCATATTGCAGTTACGTATCGGGAAAATATACCGATTTTCCTCAAAAACAGATATTATATAATAACCCAAAGCTTTTTTCTTTCTATTTGCAGGGGAGAGAAAATCCAAAATATGGATATAAATGGCCCGTCCTTCCTTTATATTTTATAGTTTATTTTATGATCCCTCAATTTTTTTTAGAGTTTCGTCTATTTCGATTATCACACCAATCTTCAGCGTACTGAATATTACTATTCACCGGGGTGATATGCGTTACCCAGATGCTGATCTTAACGATTGGTAGTTAGAATCATCGGCAACTAGCTATTTATCGTAGACCTTTTTTTTAAAACTGAAATATCGAAAGCGTCATCAAATAAAAATAAGTTGTTCCAAAGTGATAGTAATTGCATTCCCGAATAAGCTCTGCTTCTGGGCACATGAATAAAAATCTCCACAAAGAACAATTTTGGGGAAAATAATTGGAGTTGATGGTGTATTTGTTCACCAATATTCAGTCTACTCGAAAATCTCATTATTCTGAAACGAGTGATCGGCTTCCCAATTCCACTAATACATCCTTCCAAAGTTTTCTCATTTGTCCGGAGCACAAAGGATGCAGGTAATTGGTGCATTTCACTGGGTTGATAATCCATTCAAGACAACGCAATCCGTATTCAAATTATCTGAACTCTCTTCAAAGCGAGCAAGTTGAGCAATCACGTCGGCTTTGAAATAGTTTACTCGCTATAAACCACTTTCGTTCACACATGGTGTGAGATTAACTTGATCTCAGTTGAATATACATATGATTAGAGTGTTACTTGATATGTCGAATTATAGTGAGAACAGTACTACATGGATTAACTCCTAAATGTTCTTGGAATGAAATGCTTCTTGGCAGATCAAAGAAATGGACATGACATTTTCACGCTGTTTCATTCAAATCAATTTTGTGTTAGAGTAATTGATATCTACAATAATTTCAAGCTGTTTCCTTTTGGCAATGTATCCGTGAACAGGATTCGACAGAAAATCAATAATAATCAGCTGCATAAGATGAATCGTTTTTCAATAATCCATTCTGTTATTCATATCAATAAAAGTTATATTCCATATACAAGATTCACACGAAAGGGGGGTCTTTTTTTTATGTTTTGGTTCCCACGAAAAGGGTATCCTATAATGTTCAGAGAACATCGTGAGAACAAAGGGAAAGAAGGTAGGAGTTGGTGTTCTTCTTGAATTTCTGAAGGTTGTATGCCTCGGGGAACACCTCCCTAGGCAATGAGTTCCAAAGCCTCGCCGTTCGTTGGATGCACGAGTCTTTGAAGAGAGATGTTCTGCAGGTCTCCAAGGTGACCACAAAGGGGTGTGAAGACTGAACCTGACTGGTCAATCTCGAAGAGACTGCCAAAGGAGGAAGGATTGTCGACATTTCACGAGAGCATCGCCCATGAAAATATCTATAAAATAGAGACAGATCGCCAACTGTTCTACGGTGTTCCAGAGAAGTGAGCGAGTTCGTTAGCGAGGCATCACCGACGAGACGGATTGCCCTTTTCTGTACAGAGTCCAATAGTTTCAGGATATGTTTAGGTGCCGCACTCCAAACATGGGAACAATACTCCAGGACAGGTCGAATCTATGCCTTATAGATCATAAGCATCTGACTAGAAGTGAAAGAGCTCCTGCCGCGATATAGAAAACCAAGTTTTTGGGATGCACTCTTGGCAATGGATCTCACATGATCCTCCCAACAAAGGTTATTGCTGATAGTAATGCCAAGCAAGGAAATGGATGGCTTCAATGCTATGGTCACCCCTGACAAGACTATGTTGGGCACAGTGGAATCAGCCTTTCTAGAGAAAAGACATGCTTGTGTCTTGTTTGTATGGAATTCTACCAAGTTGTTAGATCCCCATTCGAGAACTGTTGCCAAGGCCATATTTATGTTGTTAACATTTCTTCCTCGTTCATTTCTGGTCTCACGGGCCGATATAGGAGCCCTGGAAGAGAAAGCGGTATTGAGGGTACTATCATCCGCGAAGCTGTGTATGGGGCATGACGTTTCCACCAACATATCGTTGATGTGAAGTAGAAATAGTGTTGGTGCTAAGATTTATCCCTGCGGAACACCAGCATTTATGGGAAGAGTCTCAGATGAAACTCCATCGACCACTACATGGAGAGACCTGTTTGAGAGAAAACTGGCTAGCAGAGAACACAGCTGAGGGGGCAAACCATAAGACGGAAGCTTGGCGTGGAGTCCCTTGTGCCAAACTCGATCGAATGCCTTGGAGATATCTAGCGCCACGGCTAAAGTTTCTCCATATTTTTCAATAGATCGTTGCCATATATGTGAGCGAGCAGGTCACCAGTTGATCTCTGATGGCGGAAGCCATATTGTCTATCGTTGAAAATTCCTGAGCGTTCCAGATATTTCATGAGCTCGATGTTGATGGCTTTTTCCATGACCTTTGAAATAATAGATAGCAGTGCGATTGGTCTGTAGTTGCCAGGTAGGTTTTTTTTGCCCTTTTTAGGGACTGGTTGTACTCTTGCAATCTTCCAGTTTGACGGAAATACCCCCAAACTGTAAGCGTGGTTGCACAACTTGCGAAGAACAGTTGTTGTTATGTTCAAAGAAATCCGCGTGAATCAAGGGACAGGGATACGAAATATTTATATCAGCTTTCAATTTTTGAAGATTGTGAACCTCAAGAAAACCCTTCTTCAGTGAAGGCTCCAAATTTCAGCTGTTTTATTGAAAAACATCCCTGAGCAAGAGAGGTCCGGCAGGTCTTCAAGCTCACAACAAAGTGGTGTGAATTCCGGACTGGGTCATCCGTGTTGAAAATGCCAAGGGTCGAAGATTGATGACAATTCAAAAGAACACCAACCGTGAAGATATTTAAAGATACATGAGACCTATATTCTAAGACATGCCGTATCTGTGCCTTGTAGATCGTCAGAAGCTGACGAGAAGTGAAGTATTACTTCGCACGAAATTGGAATCCAAGCTTCTGGGAAACACCTTCGCTATCGATCTCTTATGGTTTTTCATGAGAGATTATTACTGATCGTAATTCCTAGCATCGAGATACTTGACTTTGTAGGAAAAGATCGGCTTTCTTTGAAAAGAGACATGCCTAAGTTTTTCCAGCATCATATTCCACCAATTTGATGTCACTCTACTCAATATTTTCGACAAGTTATCGTTAATACTACTGACGCTAATGCCTTTCTGTATTTTTGTTTCATCTTCTGGTATGAAAGAATGATCAACCCTAGAAGAGAAACTAGTGTGCTGAGTACTGTCGTCCGGAAAACTTTGCACTGAACAAGATGTTTCCTCCAGCAAGTCATTGATATGAACCAGAAACAAAGTGGTACCAGAACTGAACCATGTGGAACACCTGCATTTATTGAGGGACCATCAGATGATAACTGCATCAACAACCACAAAGAGAGACCTATCAAACAAGAAACTCTTCAATAAAGCACACGAGTGAGGAAGTGAACCATGAGACAAAAATTGATGAAATGTTCTCTGTTGCCACACATAGGTATTATGTGGTTGGACTTTTTTATTAAAGCACCAGATCTAACTTAATGCTGAAATTTCAAATACCTCTCAATCAACCCCTCCGAGTGCAGTATCAGCCAATGACATGAATAATGATGATTTCTTACCGTTATTAACATTTCGGGATGAAGATAACATCTAGTCGCATAAGTCTGATGTTTGTTTTCATTCATGTCATGCATAGAACATAGTTGCCAGTTGATCAAAATGTCAGAAGAGCTGAGTTTCTGTTTAATTTTGTGCTGATTTTTCTGTATCCTTAACAATCTCAACATGGTTATCACAAACAGACGGTGTGTCCTCTCAAGTAACGATGCATACATATATGTCTGAACAAAAATATCTGAATAAGGTTCAATTCGGATTTGAAATGAGTAGTCTATTCAATTGATCTGACTCATGACCCCGTACTTTCAACAATCGACAACGGTGGAATATTTCGCTTATTCATCCATAAAATTAATAGTTATTTTGAATTATTTATTTCAATATTTTCATTTTATTGTCTTTTACAAGGCTAAAAAAACTAATAAAATAAATATGACAGTATCTTAGATTGAAATATGAAGAATTGGAAACTTACTTGAGTAAACAGAAGCATATAAACGAATATATCAATGAATATTTAATGTATAATTCTTAGGTACATTTAAAAAATATTGTCTTACTGACAGATATAAACGTAAACTTTTGATCTTTTTTTTTTGTATATGTATATAACCAACGGATAAACTCCCAGAATAACAACTTCGCATACTCAACCATCCGTGAAAACCTTCACTGTAACATATATAACATTTCCATAGGTAGGTTGCCAATATTGAGGATTTATGCACAGACCTGCTACAAATACTATGCTTTGATAACGTACCCACTCAAACAAATGTCTATCTATATTTTATTCCACAGCAAATTCTGAAATAAGGCGGATGTTTCAGTAACACTGACATAAGTAGCGTGGGCATCATACACAGCTACTCAAAAGCGTGTTTCTGCATAAGGATGTAAACGGAGATAGATATAATCGATAAGATCAGGGCCGAATTGTCTATTTTAGGGTCCTTTCTGAGTGAATCACGTTCTCCTGTATCGAAAGCATTAGTCAATTGTGAAATTCTGTTAAGGTTGGCTAGCTCATAAATTTTTCGTTGTTGGCTATTGTTCTAAACATTCGATATTAATACAGTGAACAAACATATGGTATCGCATATAAATCCTGCACCACATGATGATTTTTGTTCGGTCTACTTGCTGAGAAAGCTGTAACCCTCCACAGAAATCAGAATTTCCATATTCGAAATACTTGCATTTACAAATTCAATGCCATACAGCTATTCTGACCCGCTGTAGGTCTCCCCAGTGACACTCAGCAGGACTTGCGAATACAAAACATTTATAAAATTTTTTCGTAAGGAACATACGTTCTGAAATGTTTTGTGTTCGAACATGGAAAGTCTGATCAGCTGTAGACAAAATTATCTATCACAACAAAGGTTTCCATCGGCTCGAGTATCAAATTCTTGTGAGAAAAATCGATTCAGTTCCAATGTACGACAAACTGGGCGTTATTACCGTGAAGGTTGATTAGAGAACTGATATAATTATACTTTTAAAAACGGAATATTTCCGATTTTCAAAAGTCAAATGCACAAAGAACCAATCAGATGAGATAGAAAAGACACCTATAATTAATTCATGAACATAATAGAATGTGTCTTAACTCATCTGACTGAATATCTGCCACTTTGCAAGCAAAAGAACGCAGGAGAAAATGTTAGGATTTTGGTTATTTATGCAACTTCTCATCCGATAAACGCATCGAATGCCCTTTCTAAGGTGGCTATATACTGGTGTGTTTACTCCATATAAGAGTTTGTCAGCAAATCAGACGACCGATATGGCCAACTTGAAGAAAAATTTGATGATGTAGGCGTAGTAGTACTGCAAAAAATCCGCCAGGTACCGCCACTCTTGCAGTGGAGATGACAGTCCTATGTTGCCAAGTTGCCATGTCGTTGCGAATTCTGGTCCAGATCAGTAGAAACACAATGCAAATTTATTCCAACTGAGAAATTATTTTCTAACTACATGGAATAAATAACGCATAAAGTTAAACACAAATTTGGCGCGTTTTGGTGTTTTCAATAACCTCACATATCCAGTCCCGATAAATTCTCTATCTTTTAACAAAAACATCAGAATTGGCAACAGCGTGTTCCATGGATCGAGTGATCACGAAAATTAATAGAAATTTTTGATAACCAGCGTCCCTCATGGCCACTGATGAACTACCACGCCTTGTCCACAGGTTTGTCTGAAACAATATCGCAACATTAGAAACACCAGTATATAGACATCTTAGCCCTTTCAAACCATTCAAATGTTGGTGTTATAGAATATGGAAAGCGCAGTCGAATTATCAAACAGCGAAAAATCTGTTACGCCCATGGCAACTCAACAAAGTATTACGAAATATCAAATATGCAATCCAAAGTACATTGGGATTGGGAAGATATGGATTTTGACCTGAGAAATGGCCATCCGCTATGTTCTCCTGAAACCAGGTTTACATCCAAATCTGAATTATATCTCGAAAGAAACCTTCCAAAGGTATCATCAGAAAACTGAATAATAAAGAAAAAAATATTGTTTAACGAACCCGCCTTCCGTGGTAAACTATTTCTCGAGAGAGGAATGCAGCTTCTGCCAATTGAAAAATATGATGATTCAATGTGCAATAAATATAGTTGGATGTTAGTTTGAGGCTATAATGCATGAGGTATTGGTTCTTTAGATTGGATGCAGTGAATGATAAACATAAACAAAAAATACAGTTGGACTCAAAATAAAACCTCAGGGTACAACACTAGTGACAGCAGCCAATTCATTGTTCGGAGATGTTTAATTTTTGGTGAAACCATTTATATGTCACAAATAATAATATGAAAAAAATAACGAGTAAAACAGCTTTTTTTCCTTTCTTAGGAATCGGCTGACTTGCGTTCTCCAGGACTTAGGAAAAATCTCCAAGTTATATAAAAGGTTGAATAATTCGCAAAGTACTGGTGTCAATTCGGGGGCACACACTATAAGAACAATAGCTGGGATTTCATCAGATCCGCAAGCCTTATTCGTCTTCAAGCCCATTGAAATATTTCTTAAATTTTGTTGTTGAAAAATTATCTCAGGCATGACTATCGACAGACGTGATGGTGGATCTTTTCCCGATGAGTCCAAAGTATAATTTCCAGCAAACATATTTGCGGATATATTTGCTTTTTGTTGGGCAGTGGTGGCTTGTGATTCATCTTCTGTGGTAAAAGGGGGAAATGAACTAAAAATCAAACTTTTGGCGACAGCTTTAGCAAATGACCAAAGCTAAGAAAACCTTTTGGACATTCAACAAGTTTTGAACGAATTCTAACGATTATTAGCTGCAAAACTGATTTCATCCTACTTATTGGACAGAAGTCAGTTTGTTCAAATATCTCGAAAGGAGCCAGATGGATCAGTGAGTAGGCATCGTTCTGAAACCGTAAGGCTGGAAGTAGGCGTTCCTCAAGGTAGTGTTCTAGGTCCAGTACTATTTACAGTGTTCATTGCTAACTTAGTGTAATATCTACCGGGATACAATATAACTTCGAATGCAGATGATTCAGCTTTTTTAGTAGACCGTGAATGCATTCTGACTAACGAGGACGACTGCAAACTTGGGGAATGGTTCTCTGCCAATCAACTGTATCTCAATACCGAAAAAACAGAATATGTAATCTTTCATACTAGACAAAGGACTATAGACCACCAAATATCTTTAAAACTTGACGATGTACACATAAACCGAAACATTTCTGTGAAATTTCTAGGATTGACTTTAGAAGAAACACTCAGCTGGCATGACCATATATACAATATGACAAAAAAAATAAATTCAGAAATCTATCAAATCCGTTGTATTCGTAACCATGTCGATAGGAACTGCCTGAGAGATTTTTATTTTGCAGAAATACCATCAAATCTGATGTATGGCATAATGCTATGGGGAGCAATGCCGGTAGCACAAGGTCTTTCTTTAGCACAAAAACGAGCAATACGAGCTATAATGAAAACGTCAAACAGACTTTCCTGTAGACCTCTATTTGCAGAGTTGAATGTCCTGCCATTAGTCTGCTTGTATATACTGGAAGTGGTATGTTACATCTACAGAACCAAAAATACACTTCCGAGATATAATGATGTACACCCATATCAAACTAGAGCTAGCAGCAATATCTATCCCAGACTTGACAATCTTGATCTATCGTCAAAGGGACCAATTTTCATGGGTATAAAGGCTTACAATAAGTTGCCAGAGAATATTAGAAATGAGACCACACTCTCCAAATTCCGAAGCGCCATGAAGAAATATTTACAAATTAATTTGTTTTACGATCTTACTGAGTATTTTAATATGAAACAATAGTGAATTAGTGTATGTTTTGATATATTTGTGATTGTGCATATTGATTGTGAAAGTATTTGTTGTTTTAGGATAAGAACTTTACTTGTTCATTGTGATTGACATGTTCTATACTCAATAGGGTCTCTGAATGAAATATATGATTGATTGATTGATTGATGATTGATTGATATAATCTGTCAATGGGGTATCCATGCACATTTTACAATCTGCCAATTGCGTATTGACAGATTTAAATCTGTCAATGGAAATATTTTTTTCTTTTACAGTGACCCTAACACGCTGTCGTATTATCCAGAAGTCAACAGGAGTTGAAATTGTATACTGAGCTTCGATGTAAACTTCGTTTGTACCTGAATACTGGGAAAAATATTACATTCCCAGATAAATAATTGATTAAGATGCTACCTGTATATACCCGTTATTATTTGCCCGAAGGACCAATATTAAGTAGGTACATACATTAGGCGTAAGAACGATAAGCTTATCATTGTTATCTTATGGGATATTAAATGGATAGGTACATGACTTATATACAGAGAATTATTCAAGCATTACCAAACTATAGATATACTGAACGGTAGGTATTATTAATTAATTTGTTTCATGAAACAATAGTTTTATTATTCCACAAAGCCCACCACTCTCCTATAGAAAAGCCCTTGGTTCCATTTCATTCCATTTATTTTCCGGCAGTCGACGTTACTACGTCACACAGATATCGAAATTCCACTGAGCTACCAAGTAAATAACATAATATCCGTTCAACAACTGCCGTGAGTCTACAAAAATCGACATCGATCTAGCTCTTGTAACTGGATGTGACGTGAACTCCTAAGGATTCGCAAGTCGCGACTGAGCAGTGAATTAGTGAATAGTGTCACAAAAGCGATGGACGACCTAGATGATTTGGACATGATGCCGAGTGCGGTTACCTTTTTCGACAATCGAGTGAGTTTGTTTGCTATGCATCGCTAAATTGTTTACGTTTGTTATCAACGTGTAATCAATCGAGTGGAACGTTTGTTTGTCTCAAGAAATTGATACGACGTTGCCGGGTCGACTGAGTACCCGACTGATTCCTGATTCTTACGTTCGACAACTTTATCTCGTCTGTCTCAATCGTCTCATGGAGAGGATTGACGATAATTCTGTCTTGCTTTAATTAGAACGTTTAATGATGATAAGAAAGTTTCAATTCACTTTGTAATTAATCGACTGGTCGAGATAAACAGTCTATTTTTTTGACTTCAATTCGGGAAAAATAAATATTTTTAAATCACGTAAAGGTGAGTTTAAACAGCAAATAAAATAAAATGAGGAACAAAATAAAACAAAATAAAGGTGATTTACGATGCAGAAAAACTCAAAGTCGTCTCCACAATTTAATATTCGAAAGATGTCAGTACGGTGATTCAGTACATGTTTCGAACCTACATAGGTTCATCATCAGCTGAATTTACATTGAATTCTACAATAAAGGAAGAGTAATATAATATTAGTTGAAAAATGAAGTATAAAATTTACTTACATGGAGATGAGAAAATTGAAAAAATTGCAAAATCACATGGTGAAATTCAAAAGGACATAAAAATTTTTTCAATTACAATTATGATTAAGTTGATATTAGGGGAATTTGGGACATCCCTAAAATCAAAAATACGTTAAAGATTGGGGGGCTTGGAGCCCTGGTGCCCAATATGCAATATTTGAAAAATCCACATTAAAGGATACTTGGAAACACTACCGTTCACAGATTGAGTAGGAAATGGAGGAGAGTCAGCTGACAGAACTGTCAACTGTCGAAATTTTTCCAATTGTCGAGATGACATGGAAATGCGGCACAGGGTCTGGCACACACGGAACGAGAATCAAAGAGCTGACATTTCGAGTCATGTCCCGGGTGGACAGATCCAACACCCCACATACAGGCACTCTCGTTACAAAAATTTAAAGTGAAATATTATAGATTAATTTTAAATGGCATACAATATGCGCTCCCTACCATATTGTATGCCATTTAAAATTAATCTATAATATTTCACTTTGATTTTTGTAACGAGAGGGCCTGTATGTGGGGTGTTGGATCTGTCCACCCGGGACATGACTCGAAATGTCAGCTCTTTGATTCTCGTTCCGTGTGTGCCAGACCCTGTGCCGCATTTCCATGTCATCTCGACAATTGGAAAAATTTCGACAGTTGACAGTTCTGTCAGCTGACTCTCCTCCATTTCCTACTCAATCTGTGAACGGTAGTGTTTCCAAGTATCCTTTAATGTGGATTTTTCAAATATTGCATATTGGGCACCAGGGCTCCAAGCCCCCCCATCTTTAACGTATTTTTGATTTCAGGGATGTCCCAAATTCCCCTAATATCAACTTAATCATAATTGTAATTAAAAAATTTTTTATGTCCTTTTGAATTTCACCATGTGATTTTGCAATTTTTTCAATTTTTTCATCTCCATGTAAGTAAATTTTATACTTCATTTTTCAACTAATATTATATTACTCTTCCTTCATTGTAGAATTCAATGTAAATTCAGCTGATGATGAACCTATGTAGGTTCGAAACATGTACTGAATCACCGTACTGACATCTTTCGAATATTAAATTGTGGAGACGACTTTGAGTTTTTCTGCATCGTAAATCTACTACACTCCACTTTGAGATACAATGGACTTCTACCACAGGTTAAATAAAGGTGAGTTTAAACATAAACAGCAAATAAAATAAGGAACAAAATAAAACAAAATAAGAAAGATAAACACATAGATCTTTATGAAAGCGTTCATACAAGAAATAATATGAAATAAGAATAACAACAAAAGATCCCATCTTTCACTATTTTATTTTATCCTCGGGAGGGAAAGTAGTACTTTGCTCCCTTGTATAGCTTTATTCAGATAGCATCCATAATGAATTTGACAAATTATTCACGTACATTTTTAACTAGAAATTGATTGAACTCTTCCTTATTTACCTATGAAGAAGAAAAAGAACAATTATAACTTGAGTAATGCGTTTGAAAAATCTTATTTTTTGGAAAATTTTGGGGGGGTTTCAACCCCTCTGACCCCCCCCTGGGTACGGCCTTGACGTAGTTCACAAGAATGCATTAATTTCTGTAACTTACCTGCAATTTTAAGAGAAATGAGAACATTATGTAGCGTTCTTTCATATTTGTGATATACTTGCTCGTAAGAGTGATTGAAAGGTCTCTTAGAGCGGGTATTTTACGATCTGATTGACAGTCCGTTAAGATAATCAGTGCTGAGAATAGACACCACATACTCCCGATTGCTAAAGTGAAGGCACAGCCTGAGCACCGATCATTTCAACCTATTGTTAATCAGGTTGTAGAGTACCCGCGCTTAAAGGTGAGTTTAAACAGCAAATAAAATAAAATAAGGAACAAAACAAAATAAGAAAGATAAACACATAGATCTTTATGAAAGCGTTCATACAAGAAATAATATGAAATAAGAAATAAGAATAACAACAAAAGATCCCATTTTTCACTATTTTATTTGGAAACTGATAATGCGCATGACCAAAATATTTTCTGTACTTAACGTTCCATGTTTGAAATCATGTTAACTTCTTTCCTTACAATAACAACCTCAGAATATTATGTACTGGTAATCTTTGCTATATGTAATAGAATAAAAATTCAAAACATCAACAATCACGAGGTTAGTTACTGTAGCAACTGTCAAAACGAAAATGTGATATTCACAGAACACAAAATTCATTGTCAAAAAGCTGCAACTTGATTGGTTCATTCTTATTTTTTTTTCAGTCATCTGTATAAACACACGTTTTCTGTCCTTATTTTTAATTAGTTTCCTATTTTATTCTTATTTTATTTCATTTGCTATTTAAACTCTCCCTAAAATACCTACGTATGTATTATAAAATTTCCTGAAATTTTTTTAAATATTCTTCAAATTCTTTTGCGGATATCGATTGAAATTGGTTTCAAAGAAGAAAACCTTCAAGATAAGGAGAGTTTGAACAGCAAATGAAATAAGATATGAATAAAATAAGAAACTAATTAAGAATAAGGACAGAAAACGTGTGTTTATACAGATGACTGAAATAAAATAAGAAATAAAAATGAACCAATCAAATTGCAGCTTTTTTGACAATGACTTTTGTGTTCTGTGAATATCACAATTTCGTTTTGACAGTGGCTACAGTAACTAACCTCGTAATTGTTGATGTTTTGAATTTTTATTCTATTACATATAGCAAAGATTACCAGTAAATAATATTCTGAGGTTGTTATTGTAAGGAAAGAAGTTTAAATAATTTCAAACATGTTAAGTACAAAAAATATTTCGGTCATGCACATTATCAGTTCTTTCTCACTCTGAACTTCAATTTGTATATACATTTCTCTTCTGATTGTTAAGTGAACCGACTTAAAATCCTGATTTGGGCTAGACCGCCCTGATTTATAGACTTGGTGATACATTCAACAAATATTGTACCGACTTTTATTTTTTCTTTCTCTTCGAAGTCGAAACGAAAAATATTTTTTCGCCTCTCTCTATCGTATACATTTCTTGGCCTTCCTCCCTATGGAGGAAAAGTAAAAGTGACGTTTGATACGTCATCAATGAAATAACTTTAGCGTTCAGTTATAGATTACCATGTATTTTGTGAAATGGTAGAAATCAGTAAAGAAGGTAGGTATATTATCAAGAAGTGGATATATCGAAAAAATGAAAGTCAAACGTGAAATATTATTAAAGCTACAGCAATACGCAATATTCATGATTCCAAAAATTGTTCCTGTGAGTCTTCGTAGCGCAAAGTATCGATAGAACAAACATTGTTCATGATAGGTAGGAAAACAGATGTAGGTATTGGTTCGAATCCGTCGTCAGGACCTTTTTTTAATTCTTTGTTTTGTAGGTTCTCGTAATTTTGGGAATTTCAGGAGCATGCTATTATACTGTACCCACTTCTTAGGGTAGATTCATGCAACGATCATTATAATTACATTAACATTACACTATCATTACATTTTCACTAAGAAAATGTTGTCGTTCATGCAACACTCATTACATTATGAAACTGTTGTTGAAATCTTTATGTTTTTCATTTTCAGGATGTTCATATTGACGAACTTATTCTATTAAAGCACCTTTATCCGTTATATTGCTGAATACTAATAATATAAACACAAAAATAAACATCACATAACCTAAAACCGTCAAATGACACGTCACTGCACATGCGCAATTGCTGTTTTCACTAAGATTTGTAATGTAATGAAAATAAAGTTAAAAGTTGCCAACTTCTTAGTGCGATTAATGTAAATGTAATGTAATAATGTGTTGCGTGAATGCTTCCACTATAAAATGGATGTTCAACTTTTCCTAATGAAAATGTAATGTTAATGTAATTATAATGATTGTTGCATGAACCGGCCTTTAGTTTTAGTTGACTTCGAGGAAGGCGGAAATGATTACTACCCTCCGTCACGGGTCGAATAGTAAACTTCATCCTTGGGAGGAAAAGTAGTACTTTCCTCCCTTGTTATACAAATAGCTTTATCCAGATAGCCTCTAGGTTACTTTTGATATAATGAATTCAAGTTATTTATATACATAGAGGTATAATATTGATTAGGAACTTCAAACTTCAATTAAACGTCTTTTAATGATAAACACGTACCTATCAATAGTGTCTGTAATTTTTTTTATTACACTTCTTTCATAGAAGTAAGTACTTTCAATTTTTTTTTTCGGAGGAGAAAGAAGAAAGCTTAAAAATAATTACTCAATTATAATGTTTACTGTATTGGGCTCATATATATATATATATATATATATATATATATATATATATATATATATATATATATATATATATATATATATAAATATATATATGTGTGTTTATCTTGCATCCGTAAATGAACAAACAATTGAATAAATTTAATACAGTAGACGTAACTTCATACCCGAAAACCTGCAAACCACGGCTAACAAAGCCAGAATCCGCTATTAATTCAGTAGACGAAGGATGTGAAAGCTAACTCCTCTTTGTAATCCTTTGATGTTCTCTCCACTAGTCGAGCGAAAAGATTTGTTTGTCTCAACAAGAACAGCTTTTCTCCTGGGAAAGAAATGTTTTCTTGTTCTGTTCCATCTCAACATCCTCTTGTCTTCTCTGTACGAAAATAGAAGTAATCCTATATTGAGTATTTCTGGTAACGGGAAACAGTTGCCGCGTCTCGGGAGTTTAATTGATTGCCCAAATTATTTGTCATGTTTGTTTGGTAATTATATATCGATGTTTGCATAAGTAGTTCAGTTTCGAGTTCCGATAGTTAATTGTTGACGAGTTAGTAACATGAAGGGTGTATACATATAATGAAGTGAATTATGTAATCAATAAAAGCATAGGCGCACTTTGAAAATCTAATATATGATAGAATTTGTTATAGCAGATCCCTTAAAATCACCTTATATTTTCAAAAAGTTTCATACTATGTAGAAGAGGCAAAAACCACTGAACTCGATTCAATTCAAAATTCAGGATGAGCCGAAACGGTTCAATTGACTCATGGTAGTATGTTGCTTTTTTCACACATTTTCAGGTGGAGTAATTTTTGTTCGTATGATCCTCACTATTCGTATTATATCATTTGTACCAAACTCAAAATTCAAGTCATATTGAATCAATCTTTGTCTGCAATTCACTATATTTCTTGAATCTCAGGTCCACATCCATACTCCCATTTCTGTTTGATTTTTTACGACTAATATGGATCATTATTTATATGGATTCATTCTTCAATTTACATAGGTTCCATTGAATTCAAATTCGTTTCACATTGCAAATTATCTTTCACATTCTCCCATATTACTTTCCGAAATGAATTCACAAGTAACAATACAGGCAAATGGATATTTATGGTATAGTATTTTTCACAGTAAATGGTATTGGCTTATTAACTGCAATAAACTACCCGATTTAATCCCATTGTGTAGAAAATCATCTGGTAAAAGATGCAAATGTGCTACAGGGTCAAACTTAAAAAATTTGAATTTTGCATAATGTAGGAGATATACAAGTAATTTATTTAAATGTTACAATTCTATTCTATATTTAGTTCAGTGTCGCTATCGCTATCCTCATCTAAATTAATTATAATTGGCGCAATTGATTCTACAGAAAGGTACGAGTTTTCAACATTTATAACATGACTAACAGAACTTTTCCAACTCTCGGTAGGAATGTCATTCATACAGTTCCTAATTAATTCTACCACACTATCACTTGAAGTCGGAGAAGTATTTTTTCCGCGCACGCTCGATTTAAGTTTGTGCCACATAAGCTCTATGGGATTGAACACGCAGTAGTAGGGAGGTAGTCGTAACACTGTATGTCCCAATTCTTCTGCGATTGTATCACAAACATACGTCTCTACAATCCCTCTCTGAGAAACAAAATTACCTGAATCCGGTCCTTTTACATTTATGATGTGCATCTCGGATTTTACAACTTAAGGGTCTAATTGGTTTTATTATAATCCTTCAGTCAATACCATTTATTGTGAAAACTACTATACTAGTATGTTATGTTGAAAATAAGCCGATTTATCATCATCTAGTACCCAGTTGTCAGGAATAACTGTTCCTAGAAAGTCAAGTATCTCGTTGCTAGGAATTAAGATCTCATGGGAAAACCATGTGAGATCGATCGCTAAAGGTGCTTCCCAGAAACTTAGACTTTTTTCGGGCGAAAAAATACTTTACTTCTCGACAGCTTCTAATGATCTACAAGGTTCATATACGACCTGTCATGGAATACAGTTCTCATGTATGGAGTTCGGCATCAAAACATTCATTGAGGCTTCTCGATTCTATTCAGAGAAAGGTAATTCGTCTTGTTGGTGATTCTTTGCTCACAGACTCGCTCACTTCATTGTAGCACAGTAGAAGGGTCGGAGACTTGTCTCTCTTCCATAGATATTTTCACGTTCGGTGCTCCTCTGAATTGTTATCAGTCGCTCCATCCTTGGCAATATCTACTCGGCTGTCTCGGGTACAGAATTACCACCCCTTTGTTGTGAACTTGGAGACCTGTCGAACCTCTCTTGCTCAAGTATTTTTTTTCAATACAACAGCTGAACTTTGGATCTTCTTGCCGAGAGAGGATTTTCCTGAGGCTTGCAAACTTCAAAAACTTATTCAGTATGAATTGGCATCTCTTGTCCCTTGATTCACACGGTGTTCTTTAAACATTACAGGACTTTCCTTTCGTGTGAATCTGCATATATGAAAAAAAACTAGGGCCGAGTGGTATAAATTCTCAAGTGACATAACCACCGAGTGGCTTACAATGACAGAAATGACTAATGAAGTATCACATAACACACTAGTGTGTTATTTGATAGTTTCCGTCTGTGATGAATAGATATTGTTTTTGGTTCATATTCATAAATGCCTTACTGCTCACGTCCTCAATTCCACTAAAGTCAACTGAATATTATCAATGATACCCTCTACGTCGTTGATATGTAGAAAAAATAAACTCAATACCCATATTATTAGTAATCATCCCAGATCTGAAGTTGATTTCATGATTGACATTGTTCATGAAAGTTATAATAAAATGTAGGAAACTAGAAAAAGGCATTTTATATTCCAAAGTGCTCCATCTTTTCGAGTAATCTCTGATGATGGATACGGTCAAATGTCTGTCTGAGATTGCATAAAATTACAACAGGGTACTCGTCTTTGATCATCTGAATGATACATTCTCCGAAAAGAGTACGGAGCTTTACGGGTACTTCCCCCATGTTGAAATCCATGTTGTTTTTTGAAAAAATTATAATCCTTGAGACCCTAAAAATTTCAACAGATAGGATATAGTCAGTCACCGTTCTAATAATAATAATAATATTTGTCTGTTCCCACTATTTTAAAACCGTTCATTACGTAAGTAATGTGTCACTTAAAATACACGTATATTGCAAAATAATAGCTGCCGCTTTGGGAAAAAACAATTAAAAATGATGGGATATGTAAAATTTAATCTGATGAATTTGATCTCATGTCAACATTCAATTCTACAAAATCAAAATTCAGCGAATTTTTGCTCCAAATTCTTCGTGAAATTGAGAATCATATTTTTAGGAAATTTATTGTTAGGAAATTTATTGTTAAACTGTTTGCGGGTTGGTACCGAATCTAGTTATATCCATGAAATAGGTGAAATGTTTCACCTAATTGCTGTCATTCAGTGTCTCGTCGATCATTGAAAATGAGTGATAAGGAAGAAATTTGTTAGTTGAATGGAATGGCGACCGTTGTATATGATTTCAGGTGTTGTTAGCGGGAATTCGGTCGAAATATTGAAGAAAACCAGTGTTAAATTGTCGACGTTTCGAAACTTTATTGTTTCATCTTCAGGACTCTGAAGTATAAACAAAACATACATATTAAAATGGTATTGTAAAAGTTGATTTTGATTAAAACAGAATAAATTATGTAAAATAACAATCGTTGAAAAATAAAACGCTTCGAGCACTTTACAGTAAACAACATTAAATGGTACTTACATTTAGGGTGGCTTTCCGGGTTTAAAAAGAGTGAAATGAATAGATTCGACATAAAGTATAAATAACTACACAGGTTCATGAAAGACTTTGACACATACACGATCGAAGACATGAACAAACTGAACTGTCGTTGAATCGTTTCTTATATTGTAAAAAAGGTTCGTGCAAGAAATGACCATCGGGATTGGAAAAAATTGTCTGCTAATGATTGGGAATTAATGTTTGATTTTACTTATTAGATTGAAGTATGAGTTGTTTAAATTTTCAATATCCGATCTTTTGTTAACACATTTTGTTCCATGTTTTGTTATTTCAATCATTTCACTCAAGAGTCTCTTTTTCAATATTGTCTGTTGTCCTAAAATACTAACAGAGTTGAAGTCAAAAGTATGGAGTGATGACTTGCAATGTTCTGCCAGGCTAGTGGGATTTTTCATTGTTTTCAGCGGATTGTGTATATTTTTACAATCTCTGCTGTGTTCAGTCATCCTTTGCTGTAGATACCTCCCTGTTTGGCCTATATACACCTTCTCACACTCAGCACATGGTATTTTGTAAATGATGTTGGATTTCAGGTCTTTCGGTGTTTTTGTTTTGAGTCTCGTGAAAAAGTGATTTTTGACTGTGTTTTCACATTTCATGCTAACTTTCAGATTCTCATTTTCCAAAACATTGCGTAGTTGGGGTGTCAGACCTGCTACATGCGGTAATTTGAAATATTTGGTGTTAAGCGGTGCTTTTTCTTTATGTGGATTTGTTCTGTCGGTATATACTAATTTTTTAATCAAAGATTTAGGGTAGCTGTTCTTAAGTAGCATCGTTTCAATAAGTTTTAGGTTTTGTGTTATGAAGCTCTCATGTGCTAAGTGTGTAGCTCTGTGTTTGAGATTAGTAATAATGTTTATTTTTTGTGTCATTGGATGATCGGAGTGGTAGTTGATAAATCTTTCAGAGTATGATGGTACCAATCGGTTATAATTGTGTTATTTGACCTAATCAATAAAATATCCAGAAAAGCAATCCTATCATTTTTTTCCATTTCTACAGTGAACTGGAGCCTAGGATGATAATTATTGAATATTGTTAATATTCTGTCTACGTTTTCTTTTTGTATGCATAAAACTATATCATCGACATATCTTTTGAAAAAAACGATAGGAAAGTTACATTGATTAAGACACTTATTTTGTAAGTCGGACATAACAATATCAGAGCAAATAGGGGATAAACAATTTCCCATTCCTAAACCACCCTTTTTAAACCCGGAAAGCCACCCTAAATGTAAGTACCATTTAATGTTGTTTACTGTAAAGTGCTCGAAGCGTTTTATTTTTCAACGATTGTTATTTTACATAATTTATTCTGTTTTAATCAAAATCAACTTTTACAATACCATTTCAATATGTATGTTTTGTTTATACTTCAGAGTCCTGAAGATGAAACAATAAAGTTTCGAAACGTCGACAATTTAACACTGGTTTTCTTCAATATTTCGACCGAATTCCCGCTAACAACACCTGGAAAAGAAGAAATTTGTCCTACATCACCAGAAACTACCGCACAGGCAAATATTACGATGAACAATTTGCTGCCAGAAAAATCAAAAGAAATACGAACATTTTATGAGTTGGCGAAGGAAAAAAAATATAAACTCATCCGAATACGTGCTTTTTATTAATTTCGAAAGTTCAAAAACTCCCAAACGATCGTTATTATGGGTAGGTACTGTACTCCACGCTCAGAAGTAACAATGAAAAGGAAAATGTGGAAATCAACGAATATTTCCAAATAACGTACTTATCTGAATAGCAAATCGAAAGTCGGGATGGTGGAAGTTCAAAAAGTACAGTACGTAACTCGGGTATAAGGCCTATTACGTCCACTAGCAACTTACGTAATAGGCTTCTTATCCTCCTCGTTACGTAATATACTATTATCGTTATAAATTCTCACAACAGATATTGGCATTATCATGTTATTGATTGACCCTTACAGATGGCTCTATATACAACTGTTCGAATAAACGATGAGTTTTGGAACCTTTGGTGTAAAAGTTGAAACTTTTCCTAGAGATCAATTACCCTAACACCAAACTGATATTTTCGCACTCGACGCGCGTTTCGCTAACAAGGTTAGCATCTTCAGGAGAAGAAAATTGATACTAAATCTAGAGCTGGGGTTAGTTATTTATATACCTAAAGTTTTCCGGTCCGATATGGACTTCGTTTGTTACTGTTAATTATTCTAATTAATAATTAGATTAGTATCAATTTTCTTCTCCTGAAGATGCTAACCTTGTTAGCGAAACGCGCGTCGAGTGCGAAAATATCAGTTTGGTGTTAGGGTAATTGATCTCTAGGAAAAGTTTCAACTTTTACACCAAAGGTTCCAAAACTCATCGTTTATTCGAACAGTTGTATATAGAGCCATCTGTAAGGGTCAATCAATAACATGATAATGCCAATATCTGTTGTGAGAATTTATAACGATAATAGTATATTACGTAACGAGGAGGATAAGAAGCCTATTACGTAAGTTGCTAGTGGACGTAATAGGCCTTATACCCGAGTTACGTACTGTACTTTTTGAACTTCCACCATCCCGACTTTCGATTTGCTATTCAGATAAGTACGTTATTTGGAAATATTCGTTGATTTCCACATTTTCCTTTTCATTGTTACTTCTGAGCGTGGAGTACAGTACCTACCCATAATAACGATCGTTTGGGAGTTTTTGAACTTTCGAAATTAATAAAAAGCACGTATTCGGATGAGTTTATATTTTTTTTCCTTCGCCAACTCATAAAATGTTCGTATTTCTTTTGATTTTTCTGGCAGCAAATTGTTCATCGTAATATTTGCCTGTGCGCTAGTTTCTGGTGATGTAGGACAAATTTCTTCTTTTCCAGGTGTTGTTAGCGGGAATTCGGTCGAAATATTGAAGAAAACCAGTGTTAAATTGTCGACGTTTCGAAACTTTATTGTTTCATCTTCAGGACTCTGAAGTATAAACAAAACATACATATTAAAATGGTATTGTAAAAGTTGATTTTGATTAAAACAGAATAAATTATGTAAAATAACAATCGTTGAAAAATAAAACGCTTCGAGCACTTTACAGTAAACAACATTAAATGGTACTTACATTTAGGGTGGCTTTCCGGGTTTAAAAAGGGTGGTTTAGGAATGGGAAATTGTTTATCCCCTATTTGCTCTGATATTGTTATGTCCGACTTACAAAATAAGTGTCTTAATCAATGTAACTTTCCTATCGTTTTTTTCAAAAGATATGTCGATGATATAGTTTTATGCATACAAAAAGAAAACGTAGACAGAATATTAACAATATTCAATAATTATCATCCTAGGCTCCAGTTCACTGTAGAAATGGAAAAAAATGATAGGATTGCTTTTCTGGATATTTTATTGATTAGGTCAAATAACACAATTATAACCGATTGGTACCATCATACTCTGAAAGATTTATCAACTACCACTCCGATCATCCAATGACACAAAAAATAAACATTATTACTAATCTCAAACACAGAGCTACACACTTAGCACATGAGAGCTTCATAACACAAAACCTAAAACTTATTGAAACGATGCTACTTAAGAACAGCTACCCTAAATCTTTGATTAAAAAATTAGTATATACCGACAGAACAAATCCACATAAAGAAAAAGCACCGCTTAACACCAAATATTTCAAATTACCGCATGTAGCAGGTCTGACACCCCAACTACGCAATGTTTTGGAAAATGAGAATCTGAAAGTTAGCATGAAATGTGAAAACACAGTCAAAAATCACTTTTTCACGAGACTCAAAACAAAAACACCGAAAGACCTGAAATCCAACATCATTTACAAAATACCATGTGCTGAGTGTGAGAAGGTGTATATAGGCCAAACAGGGAGGTATCTACAGCAAAGGATGACTGAACACAGCAGAGATTGTAAAAATATACACAATCCGCTGAAAACAATGAAAAATCCCACTAGCCTGGCAGAACATTGCAAGTCATCACTCCATACTTTTGACTTCAACTCTGTTAGTATTTTAGGACAACAGACAATATTGAAAAAGAGAGGCTACTTGCACACACACCGATTTTGGACGGCCGGTATAAAATCGGCCGATATTTTATCGGTAGAGGGTGCTTGCAGACTCACCGGATTTTTACCGGTCGAACAATCAGTTGCTTTGTTGTCGTGACACGAGGTTATTGGAAAATAATGTATAATTGCCGGTAAACAATCGGTGGGTGTGCAAGCGTGTATTTAGTTACGTACGCCACTACCTCCTGGTAATACCGGCCATGCAGTGGCAGTGGACGGCTGCTAACCGATATTTTACCGGCACCGATCAGCGGTCGGCGTGTGTGCCAGGTCCCGTTCCCACATGTGATTCACTATTGGAATTTGGACGACCGGTATAAAATCGGCCGTCAAAGATCGGTGTGTGTGCAAGTAGCCAGACTCTTGAGTGAAATGATTGAAATAACAAAACATGGAACAAAATGTGTTAACAAAAGATCGGATATTGAAAATTTAAACAACTCATACTTCAATCTAATAAGTAAAATCAAACATTAATTCCCAATCATTAGCAGACAATTTTTTCCAATCCCGATGGTCATTTCTTGCACGAACCTTTTTTACAATATAAGAAACGATTCAACGACAGTTCAGTTTGTTCATGTCTTCGATCGTGTATGTGTCAAAGTCTTTCATGAACCTGTGTAGTTATTTATACTTTATGTCGAATCTATTCATTTCACTCTTTTTAAACCCGGAAAGCCACCCTAAATGTAAGTACCATTTAATGTTGTTTACTGTAAAGTGCTCGAAGCGTTTTATTTTTCAACGATTGTTATTTTACATAATTTATTCTGTTTTAATCAAAATCAACTTTTACAATACCATTTTAATATGTATGTTTTGTTTATACTTCAGAGTCCTGAAGATGAAACAATAAAGTTTCGAAACGTCGACAATTTAACACTGGTTTTCTTCAATATTTCGACCGAATTCCCGCTAACAACACCTGAAATCATATACAACGGTCGCCATTCCATTCAACTAACAAATTTCTTCCTTATCACTCATTTTCAATGATCGACGAGACACTGAATGACAGCAATTAGGTGAAACATTTCACCTATTTCATGGATATAACTAGATTCGGTACCAACCCGCAAACAGTTTAACAATAAATTTCCTAACAATAAATTTCCTAAAAATATGATTCTCAATTTCACGAAGAATTTGGAGCAAAAATTCGCTGAATTTTGATTTTGTAGAATTGAATGTTGACATGAGATCAAATTCATCAGATTAAATTTTACATATCCCATCATTTTTAATTGTTTTTTCCCAAAGCGGCAGCTATTATTTTGCAATATACGTGTATTTTAAGTGACACATTACTTACGTAATGAACGGTTTTAAAATAGTGGGAACAGACAAATATTATTATTATTATTAGAACGGTGACTGACTATATCCTATCTGTTGAAATTTTTAGGGTCTCAAGGATTATAATTTTTTCAAAAAACAACATGGATTTCAACATGGGGGAAGTACCCGTAAAGCTCCGTACTCTTTTCGGAGAATGTATCATTCAGATGATCAAAGACGAGTACCCTGTTGTAATTTTATGCAATCTCAGACAGACATTTGACCGTATCCATCATCAGAGATTACTCGAAAAGATGGAGCACTTTGGAATATAAAATGCCTTTTTCTAGTTTCCTACATTTTATTATAACTTTCATGAACAATGTCAATCATGAAATCAACTTCAGATCTGGGATGATTACTAATAATATGGGTATTGAGTTTATTTTTTCTACATATCAACGACGTAGAGGGTATCATTGATAATATTCAGTTGACTTTAGTGGAATTGAGGACGTGAGCAGTAAGGCATTTATGAATATGAACCAAAAACAATATCTATTCATCACAGACGGAAACTATCAAATAACACACTAGTGTGTTATGTGATACTTCATTAGTCATTTCTGTCATTGTAAGCCACTCGGTGGTTATGTCACTTGAGAATTTATACCACTCGGCCCTAGTTTTTTTTCATATATGCAGATTCACACGAAAGGAAAGTCCTGTAATGTTTAAAGAACACCGTGTGAATCAAGGGACAAGAGATGCCAATTCATACTGAATAAGTTTTTGAAGGAAAAGTTTCAACAACTGTTCGAGTTCGATTTTACCAATGAAAAATGAGCAAAAAACTCCAAATTTGGCATTTTCATTGCGGCTCCGCTGAAATATTCGTCGATGGAGTGAAAAAAATTATCATGAAGTAGTCTCTGACTCATTTTTATAGTCACTTCAATTCTCTCGGAAGTGCATTGAACAGATTTTATTGCTCTAAAATCAACTCCCATTCCATATAACACGTTCTGCATTCCTTCACGCACAGAGAAAAACGCATTAATCATAAATTGTGAATGGTAATATCGACTCACAAATGGCACATTTGAAATGAACTGAATTGATTCCATAATTCAATGGAATTCCATCTCTGATCTGAACTTCCAGCAATATATTTTCTGCAAAAGAGATTAATGGATATTGCATTTTCTACAGAATTTCCTGCATGAGCATGACGGAAAGATTCCGATAGAGAGCATGGACACGAAACTAATAAGTAACTCCTAGGAGACCTACCGGTTTTTCCGTATGTTACTGAAATGAGCCTTCCTTTTATCCTCTCAGTGACACAACGAAGCGTATTGGATATAGACACTGGCGACCGGGATTTGACTTTCTTACGATTAGCCCAGTAAAATCAGTTTTTTTTCATTCATTCCTATCATAGTTCCATTCCCGAAGATTGGGAAATATACTTCCTAGAAGATTCCAGAGTCATAAAGGTCGTGGGCGCTCATCACTATGGGCAGCCCCCCCCCCCCCCCGGCCTTTGTGGTGAAAGATACCCTTCATTGAAACGCGCTCATAACTATGGGAAGACCCCCCCCCAGCCTTTGTGGTAGGAGATACCCTTCATTGAAACAAAGTCTACAGTCATAGTTGAAATTCAGTTGTGATTGAACACCAGGAAGTTATTTCTGTACGTTATACTGCTTCAAATGACAAGTGGTTATAACTAAGTATAACACTTAAAAAGGTGTAGCCCTAGGCCCTAGATGCTTCCGGTCCGCCCCCCTGAAAATGTTTGTATGGGCACCCTTGAAGATATAATTCTTACACGCCGTTTCGACGATGCAATTTTGTCGCTGCAACTTCTAGCGGCGACTTGTCGCTGCGAGATATGTCATGTAGCTGTCAGTTTGCATTGCCAATATTAAAAAAATAGCACTGAATGTTACCAAGATGAACGTCTGCATTATCACAACTGATATATAATTTCATTCATTTCTAATAACTGATATTGTGATAAAATCACCTTATTACTCAACTTGATTCATCAAGTCTCGAAAAATAATCGAAATGTTCAAAATTAATATTCTTCACAATGATGCCACCACAAATTTGTGGTTTGTGAACAGTGCTTTATTATAGGTGCAATACAGAGTTTCTGAGTAGCTGAAAATAGATGAACAGTATTATGAGTGGCAGACCTAGTACAGCTTGCAAGAATTCTACAATTCCTCAATTTGAATTCTTGAAATTTTTAATTGTCATGAATTTTTGTATAGTGGTTATTTTTGTATTTGTACATTTTCACCTGTGTGTAAATTTAATCACTTTGGTTTTATTTATATGTCATATATTCAAATACGCTTAGTCCATAAGATCATTTATTTCGACAAATAAGTATGTTTTAATTCATTCATTAGTCTGTGGTTCTTGGTGGTATGAAGGTAAGCACTTCCGCATAGCAAGAGGAAGACCGAGGTTCAATTCCTCTGGGTTCAAATCGCATTTTAATTTCCATACGCTGAAACAATTGCACATCATATTGACTGAAAAATCCGATTTCTTTCGGACTGGGTAAATGTATATATTTCCAGTTAAAAAATTGATGATGAGCTAATACGACTTGATATTGAAAAAACAATATCATATGAATATTGTTTCAGTTTTGATAATAATTTCCTACTGCATAATGTTGGGTGGAATATTGATACGATTGAAAGAGTAAATGTAAATTTTGAATAACCCTTTGCATTGTCATTACTTCTGTCGCTCTCCAGACTACCTGCATCAATATAAATACGCCTTACGAAATCGAAACGCTTAGTCATCGGAATAATAGTCAAGATGACTGAGCCTCTGAAGAAGCTAGCCACTCGCGCTAGCGAAACGTCAGGAAGAAATTCCAAAGAACGACGGCCTTCGATCCCGAAGAAAAGTAGTAATACTGAAAACCTCGGCCGCGAAAGCCTTAATTATTTTGTCAAGTTAATATTGGTTCAATATTATGTGCTACTTGGAATTCCATCAATCCATACGATGTTTCGTGCTCACTTTGGACAATCATTCCCCCAAACCACATAAAAAATGAATCCACCCAAAATGTTTTCTAGTTTTTGAGCTAAAGTTACCGGAATAGAGGAGGATCGTTTCCAAGAGTCAAGATCAGCACATTTGAACTTTCCCTTTCCTCGTTTTTCACTCGATATGGTCGATATCTCCATATTATATTACCCTTGAACCACCTGAAAATACCGGTTGTTTCCAATTCCTTCTGATAAATTGCGTCACTAAAATTTTTATAAGTTTTCCCCTGCCTCTGTTCCCGGCAACAAGCAATTCAATAATCACGTTTCCAGAAGTTTTCCCAGTTTTCACGCGTCCACTGAAAAGTATGGAAGCAATCACAAAGTTTTCCATGAATTAGCTACGTGAGAAAAGTCGACAGGGCTGGCGTTAATCGATTCATTTTATATGCGAGTGAAATGGCGTGACTCTCAAACTCCAAATTAGAATCGTTGATAATATATTCAAGGGTTTAAATGGTCCAAAGAAGGATAATTTAAGTGAGTTCGCGCGTAGTTCTACTCAACCCCCACTCGGAAGGGTCGTCTGGAACCAACTCCTAAATGGCAAACGGAAATACAGGAGTCTTTGGCCTCGGTAATTCGGTAAACAATTTCTTGAGAATGAAATTCTTTTTTTGCTGAAGATTGTCCACTATTCAACTCACAATCATTCAAGAAATATCAGGAAATGAACAAGGAACAAATTTCAAGCTCAATTTCAGAAATGGTATCTTCCTAGTAGGCGTTGCGAACAATGAACTCCATCAAACAAAAAACTTCATTATTGACATTATTGACACTCTTTGTCTCTCGCCTACGTAGGGGTTAAAAGTTATTTGAGTTTCGCTTGATTTTAATAGATGCATTTGACATGCCAATGCTATCTCGGAAATATAGTGGTTGGTAGTAGTGGATTCTATTTCCCGCCACAGAATCGTCGTGCTGAGATTCACACGATTAAAGGTAAGGCCTCGTTAAACCATTGCTCGCACAAGTTTCGACTTCTGAGGGTTGATGTTCGTCAGCTGGTTAACGATAAAACCCATTTTCAAACTCAAATTTCAAATATGTTTCACTGAGATTGGTACGATTGAGCTTTGTTAGGATGACTACTGAAATAATGGTGCCATATTCATTAACGAAAATCAATGAAGCACGTCAATATACTTCAAAAAATAGACTGGCCCTGACCAAGAATGACCGGCGTCGAAAACGAAAAGATAAATGCTGTCGAAATAGCTGTTGAGTCAATAGTGAGGTTCAATTACTGGAAACTGGTGTAAGGTCGTAGTAGTTTAAGAAGTTGAAAGTTTTTGAGTAGAAAGTAGCGTTTCAGTCTATTCGGTAGTGATATTGTATGTGATATCGTGTTAGGGTTCAATATAAGAGAATGATAAGCAGTGTATAAAGTGAGACAAAAGATCATATTTTTGCTGGTAAATCGTAAAATTCCAACATATTCACTGAAGAACATTATATTTCATTCAATCGACGAAAATATATAACGTGGCCAACATCTCTATACAGGACCGGCCAATTAAAACGAAATCAGGTTTTTTCCTTATAGTTGACTTCTAGAAACAACACTTGAAAGTTAGCGTTATTTTCATCTATGAAAATTTCAATAATTAAATTTCATGACATTTTGTGTGATAGGTTAGGGTTCAATATAAGAGAATGATAGAAATTCTATAGTGTGACAAAATAGGTAATTTTTGACAAAATATCGTGAATTTTTATTTACATATTTCACTGGAAAAAGTAATATTTCCTTCAATCGACAAAAATATATGACCTGCATTTCTTTACAGGGTGGACCAATGAAAACAAAATCAGATCTATTCCTCATAGTCGACTTCTAGAAACAAAAACCCTTGAAACATAAATGAAAATGCGGGTGAGCCTTTTGAAAGGTTATCAGTTTTTCTCATAACTGCTCTATACATTTTTGAATTTCATGAAAAAGATACTGGGAAAAGACATCATCAAAAAAATATTACACTTTTTTTACTTTCGAGACCAATTATGCAGAGCGTTTATCAGAAATTGCTCAATTGTTAAAAAATTGAGATAATCGCTGAGCGTAGGTTTATGGGCTTACACATGTCAGAATGCAGCGCTGCTCCCCTGGCTAATACCACGAAGGGTATTGAATTATGTCCGACCGGTACCGGTGCAGTGTTCTTCACAGAAAAAATTATCGCATACGCTTTCGGTGATACAAGTGCCGAAATTTATTTTGAATTATTGCAATGGGCACAATAGCCTACGATTTTGGAAAAGTTGGTGGAAACTACCTTGCACTGACAAGTGGTCCATTGGCTCGAAACCAGCTGGCAAATAATAATTTCAGATCTATCACAAAACTTTTATCGTGAAAAACATGCAGGAATTTTTTCTGTAAAACACCTGGACCGGTACGGTAATAATTAAAATTCCTCTGTGGTATTAGCCAGGAGAATAAGTGTTTTCTAACAGGTGTTCGCCCATGAACCTATATTGGGTAGTTGAGACTGGCCTTAGTGAATTTTTAAAAATATGATACGATTTATCGCCAGTCTTGAAGTGCGCTCAGCGCATATGTCTCTTTTTTTAATAGTTTGATACACAGTGCCAGTTTTTCAATGCACGATTGTACACAGTTTTTTTTTCTCAGTATCTACTGAACTGAAAAAATTCACGAAAGAATTAAGAAACATTGATGACTTTTTTTTTTGGATCTCACCTAGTCGAAGAAGTGGTTGAAGTGACAAGATTGCAAAAAAAATATTGAAAGATTTCCTTTTCAAAATCAAAATGAACGGGTGCGAGAAATTTTCATTACTATCCATCAACTGTGACAAATCGTCATTGTTTCGTTTTCATTTGTTCACCCTGTACATTGAAGCTGACATCCTTCTTTTGGATTTCAACATCATTACCTTGGTTATATTCTACTTCAACACTACCAGCGATACTCAAAGCAATTACTTTATCTGCCTGAACAGTAAGAGCAATCAACTTTGATATCTTCGCCCAAGGATTCGTTTTCTCTGTGTTTGAAAGAAAAAGTCAGGTGTAATTTGGATAAAAGTCATTTTTTGTGTAGAAAGCATAGAGATTGAAGATTAATGCACGACCCAAAGCCCAATTGTTTATCGTCAAATTATAATTGAAAATAGATGCATTTATGATAACAGCATATTTTGCATCAAATCTCTATCTGACGAACGCAGAGAACAAAATAATGAAAACTGCGAGGTAATCATGTCATATGATGTAGTCGAGTCCATAACATAGATTGGTAGTAATAAATGCCCAAAGCAGAGATATATATTGTAATTCGATATTCCGATATGTTTGTAAACTAGGTTAGGTTGATTCAAAACCGAAATTTCCATTCCTGATGCAAAACCTACTTCTTACTAATTCACCCTGAGCTGTTCATAAATATAGCAAACTTACGTCAAACTGACCTTCACAACGATACAAACACGATTTTGGAGATATAGCATTCCTTCTCATCATTCCACACCATTGTTTTCGTACTTTCGCATATCTTGGAATATGAAAAAACACTTCATCGAGTGTATTTCTAATATTATTCAATGTTCTGAATTTCACTTCAACAAAATTATTTGAATACTATCAAGCCTAACTATTCATATTTTTTTCTGTCATAAAGATGTAAATTTTTACTTCACGACATGAAAAAAAATGTATATTTCCTATTACAGAGTGAATAAATATATAGGGATATGAACAGTGAATGGTTCAAATGTAATGGTTGCAATTACTCCGCCCCCCCCCCCCACTCTGAACAATTCCGGCTATAAAAGACGCTCATTATCTATTCACGCAATGAGCCCGTCATTTCAAACTTTTTTAGATATTTTTTGTAGAAATTCACGTATTTTCTTAGACAAATTTATTCGATATGCGAAAGATAAGCCGCTCAAGATCGAAATGGTGCTAATTATTCATCCATTTGACCTCTTGCTGAATGAAGAAATGCTGGCTAACTGGTTTGCCAATGTTGATGTACGAAAATATTTCTACCATAAATATTACTAGTCTTCGAAATGTGAACGGTGTACAACTGTGTTCCAACACTTCCTCAGTTTTCTACGATGGAAAGGTCGGTTTGTTTCGCGTTACATAGAAAATAACATTTCTATCTCTTCCATCCGTTTTCATAACCTTCACAGTGCTACCTTCTGAGTACATTATATCGACATGCAGGATAACTCAGTAAGTAATTTGATTTTTCTGGTAACATCAATGAGAATGAATCAAGACATAAAGAGAGAAAAACTATTGTTCATTGAATCGACTCAAAACCCACTTCAAAAGGCCATCGAACCAAATTAAATAAATGAGTTAGTAAACGTTTAGAAACAATTTTTCGATCATGGTTCCCAATAAATCTCTCACATCTGGTGCAGAGAAAAGCACCGAAGTCGAATATGGAAAAATTCAGTAATAGTCAGTTCGTATCGTTGAAAAGCTGTCTACTTTTTCCCATAGTTGTTTGCCTGCTGAAACCTAAAAATACCAACAGATTTAATATAGAGTGCAAAAGTTATCGGTACCGAGAAAATAAAACTGATTGGGGCAATAACACTCCCATGTTGAGAAATAAAAAACAGAGCGTTAATCAACCGACAATGTCTATCTACCAATACAGTATCATCTTGGAGACGAATTCGTCGAAGAAGAAAAACAATAGGAGTATTGTCAGTCTCCGATCCTGTCTCAGCTACACGATGCAGAAGACGAACGGCTACAAGTGTGAAAAGGTGAGGTAGAAATAGACGTTCATATATCATAAAAGTTATTAAATCTACAAAGGGGTAGTAATATTGGAAAAGATTTAAGGGTGCAATCTAATACTCTTTCAGGAGTTTTAAATGGATTTTGGGATTTATTTTTATGTGTAGTTGAGCATAAAGCTGATATGTCATCGATAGCTATAAACTATATAATTATGATACGGATTCTACAAATATTTGATTATTTCTTGCAAACATTCGTTTACACAAAATAATATCTAACGGTTTCCTAAATTTCGACGTTTTCATTTTCTTGAAAAGTATTCAGAAAGACAGGTGAGTAGCCAATTACAAGCAAAACAAAAAAAATGTATCCGACTCTTTTCATATCCAAATTCAAAAATTCGCCGCGTACCAGTGTAAACATAACAAGTGGTTTACCTCACTACCCATCATCGTTGCCATCTCTACGTCTTTTTACGTAGATCTACATACTTTGAGCCTTTCCCACGAACTTCACTCTCAGGATCATTGCCGATACTTTCGCGAAAAATCTGAAACTTTCGAAACGAATTACCTATTCCATAAAGTCGGTGAACTGTGCTGTGATCTTTGTGACCTGTCAAACGAAACGTCTTGTCGTACGAGTTAAACTCATACGACCAATATAATATAGACTTGTGTTTTGATTATTCTTAGTCCTCATTTCGTTTGAGAACCAAGTTGATTGACGTCTATTTAGGAGCATTTGAAGAGCTACGCTTGTTCCAGTTTCCCTTCAATCTTAAGAATATTACAGAGGCAGCATATGATCAGTAACCATCTAATTCTTGAAATAGAGTGTGGAACTAACTGTCATTCAAGGATTTAGGGCTTGAAACAGAGAAGTATGAATTGGCCGTTAATCTCAGATTAATATTATAAATGTTATTTCAGTTGAGTGTTTTCAAATTCGGTCCTTCAGGTGGGTTTTTCAACTGGGAAATTCTGAAAAACAAGTGAACAAGTAAACGTTATGAGTGTCATTAATTGTAATTGTTATCACGCCAAGCATGGCTGAAAATGAATTATTTTTTCTTTCATATGTTTTGTAAATATTTTTTTTAAGTCTTCTGAATGTGGACTTGAGAATATTTTTTACAGAGAAACTGATCTTCAATTTAACCTACTCTATCCCCTTCAATTCACTCGGATAAAATACGTAGATCTACCAACTTTTCAGCAAATTTCAATAGGTATTTCTTCGTAACTTTTTCAGACTGGCTTACGTCTTTTTCAAATTACGGGTTGGCAACACTGCTACCCATATCGGGAGCATCTGGTTCCACCCAACATTCCGACATGCAGCGACAGCACCAAAAGCCTAATACTGAACTGGATAACACCAAATCTTCGTTTAACGCCACACTCACCTAGATAGCCGAATCTGATGCCTGTCGCCAAATTCATCTTTTTCTTTCAGGTTAGGTCTAGTTAGAAATGTTAGATTGGGTTAACAGGTAAATTGCAGAATCGCTAATTTTGCAACATGATAATTGGTTTGAGCGTGGGCATAACTGAAAATTGGGTGTTACTACATTTGGGAGTTACGACTGGGTGTTATGTACTGTGGGTGTTACGAAACGCGGGCGTTACGCAGCCACTCCACATATCGAAGTTACTGGAAGCGTCATTATTCCAAAGTAAACAGTGTTTGTGAAGTGAACCCACATCCCATATAACTAAAGCAAGTGTATGCTTACAACCATCTACTAACCAGTGATAAATATAAAATCGTTGCCAATAATTTTTCAAATGATAAATTACCTGATGAAGCAGTAGAATGAATACAGGTGTAACCTTCTAATGCAAGAATATGAAAATCTTTTTTTTCTGAATGATATGGAAACTATCGGACGTCTGACAATATTTAGGATAATTTCAATAAAGTTCCCAAAAGGACAAATTACTTGTTCGCAGCACCACTCTGAGGACTCTTACCTATATGGCATCAAGCCCGTTTGATAATGAAATTCGTTACTGGATACAAATGTTTCCATTATGATAAATATTTTCAAATGAATGAGAAAAAGCTATGGTGATTTTTCGCTGACAGATTGATGTGCATGCTTTCCACTTGACGTTGGCAGTCAAAATCGGTAGAAGGGGTAGGTATCGAATTCTTTGAATAAATAACCAATCTTCGATATGATAACAAACGTCATACCAGTGTATATGGGAGAAATCACCTTGAATCTCTCCGAAAAACAGCGCTCCCAATTTTCGATTTGAACAAAATCCATCATTCATTCTTTTGTATAAAACTTCCTGTAGCTCTCCGTAGGCGAGTGGTTAAGGCTGGATTCATAATATCAATCTATTTGATGCATGATCCGATAAAGGATTACATGTTAAATTTAATGAGTCATAGAGACTTGTCTTCTTTTCTCATAGTTTTTTTCTCTGCTGAAGTAATATGAATAGTTACAATTCTGTGGAATTTTTGAGAAATCCATCAAAATTAGTATTATAGTGTGCAATACAAATATAAAAAATAAATATATATTTGTAGTTCTTCACTATTAATCAGGTGTAGATAAAATAGTGTACGCAACTTTCATGTAATGGTTATATTAATATATTATCGTTGCATAATATACTATAATGGTGTTGTTTTTCATTGCAAAATTCAGCTGCAGTCAAACGATCGTCGTTCTTTTAAAATTCCATCAACATACAACTGTCTACGGATCGTAATTTTTTGACGATTCTTTCACAAACGCGATCGAAGGCATTTTATGAATGCAAAACACAAATGCAGAGAGAGTCTAGTTTAAATCGAAAATCCATGTAAGGCTCACAAAAACCACGCTTCAAAAATAAACAAACATTAATGTTATGAGTTGTGACGTCACGCTGCGTTCCGATTTCTATTTAAATTTATCGCGGTGAATTTACTTTCGATTTCATACTATTCAGAAAATAAACAATTGTTGATTTGCCATAGTTTCGGGTAGAATCTACATAATCCACTCTACGAAAACATGAGAAATTTAATTGTTTCAATCCTATTGACAAACAACACAGAATTACTCTGTGAAAAACCCCAACAACTTTTTTCGTAGGAGTAAGCATTTTTTCAAGATGAAGAATATTGATACATTGCGTTAATTGTTGGCCTTGATAACGTGGTATGTAGTATAGCGGTCTACGGCGTTGAGGCTATTTCACTGCTGGTTCGAACCGCGGTCGGGGCAGAATTTTTCTGACCGGCTCGGTGCGATAGGCAATTGTTGGTTGCCTTGATACCAATCGTAGTTGGTGAAATATAAGTTTCGTGGAATGTATTTTATTGATTAAAATTGCAAGCAGAAGATGTTTTAGTATAACTACTGTTTCTTCGGGCTTGAAGGCTGTCGTTCTTTGGAATTTCTGATGTTTCAGGCAGTGGCCAGCTTCTCTTTCAGAGGCTCTGACCGATTTCCGATGATGAAACAGTTTGATTTGATTGGAGACGAATAAGTTCGAAGATGCTGGCCACTTGTGCTAGCGAAATGTTAGGAAGAAATTCAAAAGAAGAGCTGATGAACTTTTACAAGCCCGAAGAGCAGTAGTCATACTAATAACCTCGGCCGCTGAAGCCAACCATTTTGTCAGAAGATGGTTTCATGGAAGATAACTTCTCGTTTAAATAAGAATGGGTTATTATTGCATCGTTCCTTTATTATTTCAGAAAATTCCAATATGCGGTTGCATTCATAGTCGTTAAGCTCATGAACCGAATTCGATTATATACAGGGTGAATTGAAAACGTATAACCCAGGTCATTAGTATCTGATGAGTATCACCCTATGTAGTGAGAATTTTGTAAAAAAAAAATTATCAAATATAACTTAACAAGTAAGGATAGGGGCGATGGGCGATGCCAAGTACTAGGCTCAATCCTGTATCTTGCATACATCTACAGCTTATCACGACCACAAGATTCCCAAGGACCCATTATTGTATGCTATGCTGATGATATGGCAATAGTATATATAGTATTAATAGTATTATGAGTTGAAAATTAATGAGTGAAACATAACAATCAGCTGAAATCGATCTTGGAAGAGTCAAGAGGTGGATGGAATAGCCATGTAATGAAACTCAACGTGACAAGTACCATATATACAACGTTTTCTCCACTTATCAAAACAGCGAACAAAATGACGACTGAAAATGCACAATGATAATATCTAACACCTCAACACACTGTTCCTGCCCATTTAAGGAACACCCTGATACTAGGGAAAACCTTGGTGACATATTTCAAAATGACCAAAACACGAGACTTGAAATTATTAAAAAAAACAGTTTCTCTTTTAGTCTTCTTCCATGTGTGGAGACTGGAATTTTCAATGTCAGAACTATTTACATATGGTCTCGAAAGAAACATGATAGATTTTCCCAGCATAACACCCGACAAACCAGAGGTGCTACAAATATGCAATATAAGGTTCAACTTATGCAAAAAAAATCTTAACAGATAGAACATTTTATGTTTTAGGACCAGAATTATAAAAAATTTTTTCCAACAACATGAGATTTATAAGTCGACTCAACATTTATAAAAAAATCATATTGGAAAATCATACCATAATCAAAATATTCTGAACAAATGAAAATGAAATTAGTTTTTATAATATATCGTGTCACTGACGATATGTAAAGACATCCGCTCTTTACAAATTTCCTCCACTCAATCAATAAATATCAACATTAGCAAATGTAATTGTGCATAATTCCCCCCCCCGTAACAAAATATACAGCACCTACACCTGCAGAAATATCAAGAACCCACTGTCCCTAATTGACTCTACTTTCCGATGCCCAGTCACTCTGACGTCTGTGCGAGGCCTCATACCACTTTTGAAACAACCAATACATCACGAATGTCACGAATTTATTTTGATCTGAATACCGGTTAATGTTCGACATTATTTCGAGTGATAACGTACTCATGCTGCAAAAATCGTAATTCGAAAATCCGAACTCGCAGCAACCTCGTAATACAATCACTGAGTCAATTTAGAGATGTTGAAACTTAAGGTGAAAATTCCCTCAATCCTACGAATTCCGATAAATGTACTGCATGAACGATCTTCATCGAAAGTCATTGACGTGAACTTCCGATTTATTTCTTACGACTTGCGAATTCCGACTTCCAAGTTATGATTTCTGTATGAATCCACAATAAGTAACATCATTCTCCCTATGCATCAGCTGTTGTCCAACAGGCGGGCGATGAATGAGGGGAAAAAACTGTTAATAGGGTCTGCATTTACCTATTTTACCTCACTCATATTTGAAGATGAGGAATGTTTTTCTGTAGCTCAATTTGAATACCAAGCCAATGATTAAAAATAGTATACGTTTTCTCGATATCAGACAACTTTTTCAATCCTTTGTTACTGATTATTTCACTGTTGTATTCAAAGAAACTACTCTCCACACATTGTCCGCCATCAGTGATTTATAGGATTTTAGTGCCTCTTAGAATTAATTTAATCAATTGTAAAATGTAATCGAAAGCTGAAATGAATGATTTCTGTGAATGAAATGAATTGAGTAAGTGAAATGAGTTTCGATTGAAGTTGATGAAAATAAGGTGATTTTCAAGCGTGCCTTGGATGAATTCCTGCAAAAAAGTAATGATGCTCGAGAATCTCCATGAGGACTTCATGTGAAACAGAATGAAAACCTTGCTCAGGTTGGCCACTGTGGTACATGTGTGTGAACCTTTTCTGAAACCCTTCACAATGATCTCCACAGCTATATAGATAGCATCTATTGTTTTTCCCAAAAATGCATTGGTTTTTGGTTATTTACGTAGAAACTTTCCATTTTGTCGTTTGAAAATACCAATCAACTTTCAACAAGCAATTATTCAGTTTGTAGTGTGGTTTGCATACATCACACATGAACAATCGCCTTTGTTTTTTCAAAAGCTATAAATTTTGCTCTCTGCAGGTTTTTCGATTAGATGCATCATTTTCCAGTTATTCACGAAAAATGATCTGAAAATGTGTTTTTTTTTTACTGAAAACCGACAATTTCACTCGCGAATAAGTCGAAAAAGTATTGCTTTTCAGAAAATACTTCATTGAACAAAGATGCTTAGAATTAGTCAATCTATTGATTTCCGCACTTATTTCCAATAAAAAATTTTTCACCCCCAAGGAGGGAGGGTGTGTCACGCACCCCCCAGGGAGAAAGCAACCCTCGGCACAGGGTAGATTCTGAAAAAGAGTGTATGTAGATCCTGAATACAAATTTTTCATGCGAATCGGTGCTGTATGGGATAAATACACGGGAAAATGGTCATAGACTGGACTACACATATTTGACAGCCGTTAGGTTGGGCTCATTCAAAACACGTGTGTATCAGGCATTGCAGATCACGTGATGTCTGGGGAGTAAACTTCGTTCTTATGGTGGATTCATGCAGCAATCGTAACTCGGAATTCGCAAGTCGTAAGGAAGAAGTTGAGTCGATATCTTTCAATGAAAACGTTCATGCAGGTATATTAAGTCGGAATTCGTAAGATATTGAACAAATTTCCACTGTTACGATTCAACAGCTCTTGAGATTGCTGCATGAATGGTTTATATTTTGTTGCGAGTTCCGATTTCCGAGCTACGATTGTTGCATGAATCCACCATTACTGGAAATAAAGTTGAGCTTAACGCATTCCTTCTAAATCAAATCTTCATTCGTTCACCCAAGAATTCATACAATAATACAATTATTCCGTTTTACATAATATTCTTATGTATATTGATCCTTCCGGAAATTAATTCAGTGAGGGAACACAATGCCTGTTTTCCGTGAATCGTCTCAGGTGGATTATTTATCATGATTATTTCTTTACAGAGTCGACACGAAATTGAATTATGCACAATTACATTTGCTAATGTTGATATTTAGTGATTGAGTGGAGGAAATAAGAAAAGAGCGGATGTTTTTACATATCGTCATGACACGATATATTATAAAAACTAATTTCATTTTCATTTGTTCAGAATATTTTGATTATGGTATGATTTTCCAATATGATTTTTTTATAAATGTTGGGTCGACTTATAATTCTCATGTTGTTGGGAAGTATTTTTTATAGTTCTGGTCCTAAAACATAAACTGTTCTATCTGTTAAGATTTTTTTTGCATAAGTTGAACCTTATATTGCATATTTGTAGCACCTCTGGTTTGTCGGGTGTTATGCTGGGAAAATCTATCATGTTTCTTTCGAGACCATATGTAAATAGTTCTGACATTGAAAATTCCAGTCTCCTCATATAGAAGGAGACTAAAATAGAAACTGTTTTTTTTAATAATTTCAAGTATTGTGTTTTGGGCATTTTGAACTATGTCACCAAGGTATTCAATAGTATCAGTTTGTTCCTTAAATGGGCAGGAACAGTGTGTTTAGGTGTTAGATATTATTATTGTGCATTTTCAGTAGTCATTTTGTTGGCTGATCTGATACAGTTGGAGAAAACGTTATATATTTAGTCATTGTCACGTTTAGATTCAATAAATGGTATTCCATCCACCTCTTGACTCTTCCAAGATCGATTTCAGCTGAATGATATGTTTCTTCTTGAGTTTTCTACTCATAATACTATTAATACTATATATACTATTGCCATATCATCAGCATAGCATACAATAATGGGTCCTTGGGAATCTTGTGGTCGTGATAAGCTGTAGATGTATGCAAGATACAGGATTGAGCCTAGTACTTGGCATCGCCCATCGCCCCTATCCTTACTTTTTAAGTTATATTTGATAATTTTTTTTTTACAAAATTCTCACTACATAGGGTGATACTCATCAGATACTAATGACCTGGGTTATACGTTTTCAATTCACCCTGTATATAATCGAATTCGGTTCATGAGCTTAACGACTATGAATGCAACCGCATATTGGAATTTTCTGAAATAATAAAGGAACGATGCAATAATAACCCATTCTTATTTAAACGAGAAGTTATCTTCCATGAAACCATCTTCTGACAAAATGGTTGAGGCTTTCGCGGCCGAGGTTATTAGTATAACTACTGCTCTTCGGGCTTGAAGGCCGTCGTTCTTTGGAATTTCTTCCTGACGTTTCGCTAGCGCGAGTGGCCAGCGTCTTCAGAGGCTTATTCATCTCCGATGACGAAATCGAACTGTTTAGTCATCGGAGATGAATAAGCCTCTGAAGAAGCTGGCCACTCGCGCTAGCGAAACATCAGGAAGAAATTCCAAAGAACGACAGCCTTCAAGCCCGAAGAGCAGTAGTTATACTAAACCATCTTCTGCTTGAATGTTAATCTCTAAAATAAATTCCACGAAATTATATTTCACCAACTACGATTGGTATCAAGGCAACCAACAATTGCCTATCGCACCGAGCCGGTCAGAAAAATTCTGCCCCGACCGCGGTTCGAACCAGCAGTGAAATAGCCTCAACGCCGTAGACCGCTATACTACATACCACGTTATCAAGGCCAACAATTAACGCAATGTATCAATATTCTTCATCTTGAAAAAATGCTTACTCCTACGAAAAAAGTTGTTGGGGTTTTTCACAGAGTAATTCTGTGTTGTTTGTCAATAGGATTGAAACAATTAAATTTCTCTGTTTTCGTAGAGTGGATTATATACATTCTAGCCTAAACTATGGCAAATCAACAATTGTTTATTTTCTGAATAGTATGAAATCGAAAGTAAATTGAACTCGATAAATTTAAATAGAAATCGAAACGCAGCGTGACGTCAGAACTCATATCAATGATGTTTGTTTATATTTGAAGCGTGGTTTTTGTGAGAGTTACATGGATTTTCGATTTAATCTAGAATGTCTCTGCATTTGTGTTTTGCATTCATAAAATGCCTTCGATCGCGTTTGTGAAAGAATCGTCAAAAAATTACGATCCGTAGACAGTTGTATGTTGATGGAATTTTAAAAGAACGACGATCGTTTGACTGCAGCTGAATTTTGCAATGAAAAACAACACCATTATAGTATATTATGCAACGATCATGTATTAATATAACCATTACATGAAAGTTGCATTCGCTATTTTATCTACACCTGATTAATAGTGAAGAACTACGAATATTATATTCGTTTATATTTGTATTGCACACTATAATACTAATTTTGATGCATTTCTTTGAAAAATTCTACAAGATTGTAATTAATGGTATTACTTCGAAAAATAAAACGATGAGAAATGAAGAGAAGACTTTCTGATTGATCTAAATTTAAATTTAGTCTAATCAGAAAGCTATCGGATCGTCGTACGATCAGATTTCGGATCTGTCTGAATCCAGCCTTAGACCGCTCGCCTACGGAGAGCTCAGGAAATTTTATGGAAAAAAATAAATAATGCATTTGTCAAATGGAAAATTCAAGAATTCTAACTGTATTTTTGCTGGAGAAGGTGTCGAAGGTGATTCTCCCATATCGCTGGTATCAGACATTTTGTTATGATTATCGAAGTTTGGTTATATTCTTCAAAAATTCAATACCTACCTATACCGATTTTGACTTGACAAACGTCAAATGGAAAGCATGCACATCAAGCTTGATTGAAAAATAATGGGTTTCTATTGGTTGAAAATCTGTATCATAATGAAACATTTGTATCGTAATGGATTTCATTATAAAACGGGTTGTGGGCATATAGGTAAGTGTATTATTAGAGTAGGGGTGTAGATGAAGTACTTTGACACTTTGGTAACTGTGTTGAAATTATCCTAAATATTTTCCCCGAATTAGGTCCGATAGTTTTCATATCATTCAGAGAAAAGTTTTCATATTATTTCATTAAGAGGTTATATTGTAATGATTCTGCTGCTTCACCAGGTAATTTAACATTTTGGAAAATCATTGGCAACGATCTTATATTTATCACTGGTTTGTAGATGGTTGTGAGCATACACTAATACACTTGCTTTTATTATATAGGACGTGGGTGCAGTTCAGGACCACTGTTTACTTTAGAATAATGACACGTCCGGTGACTTCGATATGGGGGGTGCGCTGCGTAACACCCACATTTCGTAACACCCACAGTGCATAACACCCAAAGTGCGTAACTCCCAAATGTCATAACACCCAAATTTCGTTATGCCCACACTCTCCGAACATACCCGAATTATGCACTGTTGCAAAATTCACCGGATATTCTGCAATTTCCTGTTAACCCAATCTAACTTAACCTAACTAACCTAACCTAAAAGAAGGATGAATTTGGCAACAGCGCATCATTCGGGTATGTTCGGTGAGTGTGGGCATAACGAAATTTGGGTGTTATGACATTTGGGTGTTACGCACTTTGGGTGTTATGCACTGTGGGTGTTACGAAATGTGGGTAGAACGAGATGCTCCCGATATGGGTAGCAGTGTTGCCAACCCGGAATTTGAAAAAACCAGATCGAAAAATTTACGAAGAAATACCTATTGAAATTTGCTGAAAATTTGGTAGATCTACGTACTTTTATCCGAGTGAATTGAAGGGGATAGAGTAGATAAAATTGAAGATCAGTTTTTCTGTAAAAAATATCTTCAAGTCCACATTCAGAGGACTTTAAAAAAATATTTACAAAACATATGAAAGAAAAAATAAGTCATTTTCAAACATGCTTGGCGTGGTCACAATTTCAATAAATGAAACTCATAACGTTTACCTGTTCACTTGTTTTTCAGAATTTCCTAGTTGAAAAACCCACCTGAAAGGCCGAATTTGAAAACACTCACCTAAAAGAACATTTATAATACTAATCTAAGGTTAACGCGACCAATTCATACATCTCTGTTTCCGATCTGAATCCTTGAATGACAGTTACATACTCTTTCTCAAGAATTAGATGATTATTGATAAAATGCTACCTGTGTTATCTTTTTAAGATTGAATAGAAGACTGGAACAGACCTAGCTCTTCAAATGCTCCTAAAGACGTCAATCAACTTGGTTCTCAAACGAAATGAGGTCTAAGTTTGATCAAAACACAGGTCTATAAACTGGTCGTATGAGTTCAACTATTACGACAAGACGTTTCGTTTGACAGGTCACAAAGATCACAGCACAAATCACCGACTTTATAGAATAGATAATTCGTTTTGAAAGTTCGAGATTTTCGCAAAAGTATCGGCAATGATCCTATTCAAACTAATGAAAGAAGTGTTGCAAATTTGCACAATCTTATGAAAAATACGTAGATTCTGAGAGTGAAGTCCGTAGGAAGGGCTCAAAGTATGTAGTTCTACGTAAAAAGACGTAGAGATGGCAACGCTGATGGGTAGTGAGGTAAACCACTTGTTATGTTTACACTGGTACGCGGCGAATTTTTGAATTTCGATATGAAAAGAGTCGGATACATTTTTTTTGTTTCGCGTGTAATTGGCTACTCACCTGTCTTTCTGAATACTTTTCAAGAAAATTAAAAACATTTGAGAAACCTTTAGATATTATTTTGTGTGAACGAATGTTTGCAATAAATAATCAAATATGTGCAGAATCCGTAGCATAATTAAATAGTTTATAGCTATCGATGACATATCAGCTTTATGCTCAACTACACATAAAAATAAATCCCAAAATCCATTTAAAACTCCTGAAAGAGTATTATATTGCACCCTTAAATCTTTTCCAATATTACTAGATTTAATAACTTTTATGATATATGAACGTCTATTTCTACCTCACCTTTTCACACTTGTAGCCGTTCGTCTTCTGCATCGTGTAGCTGAGACAGGATCGGAGACTGACAATACTCCTATTGTTTTTCTTCTTCGACGAATTCGTCTCCAAGATGATACTGTATTGGTAGATAGACATTGTCGGTTGATTAATGCTCTGTTTTTTATTTCTCAACATGAGAGTTATTGCCCCAATCAGTTTTATTTTCTCGGTACCGATAACTTTTGCACTCTATATTAAATCTGTTGGTATTTTTAGGTTTCAGCAGGCAAACAACTATGGAAAAAAGTAGACAGCTTTTCAACGATACGAACTGACTATTACTGAATTTTTCCATATTCGACTTCGGTGCTTTTCTCTGCACCAGATGTGAGAGATGAGAGATTTATTGAGAACCATGATCGAAAAATTGTTTCTAAACGTTTACTAACTCATTTATTTAATTTGGTTCGATGGCCTTTTGAAGTGGGTTTTGAGTCGATTCAATGAACAATAGTTTTTCTCTCTTTATGTCTTGATTCATTCTCATTGATGTTACCAGCAAAATCAAATTACTTACTGAGTTATCCTGCATGTCGATGTTTATGTACTATGAAGGTGGCACTGTGAAAATGTTATTTTCCATGTAACGCGAAACAAACCGAACTTTCCATCGTAGAAAACTGAGGAAGTGTTGGAACACAGTTGTACACCGTTCAAATTTCGAAGACTAGTAATAATTATGGTAGAAATATTTTCGTACAACAACGTTGGCAAACCAGTTAGCCGGCATTTCTTCATTCAGCAAGAGGTCAAATGGATGAATAATTAGCAACATTTCGATCTTGAGCGGCTTATCTTTCGCATATCGAATAAATTTGTCTAAGAAAATACGTGAATTTCTACAAAAAATATCTAAAAAAGTTTCAAATGACGGGCTCATTGCGTGAATAGATAATGAGCGTCTTTTATAGCCGGAAATGTTCAGAGTGGGGGGGGGGCGGAGTAATTGCAACCATTACATTTGAACCATTCACTGTTCATATCCCTATATATTTATTCACTCTGTAATAGGAAATATACATTTTTTTCATGTCGTGAAGTAAAAATTTACATCTTTATGACAGAAGAAAATATGAATAGTTAGGCTTGATAGTATTCAAATTATTTTGTCGAAGTGAAATTCAGAACATTGAATAATATTAGAAATACACTCGATGAAGTGTTTTTTCATATTCCAAGATATGCGAAAGTACGAAAACAATGGTGTGAAATGATGAGAAGGAATGCTATATCTCCAAAATCGTGTTTGTATCGTTGTGAAGGTCAGTTTGACGTAAGTTTGCTATATTTATGAACAGCTCAGGGTGAATTAGTGAGTTTTGCATCAGCGATTTGGGAATGGAAATTTCGGTTTTGAATTAACCTTAACTAGTTTAAAACATATCGGAATATCGAATTACAATATATATCTCTGCTTTGGTCATTTATCATAAATGTATCTATTTTCAATTATAATGTGACTATGAACAATCGGAATTTGGGTTGTGCATTAATCTTCAACCTTTATGCTTTATACACAAAAAATGACTTTTATCCGAATTATACCTGACATTTTTTCTTCAAACACAGAGAAAACAAATCCTTGGACGAATATATCAGAGTTGGCTGCTTTTATTGTTCAGACAGGAAAAGTAATTGCTTTTAGTACCTCTGGTAGTGTTGAAAGAGAAAATAACCAGAGTAATGATGTTGGAATACAAAAGAAGGATGTCAGCTTCAATGTACAGGGTGAACAAATGAAAAAGAAACAATGACGATTTGTCACAGTGGGCGGCTAGTAATGAAAATTTCCCGCACCCGTTCATTTTGATTTCGAAAAGGAAATCTTTCAAAATTTTTTTTTTCAATCTTGTCACTTCAACCACTTCTTCGACTGGGTGAGATCCAAAAAAAAGGTCATCAATGTTTCTTAATTTTTTCGTAAATTTTTTCAGTTCAGTGGATACTGAGGAAAAAAAACCGTGTACAATCGTGCATTGAATCAAAAAAAGAGACGTATGCGGTGAGCGCACTTCAAGACTGGCGATAAATCGAATCATATTTTTTAAAATTCACTAGGGCCAGTCTCAACTACCTACACATATAGGTTCATGGGCGGACACCTGTTGGGAAACACTTATTCTCCTGGCTAATACCACAGAGGAATTTTAATTATTACCCTACCGGTCCAGGTGTTTTACAGAAGATATTCTTGCATGTTTTCCATGATAAAAGTGCTGTGATAGATTTAAAATCATTTGTTGTCATCTGGTTTCGAGCCAATGGGCCACTTTTCAGTGCAAGGTAGTTTCCACCAACTTTCCCAAAATCGTAGGCTATTGTGCCCATTGCAATAATTCAAAATCAATTTCGGCACTTGTATCACCGAAAGCGTATGCGATAATTTTTTCTGTGAAGAACACTGCACCGGTACCGGTCGGATATAATTCAATACCCTTCGTGGTATTAGCCAGGGGAGCAGCGCTGCATTCTGACATGTGTAAGCCCATGAACCTACGCTCAGCGATTATTTTTATAAACATTTGCTGGCTACACTCTGCACAATTGGTCTCGAAAGTAAAAAAAGTTATATTTTTTTGATAACGTCTTTTTCCAGTATCTATTTCATGAAATTCAAAAATTTATAGAGCAGTTATAAAAGAAACTGATTACCTTTCAAAAGGTATCGCTTACCCGCATTTTCATTTGAGTTTCAAGGGTTTTAGTTTCTAGTCAACTATGAGGAATAGACCTGATTTCGTTTTCACTGGTCCACCCTGCATAGAAATGCAGGTCATATATTTGTGTCGATAGGAGGAAATATTACTTTTTACAGTGAAATATGTTAGAAATTCACGATTTTTCGTCAAAAATTAGCGATTTTGTTAACTTTATAGAATTTCTATCATTCTCTTATTTTGAACCCTAACCTATCACAGAAAATGTCATGAAATTGTATTACTGAAATTTTTATAGATGGAAATAACGCTAAGTTTCGAGTTTTTTTGTTTCTAGAAGTCAACTATAAAGAAAAAACCTGATTTCGTTTTAATTGGCCGGTCCTGTATGTTGGCCACGTTATATATTTTCGTCGATTGAATAAAATATAATGTTTTTCAGTGAATATTTTGGAATTTTACGATCCACCAGCAAAAATATGATCTTTTGTCTCACTTTATACACTGCTTATCATTCTCTTATATTGAACCCTAACACGATATCACATACAATATCACTACCGAATAGACCGAAACGCTACTTTCTACTTTAAAAACTTTTAACTTCTTGAATCACTACGACCTTACACCAGTTTCCAGTAATTGAACCTCACTATTGATTCAACAGCTATTTCGACAGCATTTATCTTTTCGTTTTCGACGCCGGTCATTCTTGGTCAGGGCCAGTCTATTTTTTGAAGTATATTGACGTGCTTCATTGATTTTCGTTAATGATTTTTTTTTTTATTTCAGTAGTCATCCTAACAAAGCTGAATCGTACCAATCTCAGTGAAACATATTTGAAATTCGTGTTTGAAAATGGGTTTTATCGTTAACCAGCTGACGAACATCAACCCTCAGAAGTAGAAACTTGTTCGAGCAATGGATTAACGAGGCCTTACCTTCAATCACTACTACCAACTACTATATTTCCGAGATAGCATTGGCATGTCAAATGCATCTATTGAAATCAAGCGAAACTCAAATAACTTTTAACCCCTACGTAGGCGAGAGACAAATAGTGTCAATAATTAAATTTTTTGTTTGATGGAGTTCATTGTTCGCAACGCCTACTAGGAAGATACCATTTTTGAAATTGAGCTTGAAATTTGTTCCTTGTTCATTTCCTGATATTTCTTGAATGATTGTGAGTTGAATAGTGGACAATCTTCAGCAAAAGAAGAATTTCATTCTCAAGAAATTGTTTACCGAGTACCGATGCCAAAGACTCCTGTATTTCCGTTTGCCATTTAGGAGTTGGTTCCAGACGACCCTTCCGAGTGGGGGTTGAGTAGAACTACGCGCGAACTCACTTTAATTATCCTTCTTTGGACCATTTAAACCCTTGAATATATTATCAACGATTCTAATTTGGAGTTTGAGAGTCACGCCATTTCACTCGCATATAAAATTAATCGATTAACGCCAGCCCTGTCGACTTTTCTCACGTAGCTAATTCATGGAAAACTTTGTGATTGCTTCCATACTTTTCAGTGGACGCGTGAAAACTGGGAAAACTTCTGGAAACGTGATTATTGAATTGCTTGTTGCCGGGAACAGAGGCAGGGGAAAACTTATAAAATTTTAGTGACGCAATTTATCAGAAGGAATTGGAAACAACCGGTATTTTCAGGTGGTTCAAGGGTAATATAATATGGAGATATCGACCATATCGAGTGAAAAACGAGGAAAGGGAAAGTTCAAATGTGCTGATCTTGACTCTTGGAAACGATCCTCCTCTATTCCGGTAACTTTAGCTCAAAAACTAGAAAACATTTTGGGTGGATTCATTTTTTATGTGGTTTGGGGGAATGATTGTCCAAAGTGAGCACGAAACATCGTATGGATTGATGGAATTCCAAGTAGCACATAATATTGAACCAATATTAACTTGACAAAATAATTAAGGCTTTCGCGGCCGAGGTATTACTACTTTTCTTCGGGATCGAAGGCCGTCGTTCTTTGGAATTTCTTCCTGACGTTCCGCTAGCGCGAGTGGCTAGCTTCTTCAGAGGCTCAGTCATCTTGACTATTATTCCGATGACTAAACGTTTCGATTTCGTAAGGCGTATTTATATTGATGCAGGTAGTCTGGAGAGCGACAGAAGTAATCAACAATGCAAAGGGTTATTCAAAATTTACATTTACTCTTTCAATCGTATCAATATTCCACCCAACATTATGCAGTAGGAAATTATTATCAAAACTGAAACAATATTCATATGATATTGTTTTTTCAATATCAAGTCGTATTAGCTCATCATCAATTTTTTAACTGGAAATATATACATTTACCCAGTCCGAAAGAAATCGGATTTTTCAGTCAATATGATGTGCAATTGTTTCAGCGTATGGAAATTAAAATGCGATTTGAACCCAGAGGAATTGAACCTCGGTCTTCCTCTTGTTATGCGGAAGTGCTTACCTTCATACCACCAAGAACCACAGACTAATGAATGAATGAATTAAAACATACTTATTTGTCGAAATAAATGATCTTATCGACTAAGCGTATTTGAATATATGACATATAAATAAAAACAAAGTGATTAAATTTACACACAGGTGAAAATGTACAAATGCAAAAATAACCACTATACAAAAATCCATGACAATTAAAAATTTCAAGAATTCAAATTGAGGAATTGTAGAATTCTTGCAAGCTGTACTAGGTCTGCCACTCGTAATACTGTTCATCTATTTTCAGCTACTCAGAAACTCTGTATCGCACCTATAATAAAGCACTGTTCACAAACAGTTCTTCCTTCCTCTAAGGTTTTGCTTTTGAGAGAATCCTGGCCAAATGCGCCTGACTGGAAGTGAAGGCCATCAAAATAGAGAAGAAGAGCTGAATGAAGGGTGTAATAAATTGAAATTATAGACGGCACATAACTAAGGTCTATTGGATACTATGTTTGTTGGTTGGTTTATTACTGAGTTAATGGGTGCGTCCTTGGACATATACCCAACGTCAAGTGAAAATTCTTCAAGTCATAGGAACGAGTAGGATGTCCCATACTCGCTCCCGTCATTGCTTTGCAAGTAAAACAATCTTATGGGCATCAATGACTTCGCCAAATCCGTTGGCATCCGGCCTGGTTACCGGCGTAGGGAGCTACCGATCCTCTTCTCATTCTTCAGTTTCTTCTTCTAATATAACTAAATGCTTTTATTCTCTTCTTCTTCTTATTTGTCTAACCAATTTTGTTTCCTTCTTCCTAACCTTCTTCTTATTATAGAGATAACCTTACATGTATACCACGTGTTCTTTGGAGGTTATAATAACGTTTGAGTAATATATTACTTTGCTATGCACGTTTTCGTAACGGCAGATACACGAACAAACACAAATACACGTAAAACAGGTTCCGACCATTAACTAAACAGTCGTACTGGCTTCAATCAGTGTGGAATCGCACCTCTTGGCACAGGCGTCCGTACACGGCCGCCATTTGCACCGAACTCACTATGGTTGTGATTCACCTAATAGCCTGTTTCGACGATGCAAGTTTGTCGCTGCAACTCCAGAAAATTGCATGTGTTCATGCAAGTTTTTCGTGTTGCATGAATCTTTTTTGGTGCGATGAGTTGCAGCGACTTAGTTATTTCTATGGTGAATTTGTTGCCACAAACCACAAATTTGTGGTGGCATCATTGTGAAGGATATTAATTTTGAACATTTCGATTATTTTTCGAGACTTGATGAATCAAGTTGAGTAATAAGGTGATTTTATCACAATATCAGTTATTAGAAATGAATGAAATCATATATCAGTTGTGATAATGTAGACGTTCATCTTGGTAACATTCAGTGCTATTTTTTAATATTGGCAATGCAAACTGACAGCTACATGACATATCTCGCAGCGACAAGTCGCCGCTAGAAGTTGCAGCGACAAAATTGCATCGTCGAAACGGCGTGTAAGAATTATATCTTCAAGGGTGCCCATACAAACATTTTCAGGGGGGCGGACCGGAAGCATCTAGGGCCTAGGGCTACACCTTTTTAAGTGTTATACTTAGTTATAACCACTTGTCATTTGAAGCAGTATAACGTACAGAAATAACTTCCTGGTGTTCAATCACAACTGAATTTCAACTATGACTGTAGACTTTGTTTCAATGAAGGGTATCTCCTACCACAAAGGCTGGGGGGGGGGTCTTCCCATAGTTATGAGCGCGTTTCAATGAAGGGTATCTTTTACCACAAAGGCCGGGGGGGGGTGGGGGGGCTGTCCCATAGTAATGAGCGCCCACGACCTTTATGACTCTGGAATCTTCTAGGAAGTATATTTCCCAATCTTCGGGAATGGAACTATGATAGGAATGAATGAAAAAAAACTGATTTTACTGGGCTAATCGTAAGAAAGTCAAATCCCGGTCGCCAGTGTCTATATCCAATATGCTTCGTTGCGTCACTGAGAGGATAAAAGGAAGGCTCATTTCAGTAACATACGGAAAAACCGGTAGGTCTCCTAGGAGTTACTTATTAGTTTCGGGTCCGTGCTCTCTATCGAAATCTTTCCGTCATGCTCATGCAGGAAATTCTGTAGAAAATGCAATATCCATTAATCTCTTTTGCAGAAAATATATTGCTGGAAGTTCAGATCAGAGATGGAATTCCATTGAATTATGGAATCAATTCAGTTCATTTCAAATGTGCCATTTGTGAGTCGATATTCAGCATTCAAAATTTATGATTAATGCGTTTTTCTCTGTGCGTGAAGAAATGCAGAATGTGTTATATGGAATGGGAGTTGATTTTAGAGTAATAAAATCTTTTCAATGCACTTCCGAGAGAATTGAACTGACTATAAAAATGAGTCAGAGACTACTTAATTGATAATTTTTTCTACTCCATCGACGAATATTTCAGCGGAGCCGCAATGAAAATGCCAAATTTTGAGTTTTTTGCTAATTTTTCATTGGTAAAATCGAACTCGAACAGTTGTTGAAACTTTTCCTAGAGATCAATTACCCTAACACCAAACTGATATTTTCGCACTCGACGCGTGTTTCGCTAACAAGGTAAGCATCTTCAGCAGAAGAAAATTGGTACTAATCTAATTCTAAATTAGAATTATTAACAGTAACAAACGAAGTCCATATCGGACCGGAAAACTTTAGGTATATAAATAACTAACCCCAGCTCTAGATTTAGTATCAATTTTCTTCTCCTGAAGAAGCTAACCTTGTAATTGATCTCTAGGAAAAGTTTCAACTTTTACACCAAAGGTACCAAAACTCATCGTTCATTCGAGCAGTTGTATATAGAGCCATCTGTAAGGGTCAATCAATAACATGATAATGCCAATATCTGTTGTGAGATTTTATAACGATAATAGTATATTATGCAACGATCGTGTAATGATGGTTATTGATATATGAGCATAAACCGGGATACGAAACGAGCCGAAGGTGAGTTTCGTATGGTTTATGCGAGTGTATTAATAACCATTACATGAGAGATGCATACGCTATTTTATCTACACCCGATAAATAGTGAAGAACTACAAATATTATATTTATATTTGTATTGCACATAATAATACTAATTTAACGAATTTCTTTGAAAAAGTCCACAGAATTGTAATTAATACTAGTACTTCGAGAAATAAAACGATGAGATATGAAAATAAGATCAAAAATCAAAGAAAAAAAGATTATTCGAGGCCGGAATCGAACCAATGTCTCTTCCAGCTGAAATATTCAATGTCTGCGCCACAGACGACTCGGCTACGGAGAGCCCACAAAATTTAATGAAAAAATAAGTGATAAATCATGCATTTGTCAAATGAAAAATTCAATCATTTCAACTTTATTTCTGTCGGTGAAGGTGTCGAAGGTGATTCTCCCATATCGCTGGTATCAGACATTTTGTTATGATTATTGAAGTTTGGCTATATTCTTCAAAAATCCAATACCAATACCGATTTTGACTTGACAAACGTCAAATGCAGAGCCTGCACATCATGCTTGTTTGAAAAATAATGGGTTTCTATTGGTTGAAAATCTGTATCGTAATGAAAAGTCTGTATCGTAATGGATTTCATTATAAAACGGGTTTTGGGCATATAAGTGTATTATTAGAGTACGGGTGTGGATAATAGTATATTACGTAACGAGGAGGATAAGAAGCCTATTACGTAAGTTGCTAGTGGAAGTAATTGGCCCTATACCCGAGTTACGTACTGTACTTTTTGAACTTCCACCATCCTGACATTCGATATGCTATTCAGATAAGTACGTCATTTGGAAATATTCGTTGTTTTCCACATTTTCTTTTTTATTGTTACTTCTGAGCGTGGAGTACAGTACCCATAATAACGATCGTTTGGGAGTTTTTGAACTTTCGAAATAAATAAAAAGCACGTATTCGGATGAGTTTATGTTTTTTTTTCCTTCGCCAACTCATAAAATGTTCGTATTTCTTTTGATTTTTCTGGCAGCAAATTGTTCATCGTAATATTTGCCTGTGCGGTAGTTTCTGGTGGTGTAGGACAAATTTCTTCCTTATCACTCATTTTCAATGATCGACGAGACACTGAATGACAGCAATTAGGTGAAACATTTCACCTATTTCATGAATATAACTAGATTCGGTACCAAACCACAAACAGTTTAACAATAAATTTCCTAACAATAAATTTCCTAAAAATATGATTCTCAATTTCACGAAGAATTTGGAGCAAAAATTCGCTGAATTTTGATTTTGTAGAATTGAATGTTGACATGAGATCAAATTCATCAGATTAAATTTTACATATCCCATCATTTTTAATTGTTTTTTCCCGAAGCGGCAGCTATTATTTTGCAATATACGTGTATTTTAAGTGACACATTACTTACGTAATGAACGGTTTTAAAATAGTGGGAACAGACAAATATTGTTATTATTAGAACAGTGACTGACTATATCCTATCTGTTGAAATTTTTAGGGTCTCAAGGATTATAATTTTTTCAAAAAACGACATGGATTTCAACATGGGGGAAGTACCCGTAGAGCTCCGTACTCTTTTCGGAGAATGTATCATTCAGATGATCAAAGACGAGTACCCTGTTGTAATCTTATGCAATCTCAGACAGACATTTGACCGTATCCATCATCAGAGATTACTCGAAAAGATGGAGCACTTTGGAATATAAAATGCCTTTTTCTAGTTTCCTACATTTCATTATATACTTTGTTCAACCATCCTTTGCCGTTACGTCATACGTTGTCCAACTTTATCCCTCATTCATGAAATGGATGAGACGGAATTATGACGTCACTAACGTATGTCTTATTTAATTGTTAATTTCATTTGTCATTTTTGACAGTTCAGTTGTCATAGTTTGATTTGTTCAGTATTTTTGGTAATTTTCGCCTTTTCAGTTAATTTTTCATTGTCAAAATGTCTATCCGGTATAATGAGAAACAGCAAAGCTCAATTTTGAAGTTGATTGACTACTTTTCAAGAGGATAATAGATGCTGGGAGTGCCGCTTTTACCGTTGAATGCAGTCTACAACGTATGAATCTACCTATGTTATGCAAAATGTCATGACAGAGATGTTTCTGCTCGAGGATCATCGATTTATATCATACATCAATATGCAATAAGAACACGAATGTATGCGATGTATTCTGCAGGTAGGTACATACTAATAATAATTTTGAGGTTGAGTATAAAATAACATTCAACTAATATGAGACAAACGTAAAACAGCAGAATACGTCACTGATTATGACGTAACGGCAAAGGATGGTTGAACAAAGTATAACTTTCATGAACAATGTCAATCATGAAATCAACTTCAGATCTGGGATGATTACTAATAATATGGGTATTGAGTTCAGTATTATTTTTTCTACATATCAACGACGTAGAGGGTATCATTGATGATATTCAGTTGACTTTAGTGGAATTGAGGACGTGAGCAGTAAGGCATTTATGAATATGAACCAAAAACAATATCTATTCATCACAGACGGAAACTATCAAATAACACACTAGTGTGTTATGTGATAGTTCATTAGTCATTTCTGTCATTGTAAGCCACTCGGTGGTTATGTCACTTGAGAATTTATACCACTCGGCCCTAGTTTTTTTTCATATATGCAGATTCACACGAAAGGAAAGTCCTGTAATGTTTAAAGAACACCGTGTGAATCAAGGGACAAGAGATGCCAATTAATACTGACTAAGTTTTTGAAGTTTGCAAGCCTCAGGAAAATCCTCTCTCGGCAAGAAGATCCAAAGTTCAGCTGTTGTATTGAAAAAAAATACTTGAGCAAGAGAGGTTCGACAGGTCTCCAAGTTCACAACAAAGGGGTGGTAATTCTGTACTCGAGACAGCCGAGTAGATATTGCCAAGGATGGAGCGACTGATAACAATTCAGAGGAGCACCGAACGTGAAAATATCTATGGAAGAGAGACAAGTCTCCGACCCTTCTACTGTGCTACAATGAAGTGAGCGAGTCTGTGAGCGAAGAATCACCAACAAGACGGATTGCCTTTCTCTGAATAGAATCGAGAAGCCGCAATGAATGTTTTGGTGTCGAACTCCACACATGAAAACTGTATTCCAAGACAGGTCATATCTGAGCCTTGTAGATCATTAGAAGCTGACGAGAAGTAAAGTATTTTTTCGCCCGAAAAAAGTCTAAGTTTCTGGGACGCACCTTTAGCGATCGATCTCACATGGTTTTCCCATGAGATCTTAATTCCTAGCAACGAGATACTCGACTTTCTAGGAACAGTTATTCCTGACATCTGGGTACTAGATGATGATAGATCGGCTTATTTTCAACATAACATACTAGTATAGTAGTTTTCACAATAAATGGTATTGACTGAAGGATTATAATAAAACCAATTAGACCCTTAAGTTGTAAAATCCGAGATGCACATCATAAATGTAAAAGGACCGGATTCAGGTAATTTTGTTTCTCAGAGAGGGATTGTAGAGACGTATGATTGTGATACAATCGCAGAAGAATTGGGACATACAGTGTTACGACTACCTCCCTACTGCTGCGTGTTCAATCCCATAGAGCTTATGTGGCACCAACTTAAATCGAGCGTGCGCGGAAAAAATACTTCTTCGACTTCAAGTGATAGTGTGGTAGAATTAATTAGGAACTGTATGAATGACATTCCTACCGAGAGTTGTAAAAGTTCTGTTAGTCATGTTATAAATGTTGAAAACTCGTATCTTTCTGTAGAATCAATTGCGCCAATTATAATTAATTTAGATGAGGATAGCGATAGCGACACTGAACTAAATATAGAATAGAATTGTAACATTTAAATAAATTACTTGTATATCTCCTACATTATGCAAAATTCAAATTTTTTAAGTTTGACCCTGTAGCACATTTGCATCTTTTACCAGATGATTTTCTACACAATGGGATTAAATCGGGTAGTTTATTGCAGTTAATAAGCCAATACCATTTACTGTGAAAAATACTATACCATAAATATCCATTTGCCTGTATTGTTACTTGTGAATTCATTTCGGAAAGTAATATGGGAGAATGTGAAAGATAATTTGCAATGTGAAACGAATTTGAATTCAATGGAACCTATGTAAATTGAAGAATGAATCCATATAAATAATGATCCATATTAGTCGTAAAAAATCAAACAGAAATGGGAGTATGGATGTGGACCTGAGATTCAAGAAATATAGTGAATTGCAGACAAAGATTGATTCAATATGGCTTGAATTTTGAGTTTGGTACAAATGATATAATACGAATAGTGAGGATCATACGAACAAAAATTACTCCACCTGAAAATGTGTGAAAAAAGCAACATACTACCATGAGTCAATTGAACCGTTTCGGCTCATCCTGAATTTTGAATTGAATCGAGTTCAGTGGTTTTTGCCTCTTCTACATAGTATGAAACTTTTTGAAAATATAAGGTGATTTTAAGGGATCTGCTATAACAAATTCTATCATATATTAGTTTTTCAAAGTGCGCCTATGCTTTCATTGATTACATAATTCACTTCATTATATGTATACACCCTTCATGTTACTAACTCGTCAACAATTAACTATCGGAACTCGAAACTGAACTACTTATGCAAACATCGATATATAATTACCAAACAAACATGACAAATAATTTGGGCAATCAATTAAACTCCCGAGACGCGGCAACTGTTTCCCGTTACCAGAAATACTCAATATAGGATTACTTCTATTTTCGTACAGAGAAGACAAGAGGATGTTGAGATGGAACAGAACAAGAAAACATTTCTTTCCCAGGAGAAAAGCTGTTCTTGTTGAGACAAACAAATCTTTTCGCTCGACTAGTAGAGAGAACATCAAAGGATTACAAAGAGGAGTTAGCTTTCACATCCTTCGTCTACTGAATTAATAGCGGATTCTGGCTTTGTTAGCCGTGGTTTGCAGGTTTTCGGGTATGAAGTTACGTCTACTGTATTAAATTTATTCAATTGTTTGTTCATTTACGGATGCAAGATAAACACACATATATATATTTATATATATATATATATATATATATATATATATATATATATATATATACATATATAATATATATATATATATATATATATATATATATATATATATACATATATAATATATATATATATATATATACATATATAATATATATATATATATATATATATATATATATATATATATATATATATATGAGCCCAATACAGTAAACATTATAATTGAGTAATTATTTTTAAGCTTTCTTCTTTCTCCTCCGAAACAAAAAATTGAAAGTACTTACTTCTATGAAAGAAGTGTAATAAAAAAAATTACAGACACTATTGATAGGTACGTGTTTATCATTAAAAGACGTTTAATTGAAGTTTGAAGTTCCTAATCAATATTATACCTCTATGTATATAAATAACTTGAATTCATTATATCAAAAGTAACCTAGAGGCTATCTGGATAAAGCTATTTGTATAACAAGGGAGGAAAGTACTACTTTTCCTCCCGAGGATGAAGTTTACTATTCGACCCGTGACGGAGGGTAGTAATCATTTCCGCCTTCCTCGAAGTCAACTAAAACTAAGAAGTGGGTACAGTATAATAGCATGCTCCTGAAATTCCCAAAATTACGAGAACCTACAAAACAAAGAATTAAAAAAAGGTCCTGACGACGGATTCGACCCAATACCTACATCTGTTTTCCTACCTATCATGAACAATGTTTGTTCTATCGATACTTTGCGCTACGAAGACTCACAGGAACAATTTTTGGAATCATGAATATTGCGTATTGCTGTAGCTTTAATAATATTTCACGTTTGACTTTCATTTTTTCGATATATCCACTTCTTGATAATATACCTACCTTCTTTACTGATTTCTACCATTTCACAAAATACATGGTAATCTATAACTGAACGCTAAAGTTATTTCATTGATGACGTATCAAACGTCACTTTTACTTTTCCTCCATAGGGAGGAAGGCCAAGAAATGTATACGATAGAGAGAGGCGAAAAAATATTTTTCGTTTCGACTTCGAAGAGAAAGAAAAAATAAAAGTCGGTACAATATTTGTTGAATGTATCACCAAGTCTATAAATCAGGGCGGTCTAGCCCAAATCAGGATTTTAGGTCGGTTCACTTAACAATCAGAAGAGAAATGTATATACAAATTGAAGTTCAGAGTGAGAAAGAACTGATAATGAGCATGACCGAAATATTTTTTGTACTTAACATGTTTGAAATTATTTAAACTTCTTTCCTTACAATAACAACCTCAGAATATTATTCACTGGTAATCTTTGCTATATGTAATAGAATAAAAATTCAAAACATCCACAATTACGAGGTTGGTTACTGTAGCCACTGTCAAAACGAAATTGTGATATTCACAGAACACAAAAGTCATTGTCAAAAAAGCTGCAATTTGATTGGTTCATTTTTATTTCTTATTTTATTTCAGTCATCTGTATAAACACACGTTTTCTGTCCTTATTCTTAATTAGTTTCTTATTTTATTCATATCTTATTTCATTTGCTGTTCAAACTCTCCTTATCTTGAAGGTTTTCTTCTTTGAAACCAATTTCAATCGATATCCGCAAAAGAATTTGAAGAATTTAAAAAAATTTCAGGAAATTTTATAATACATACGTAGGTATTTTAGGGAGAGTTTAAATAGCAAATGAAATAAGATAAGAATAAAATAGGAAACTAATTAAAAATAAGGTCAGAAAACGTGTGTTTATACAGATGACTGAAAAAAAATAAGAATGAACCAATCAAGTTGCAGCTTTTTGACAATGAATTTTGTGTTCTGTGAATATCACATTTTCGTTTTGACAGTTGCTACAGTAACTAACCTCGTGATTGTTGATGTTTTGAATTTTTATTCTATTACATATAGCAAAGATTACCAGTACATAATATTCTGAGGTTGTTATTGTAAGGAAAGAAGTTAACATGATTTCAAACATGGAACGTTAAGTACAGAAAATATTATTTCTTATTTCATATTATTTCTTGTATGAACGCTTTCATAAAGATCTATGTGTTTATCTTTCTTATTTTGTTTTGTTCCTTATTGCATTTTATTTGCTGTTTAAACTCACCTTTAAGCGCGGGTACTCTACAACCTGATTAACAATAGGTTGAAATGATCGGTGCTCAGGCTGTGCCTTCACTTTAGCAATCGGGAGTATGTGGTGTCTATTCTCAGCACTGATTATCTTAACGGACTGTCAATCAGATCGTAAAATACCCGCTCTAAGAGACCTTTCAATCACTCTTACGAGCAAGTATATCACAAATATGAAAGAACGCTACATAATGTTCTCATTTCTCTTAAAATTGCAGGTGAGTTACAGAAATTAATGCATTCTTGTGAACTACGTCAAGGCCGTAACCAGGGGGGGGGTCAGAGGGGTTGAAACCCCCCCGAAATTTTCCAAAAAATAAGATTTTTCAAACGCATTACTCAAGTTATAATTGTTCTTTTTCTTCTTCATAGGTAAATAAGGAAGAGTTCAATCAATTTCTAGTTAAAAATGTACGTGAATAATTTGTCAAATTCATTATGTATGCTATCTGAATAAAGCTATACAAGGGAGCAAAGTACTACTTTCCCTCCCGAGGATAAAATAAAATAGTGAAAGATGGGATCTTTTGTTGCTATTCTTATTTCTTATTTCATATTATTTCTTGTATGAACGCTTTCATAAAGATCTATGTGTTTATCTTTCTTATTTTGTTTTATTTTGTTCCTTATTTTATTTGCTGTTTAAGTTTGAACTCACCTTTATTTAACCTGTGGTAGAAGTCCATTGTATCTCAAAGTGGAGTGTAGTAGATTTACGATGCAGAAAAACTCAAAGTCGTCTCCACAATTTAATATTCGAAAGATGTCAGTACGGTGATTCAGTACATGTTTCGAACCTACATAGGTTCATCATCAGCTGAATTTACATTGAATTCTACAATGAAGGAAGAGTAATATAATATTAGTTGAAAAATGAAGTATAAAATTTACTTACATGGAGATGAAAAAATTGGAAAAATTGCAAAATCACATGGTGAAATTCAAAAGGACATAAAAAAATTTTTAATTACAATTATGATTAAGTTGATATTAGGGGAATTTGGGACATCCCTGAAATCAAAAATACGTTAAAGATGGGGGGGCTTGGAGCCCTGGTGCCCAATATGCAATATTTGAAAAATCCACATTAAAGGATACTTGGAAACACTACCGTTCACAGATTGAGTAGGAAATGGAGGAGAGTCAGCTGACAGAACTGTCAACTGTCGAAATTTTTCCAATTGTCGAGATGACATGGAAATGCGGCACAGGGTCTGGCACACACGGAACGAGAATCAAAGAGCTGACATTTCGAGTCATGTCCCGGGTGGACAGATCCAACACCCCACATACAGGCCCTCTTGTTACAAAAATCAAAGTGAAATATTATAGATTAATTTTAAATGGCATACAATATGGTAGGGAGCGCATATTGTATGCCATTTAAAATTAATCTATAATATTTCACTTTAAATTTCTGTAACGAGAGTGCCTGTATGTGGGGTGTTGGATCTGTCCACCCGGGACATGACTCGAAATGTCAGCTCTTTGATTCTCGTTCCGTGTGTGCCAGACCCTGTGCCGCATTTCCATGTCATCTCGACAATTGGAAAAAATTCGACAGTTGACAGTTCTGTCAGCTGACTCTCCTCCATTTCCTACTCAATCTGTGAACGGTAGTGTTTCCAAGTATCCTTTAATGTGGATTTTTCAAATATTGCATATTGGGCACCAGGGCTCCAAGCCCCCCAATCTTTAACGTATTTTTGATTTTAGGGATGTCCCAAATTCCCCTAATATCAACTTAATCATAATTGTAATTGAAAAAATTTTTATGTCCTTTTGAATTTCACCATGTGATTTTGCAATTTTTTCAATTTTCTCATCTCCATGTAAGTAAATTTTATACTTCATTTTTCAACTAATATTATATTACTCTTCCTTTATTGTAGAATTCAATGTAAATTCAGCTGATGATGAACCTATGTAGGTTCGAAACATGTACTGAATCACCGTACTGACATCTTTCGAATATTAAATTGTGGAGACGACTTTGAGTTTTTCTGCATCGTAAATCACCTTTATTTTGTTTTATTTTGTTCCTCGTTTTATTTTATTTGCTGTTTAAACTCACCTTTATGTGATTTAAAAATATTTATTTTTCCCGAATTGAAGTCAAAAAAATAGACTGTTTATCTCGACCAGTCGATTAATTACAAAGTGAATTGAAACTTTCTTATCATCATTAAACGTTCTAATTAAAGCAAGACAGAATTATCGTCAATCCTCTCCATGAGACGATTGAGACAGACGAGATAAAGTTGTCGAACGTAAGAATCAGGAATCAGTCGGGTACTCAGTCGACCCGGCAACGTCGTATCAATTTCTTGAGACAAACAAACGTTCCACTCGATTGATTACACGTTGATAACAAACGTAAACAATTTAGCGATGCATAGCAAACAAACTCACTCGATTGTCGAAAAATGTAACCGCACTCGGCATCATGTCCAAATCATCTAGGTCGTCCATCGCTTTTGTGACACTATTCACTAATTCACTGCTCAGTCGCGACTTGCGAATCCTTAGGAGTTCACGTCACATCCAGTTACAAGAGCTAGATCGATGTCGATTTTTGTAGACTCACGGCAGTTGTTGAACGGATATTATGTTATTTACTTGGTAGCTCAGTGGAATTTCGATATCTGTGTGACGTAGTAACGTCGACTGCAGGAAAATAAATGGAATGAAATGGAACCAAGGGCTTTTCTATAGGAGAGTGGTGGGCTTCGTGGAATAATACAACTATTGTTTCATGAAACAAATTAATTAATAATACCTACCGTTCAGTATATCTATAGTTTGGTAATGCTTGAATAATTAATTCTCTGTATATAAGTCATGTACCTATCCATTTAATATCCCATAAGATAACAATGATAAGCTTATCGTTCTTACGCCTAATGTATGTACCTACTTAATATTGGTCCTTCGGGCAAATAATAACGGGTATATACAGGTAGCATCTTAATCAATTATTTATCTGGGAATGTAATATTTTTCCCAGTATTCAGGTACAAACGAAGTTTACATCGAAGCTCAGTATACAATTTCAACTCCTGTTGACTTCTGGATACTACGACAGCGTGTTAGGGTCACTGTAAAAGAAAAAAATATTTCCATTGACAGATTTAAATCTGTCAATACGCAATTGGCAGATTGTAAAATGTGCATGGATACCCCATTGACAGATTATATCAATCAATCATCAATCAATCAATCAATCAATCAATCAATCATATATTTCATTCAGAGACCCTATTGGGTATAGAACATGTCAATCACAATGAACAAGTAAAGTTCTTATCCTAAAACAACAAATACTTTCACAATCAATATGCACAATCACAAATATATCAAAACATACACTAATTCACTATTGTTTCATATTAAAATACTCAGTAAGATCGTAAAACAAATTAATTTGTAAATATTTCTTCATGGCGCTTCGGAATTTGGAGAGTGTGGTCTCATTTCTAATATTCTCTGGCAACTTATTGTAAGCCTTTATACCCACGAAAATTGGTCCCTTTGACGATAGATCAAGATTGTCAAGTCTGGGATAGATATTGCTGCTAGCTCTAGTTTGATATGGGTGTACATCATTATATCTCGGAAGTGTATTTTTGGTTCTGTAGATGTAACATACCACTTCCAGTATATACAAGCAGACTAATGGCAGGACATTCAACTCTGCAAATAGAGGTCTACAGGAAAGTCTGTTTGACGTTTTCATTATAGCTCGTATTGCTCGTTTTTGTGCTAAAGAAAGACCTTGTGCTACCGGCATTGCTCCCCATAGCATTATGCCATACATCAGATATGATGGTATTTCTGCAAAATAAAAATCTCTCAGGCAGTTCCTATCGACATGGTTACGAATACAACGGATTTGATAGATTTCTGAATTTATTTTTTTTGTCATATTGTATATATGGTCATGCCAGCTGAGTGTTTCTTCTAAAGTCAATCCTAGAAATTTCACAGAAATGTTTCGGTTTATGTGTACATCGTCAAGTTTTAAAGATATTTGGTGGTCTATAGTCCTTTGTCTAGTATGAAAGATTACATATTCTGTTTTTTCGGTATTGAGATACAGTTGATTGGCAGAGAACCATTCCCCAAGTTTGCAGTCGTCCTCGTTAGTCAGAATGCATTCGCGGTCTACTAAAAAAGCTGAATCATCTGCATTCGAAGTTATATTGTATCCCGGTAGATATTACACTAAGTTAGCAATGAACAGTGTAAATAGTACTGGACCTAGAACACTACCTTGAGGAACGCCTACTTCCAGCCTTACGGTTTCAGAACGATGCCTACTCACTGATCCATCTGGCTCCTTTCGAGATATTTGAACAAACTGACTTCTGTCCAATAAGTAGGATGAAATCAGTTTTGCAGCTAATAATCGTTAGAATTCGTTCAAAACTTGTTGAATGTCCAAAAGGTTTTCTTAGCTTTGGTCATTTGCTAAAGCTGTCGCCAAAAGTTTGATTTTTAGTTCATTTCCCCCTTTTACCACAGAAGATGAATCACAAGCCACCACTGCCCAACAAAAAGCAAATATATCCGCAAATATGTTTGCTGGAAATTATACTTTGGACTCATCGGGAAAAGATCCACCATCACGTCTGTCGATAGTCATGCCTGAGATAATTTTTCAACAACAAAATTTAAGAAATATTTCAATGGGCTTGAAGACGAATAAGTCTTGCGGATCTGATGAAATCCCAGCTATTGTTCTTATAGTGTGTGCCCCCGAATTGACACCAGTACTTTGCGAATTATTCAACCTTTTATATAACTTGGGGATTTTTCCTAAGTCCTGGAGAACGCAAGTCAGCCGATTCCTAAGAAAGGAAAAAAAGCTGTTTTACTCGTTATTTTTTTCATATTATTATTTGTGACATATAAATGGTTTCACCAAAAATTAAACATCTCCGAACAATGAATTGGCTGCTGTCACTAGTGTTGTACCCTGAGGTTTTATTTTGAGTCCAACTGTATTTTTTGTTTATGTTTATCATTCACTGCATCCAATCTAAAGAACCAATACCTCATGCATTATAGCCTCAAACTAACATCCAACTATATTTATTGCACATTGAATCATCATATTTTTCAATTGGCAGAAGCTGCATTCTTCTCTCGAGAAATAGTTTACCACGGAAGGCGGGTTCGTTAAACAATATTTTTTTCTTTATTATTCAGTTTTCTGATGATACCTTTGGAAGGTTTCTTTCGAGATATAATTCAGATTTGGATGTAAACCTGGTTTCAGGAGAACATAGCGGATGGCCATTTCTCAGGTCAAAATCCATATCTTCCCAATCCCAATGTACTTTGGATTGCATATTTGATATTTCGTAATACTTTGTTGAGTTGCCATGGGCGTAACAGATTTTTCGCTGTTTGATAATTCGACTGCGCTTTCCATATTCTATAACACCAACATTTGAATGGTTTGAAAGGGCTAAGATGTCTATATACTGGTGTTTCTAATGTTGCGATATTGTTTCAGACAAACCTGTGGACAAGGCGTGGTAGTTCATCAGTGGCCATGAGGGACGCTGGTTATCAAAAATTTCTATTAATTTTCGTGATCACTCGATCCATGGAACACGCTGTTGCCAATTCTGATGTTTTTGCTAAAAGATAGAGAATTTATCGGGACTGGATATGTGAGGTTATTGAAAACACCAAAACGCGCCAAATTTGTGTTTAACTTTATGCGTTATTTATTCCATGTAGTTAGAAAATAATTTCTCAGTTGGAATAAATTTGCATTGTGTTTCTACTGATCTGGACCAGAATTCGCAACGACATGGCAACTTGGCAACATAGGACTGTCATCTCCACTGCAAGAGTGGCGGTACCTGGCGGATTTTTTGCAGTACTACTACGCCTACATCATCAAATTTTTCTTCAAGTTGGCCATATCGGTCGTCTGATTTGCTGACAAACTCTTATATGGAGTAAACACACCAGTATATAGCCACCTTAGAAAGGGCATTCGATGCGTTTATCGGATGAGAAGTTGCATAAATAACCAAAATCCTAACATTTTCTCCTGCGTTCTTTTGCTTGCAAAGTGGCAGATATTCAGTCAGATGAGTTAAGACACATTCTATTATGTTCATGAATTAATTATAGGTGTCTTTTCTATCTCATCTGATTGGTTCTTTGTGCATTTGACTTTTGAAAATCGGAAATATTCCGTTTTTAAAAGTATAATTATATCAGTTCTCTAATCAACCTTCACGGTAATAACGCCCAGTTTGTCGTACATTGGAACTGAATCGATTTTTCTCACAAGAATTTGATACTCGAGCCGATGGAAACCTTTGTTGTGATAGATAATTTTGACTACAGCTAATCAGACTTTCCATGTTCGAACACAAAACATTTCAGAACGTATGTTCCTTACGAAAAAATTTTATAAATGTTTTTTATTCGCAAGTCCTGCTGAGTGTCACTGGGGAGACCTACAGCGGGTCAGAATAGCTGTATGGCATTGAATTTGTAAATGCAAGTATTTCGAATATGGAAATTCTGATTTCTGTGGAGGGTTACAGCTTTCTCAGCAAGTAGACCGAACAAAAATCATCATGTGGTGCAGGATTTATATGCGATACCATATGTTTGTTCACTGTATTAATATCGAATGTTTAGAACAATAGCCAACAACGAAAAATTTATGAGCTAGCCAACCTTAACAGAATTTCACAATTGACTAATGCTTTCGATACAGGAGAACGTGATTCACTCAGAAAGGACCCTAAAATAGACAATTCGGCCCTGATCTTATCGATTATATCTATCTCCGTTTACATCCTTATGCAGAAACACGCTTTTGAGTAGCTGTGTATGATGCCCACGCTACTTATGTCAGTGTTACTGAAACATCCGCCTTATTTCAGAATTTGCTGTGGAATAAAATATAGATAGACATTTGTTTGAGTGGGTACGTTATCAAAGCATAGTATTTGTAGCAGGTCTGTGCATAAATCCTCAATATTGGCAACCTACCTATGGAAATGTTATATATGTTACAGTGAAGGTTTTCACGGATGGTTGAGTATGCGAAGTTGTTATTCTGGGAGTTTATCCGTTGGTTATATACATATACAAAAAAAAAAAGATCAAAAGTTTACGTTTATATCTGTCAGTAAGACAATATTTTTTTAATGTACCTAAGAATTATACATTAAATATTCATTGATATATTCGTTTATGTGCTTCTGTTTACTCAAGTAAGTTTCCAATTCTTCATATTTCAATCTAAGATACTGTCATATTTATTTTATTAGTTTTTTTAGCCTTGAAAAAGACAATAAAATGAAAATATTGAAATAAATAATTCAAAATAACTATCAATTTTATGGATGAATAAGCGAAATATTCCACCGTTGTCGATTGTTGAAAGTACGGGGTCATGAGTCAGATCAATTGAATAGACTACTCATTTCAAATCCGAATTGAACCTTATTCAGATATTTTTGTTCAGACATATATGTATGCATCGTTACTTGAGAGGACACACCGTCTGTTTGTGATAACCATGTTGAGATTGTTAAGGATACAGAAAAATCAGCACAAAATTAAACAGAAACTCAGCTCTTCTGACATTTTGATCAACTGGCAACTATGTTCTATGCATGACATGAATGAAAACAAACATCAGACTTATGCGACTAGATGTTATCTTCATCCCGAAATGTTAATAACGGTAAGAAATCATCATTATTCATGTCATTGGCTGATACTGCACTCGGAGGGGTTGATTGAGAGGTATTCGAAATTTCAGCATTAAGTTAGATCTGGTGCTTTAATAAAAAAGTCCAACCACATAATACCTATGTGTGGCAACAGAGAACATTTCATCAATTTTTGTCTCATGGTTCACTTCCTCACTCGTGTGCTTTATTGAAGAGTTTCTTGTTTGATAGGTCTCTCTTTGTGGTTGTTGATGCAGTTATCATCTGATGGTCCCTCAATAAATGCAGGTGTTCCACATGGTTCAGTTCTGGTACCACTTTGTTTCTGGTTCATATCAATGACTTGCTGGAGGAAACATCTTGTTCAGTGCAAAGTTTTCCGGACGACAGTACTGAGCACACTAGTTTCTCTTCTAGGGTTGATCATTCTTTCATACCAGAAGATGAAACAAAAATACAGAAAGGCATTAGCGTCAGTAGTATTAACGATAACTTGTCGAAAATATTGAATAGAGTGACATCAAATTGGTGGAATATGATGCTGGAAAAACTTAGGCATGTCTCTTTTCAAAGAAAGCCGATCTTTTCCTACAAAGTCAAGTATCTCGATGCTAGGAATTACGATCAGTAATAATCTCTCATGAAAAACCATAAGAGATCGATAGCGAAGGTGTTTCCCAGAAGCTTGGATTCCAATTTCGTGCGAAGTAATACTTCACTTCTCGTCAGCTTCTGACGATCTACAAGGCACAGATACGGCATGTCTTAGAATATAGGTCTCATGTATCTTTAAATATCTTCACGGTTGGTGTTCTTTTGAATTGTCATCAATCTTCGACCCTTGGCATTTTCAACACGTATGACCCAGTCCGGAATTCACACCACTTTGTTGTGAGCTTGAAGACCTGCCGGACCTCTCTTGCTCAGGGATGTTTTTCAATAAAACAGCTGAAATTTGGAGCCTTCACTGAAGAAGGGTTTTCTTGAGGTTCACAATCTTCAAAAATTGAAAGCTGATATAAATATTTCGTATCCCTGTCCCTTGATTCACGCGGATTTCTTTGAACATAACAACAACTGTTCTTCGCAAGTTGTTCAACCACGCTTACAGTTTGGGGGTATTTCCGTCAAACTGGAAGATTGCAAGAGTACAACCAGTCCCTAAAAAGGGCAAAAAAAACCTACCTGGCAACTACAGACCAATCGCACTGCTATCTATTATTTCAAAGGTCATGGAAAAAGCCATCAACATCGAGCTCATGAAATATCTGGAACGCTCAGGAATTTTCAACGATAGACAATATGGCTTCCGCCATCAGAGATCAACTGGTGACCTGCTCGCTCACATATATGGCAACGATCTATTGAAAAATATGGAGAAACTTTAGCCGTGGCGCTAGATATCTCCAAGGCATTCGATCGAGTTTGGCACAAGGGACTCCACGCCAAGCTTCCGTCTTATGGTTTGCCCCCTCAGCTGTGTTCTCTGCTAGCCAGTTTTCTCTCAAACAGGTCTCTCCATGTAGTGGTCGATGGAGTTTCATCTGAGACTCTTCCCATAAATGCTGGTGTTCCGCAGGGATAAATCATAGCACCAACACTATTTCTACTTCACATCAACGATATGTTGGTGGAAACGTCATGCCCCATACACAGCTTCGCGGATGATAGTACCCTCAATACCGCTTTCTCTTCCAGGGCTCCTATATCGGCCCGTGAGACCAGAAATGAACGAGGAAGAAATGTTAACAACATAAATATGGCCTTGGCAACAGTTCTCGAATGGGGATCTAACAACTTGGTAGAATTCCATACAAACAAGACACAAGCATGTCTTTTCTCTAGAAAGGCTGATTCCACTGTGCCCAACATAGTCTTGTCAGGGGTGACCATAGCATTGAAGCCATCCATTTCCTTGCTTGGCATTACTATCAGCAATAACCTTTGTTGGGAGGATCATGTGAGATCCATTGCCAAGAGTGCATCCCAAAAACTTGGTTTTTTATATCGCGGCAGGAGCTCTTTCACTTCTAGTCAGATGCTTATGATCTATAAGGCATAGATTCGACCTGTCCTGGAGTATTGTTCCCATGTTTGGAGTGCGGCACCTAAACATATCCTGAAACTATTGGACTCTGTACAGAAAAGGGCAATCCGTCTCGTCGGTGATGCCTCGCTAACGAACTCGCTCACTTCTCTGGAACACCGTAGAAAAGTTGGCGATCTGTCTCTATTTTATAGATATTTTCATGGGCGATGCTCTCGTGAAATGTCGACAATCCTTCCTCCTTTGGCAGTCTCTTCGAGATTGACCCGTCAGAATCAGTCTTCACACCCCTTTGTGGTCACCTTGGAGACCTGCAGAACATCTCTCTTCCAAGACTCGTTCATTCAACGAACGGCGAGGCTTTGGAACTCATTGCCTAGGGAGCTGTTCCCCGAGGCATACAACCTTCAGAAATTCAAGAAGAACACCAACTCCTACCTTCTTTCCCTTGGTTCTCACGATGTTCTATGAACATTATAGGATACCCCTTTTCGTGGGAACCAGAACATAAAAAAAGACCCCCCTTTCGTGTGAATCTTGTATATGGAATATAACCTTTATTGATATGATTAACAGAATGGATTATTGAAAAACGATTCATCTTATGCAGCTGATTATTATTGATTTTCTGTCGAATCCTGTTCTCGGATACATTGCCAAAAGGAAACAGCTTGAAATTTTTGTAGATATCAATTACTCTAACACAAAATTGATTTGAATGAAACAGCGTGAAAATGTCATGTCCATTTCTTTGATCTGCCAAGAAGCATTTCATTCCAAGAACATTTAGGAGTTAATCCATGTAGTACTGTTCTCACTATAATTCGACATATCAAGTAACACTCTAATCATATGTATATTCAACTGAGATCAAGTTAATCTCACACCATGTGTGAACGAAAGTGGTTTATAGCGAGTAAACTATTTCAAAGCCGACGTGATTGCTCAACTTGCTCGCTTTGAAGAGAGTTTCAGATAATTTGAATACGGATTGCGTTGTCTTGAATGGATTATCAACCCAGTGAAATGCACCAATTACCTGCATCCTTTGTGCTCCGGACAAATGAGAAAACTTTGGAAGGATGTATTAGTGGAATTGGGAAGCCGATCACTCGTTTCAGAATAATGAGATTTTCGAGTAGACTGAATATTGGTGAACAAATACACCATCAACTCCAATTATTTTCCCCAAAAATGTTCTTTGTGGAGATTTTTATTCATGTGCCCAGAAGCAGAGCTTATTCGGGAATGCAATTACTATCACTTTGGAACAACTTATTTTTATTTGATGACGCTTTCGATATTTCAGTTAAAAAAAAAAAGGTCTTCGATAAATAGCTAGTTGCCGATGATTCTAACTACCAATCGTTAAGATCAGCATCTGGGTAACGCATATCACCCCGGTGAATAGTAATATTCAGTACGCTGAAGATTGGTGTGATAATCGAAATAGACGAAACTCTAAAAAAAATTGAGGGATCATAAAATAAACTATAAAATATAAAGGAAGGACGGGCCATTTATATCCATATTTTGGATTTTCTCTCCCCTGCAAATAGAAAGAAAAAAGCTTTGGGTTATTATATAATATCTGTTTTTGAGGAAAATCGGTATATTTTCCCGATACGTAACTGCAATATGAAAAAGATGAAAAACTGGTGATTATTTTGCCAATTACGTATTCCATTTTTATAGATTTGAAGTTTTAATCAACAAATTTATTTAAAAATGCGTATACACTCTTCCTTTGGCGACGTTTCGGAAGCTAGTCTGCATCCTTCATCAAGCCTGTGCTGAACATTTTTGATGAACCTGCAATTTGTACCGGAAAAAAACGACTCCATCAAAGAAAACCATCCAACTGCTGAGGTCACCATATTGGGTGGTTTTAATGTACATAATTCTTCATGGCTCAAATTCTCGAATAGAAGAGATGAAAGAGAACGACAGGCAGAGGCATTTGCTATTACTAATGATCTGGAACAACTCTTAGATCAACCCACTCGTATTCCTGATACGAATAACCAATTTGCCATATCACTGGACTTGTTTCTCACTACTCAGCCTGATATTTATAAGATCAAAATTCATTCCCCCTTGGGTAATTCTGATCACACTTTGATTTCAACAACTTGTTCGTATTTGGCTCCAATGAATGGTAAGTTACCCGCACGTCGTGTCTGGTATTACGAGTCAGACTAGGACGGTCTTCGAATGTTTTCATATGATTTCCCCCTGGAGAAGGGTCTGTTTTTCATCTGGTGATCCCACTCTATGTGCCCAAGAAATCTCTCTGATACCATTATCCTGGGAATGGAAACATTCATTCCGAGTAGTACAAAGAGACCACAGTCTGAGAAGCCATGGTTTAATAAAAGCTGCTCTAAGGCTGTCACATCTAAACAAGCAGCAGAGAACATTTCACCAATTTTTGTCTCATGGTTTACCTCCTCAATTGTGTGCTTTATTGAAGAGTTTCTTGTCTGATAGATCTCTGTATGTCGTTGTTGATGGAGTATCATCTGATATTCTTTCAATAAATGCAGGTGTTCCACAGGGTTCAGTTCTGGCGCCCACTTTGTTTCTGTTTCATATCAACGATTTGCTCGAAAAAACATCTTGTTCAGTACATAGTTTTGCGGACGACAGTACTCTTCATACGAGTTTCTATTTACCAGCTCGAGAAACAAAAATTCAAAGGAACATTCAATAAAATGACGATGACTTGGTGAAAATAATAGAATGGGGTAACATGAACTTGGTGGAATTTAATGCTAGGGGAATCCAGGCATGTCTTTCTCAAGGAAAGCCGATCTATCATCGTATTCAGATGTCAGGAGTAACTATTCCTACAAAGTCATAAAGCCTCTTTGAGTTTCCCTTTTGTTCCATTCTATTATGAGTAAATTGAAGTTATTCCACCCCACCATGTGTTTACTATTTGTTGATAGTATGTGTTCAGCTAATTTCGACTTATCTATTTCTCATCTTCTGACCTCTTTCTACGTTCGGCTGTTCACCAGTTTCTTAACGGGGCACATATACCCTACAGATATTATGAAAACTTTTTTTTTTTAATTTTCATGGGAGAGAAAACCAAACCACCTTTGAAAACATTCAAACAAAATTTATGATCACTTTTTAGCTATAACTTTCTGTAGAGACCGACGCGCGTCACGCTAACAGGGTTAGCATCTTCAGGAGAAGAGATTCGATACTAAATTTGAAGACTAGGGTTATCTATTTATATGCTTCACAATTTCAGGAAGTACAGCAACTACCTGCAAATTTTTTTGGTACTATATGGACTTTTTCTGTTACTACTAATTAATTTCTCATCAAGAAAATGAAGAGCGGACCATTTCTCACCATTCACGCAATTTTTACCTTTTGCTATTTCTTGACTCTCACATGCCTTGAGTATCCTTCGTGCTCTATTAGTTTCAGATTGCTTTCACTAATGCTATGGTTATTGTCCAGAGCATCTTGGGCGACATTGGACTTTTCTACCCTTTCCTGTCTCATATGTGCAAAATTCTCTTTGAAACGGGTTTTGAAAGCACGTCCGCTGTGGCCAATGTATTCATTGTTGCAATCTTGAATTGATTTCGTGAATCCTCGAATATTTCCAGAAGTGCAAAAATGAATACGTTGGCCAGAACCGACGACCAATTGAAACTTGAAGCGCCAAAAATTTCGTTTGGTTTTTCATTCAGGAAGTCAAAATACGTAAGTTCTCCCAAACCGTTTTTATCTAGCTCAGTATGCCTGATAAACAGAACTTTATCGAAAAATGTAGTCTGAACACAAAATATGGGTAGAAAATTTAATTGCAAAGGGATTTTGATAGTTTGGTGTTTTCATTCACCCGATCCAAGTATAGAAAATCACCGGGTTATTCGTGGAATAACCGATGACTTTTCCTAGCATTTCATAGGAGAGTAGAGAATGTATTTTTGTGTTCTGTGGTTCCAATGAAAGTTTGTACCAAGGGTCAACTTGTGGCCGATGTATAACTTTGGGATACTCATTGCCTCCTGGGATATCGAGGTACACCATTGATCTTAAAACACAGTATTTTTAAACGTCACTAATTCTTAGGAGAATAAAATTCAAATTCCTTATACGATGAAAAATTTTCAGTAATCAAGACGACATTCAAAGTATCCAGTACTTCCGAAGGCATACACGTGTTTTTTAAATATCAAATTTTGTCCTCAATTCGAAAAAAATACCTGCATTATGTAATTTTGTGAATTGAAAAATGAAGAAGTTCTTACAAATTTGGGTGTTAGTGGCAGTGGCGTAACTAAGGTAAGCCAAGCCCTTTGGCAAACATAGGCTATACGCCCCCCCGCCCTATAAATAATATTATAATATTATATATATATATATATATATATATATATATATATATATATATATATATGCAAGATGAATTTTTCTGGGTTTTTATCCGTTAGGTATCTTTTGATTTGTTCGACGTTTCGAATTCCATTTTGAATTCATTCTCAAGAACTGTGAGACGAATATCTGTCCATACCGTCCTGGTCGATCACTCCCCTTACGGTATGGACAGATATTCGTCTCACAGTTCTTGAGAATGAATTCAAAATGGAATTCGAAACGTCGAACAAATCAAAAGATACCTAACGGATAAAAACCCAGAAAAATTCATCTTGCATATCGAAGATCCGTGAAAACGTCAATTTCTACATAATACCTGGATGGGCAGGATGCAGCCTTAATATCGGACCAAGTCGGATAATGACTGAGGAGAGTCATTATAAATACCAGTTTCCGTGGAGAACAGACAATTGAAGTCTTTGCTTGCTCTTGCTTGGTTGCTTCGTAAGGGGAGTGATTGACCAGGACGGTATGGACAGATATTCGTCTCACAGTTCTTGAGAATGAATTCAAAATGGAATTCGAAACGTCGAACAGATCAAAAGATACCTAACGGATAAAAACCCAGAAAAATTCATCTTGCATATCGAAGATCCGTGAAAACGTCAATTTCTACATAATACCTGGATGGGCAGGATGCAGCCTTAATATCGGACCAAGTCGGATAATGACTGAGGAGAGTCATTATAAATACCAGTTTCCGTGGAGAACAGACAATTGAAGTCTTTGCTTGCTCTTGCTTGGTTGCTTCGTAAGGGGAGTGATTGACCAGGACGGTATGGACAGATATTCGTCTCACAGTTCTTGAGAATGAATTCAAAATGGAATTCGAAACGTCGAACAAATCAAAAGATACCTAACGGATAAAAACCCAGAAAAATTCATCTTGCATATCGAAGATCCGTGAAAACGTCAATTTCTACATAATACCTGGATGGGCAGGATGCAGCCTTAATATCGGACCAAGTCGGATGATGACTGAGGAGAGTCATTATAAATACCAGTTTCCGTGGAGAACAGACAATTGAAGTCTTTGCTTGCTCTTGCTTGGTTGCTTCGTAAGGGGAGTGATTGACCAGGACGGTATGGACAGATATTCGTCTCACAGTTCTTGAGAATGAATTCAAAATGGAATTCGAAACGTCGAACAAATCAAAAGATACCTAACGGATAAAAACACAGAAAAATTCATCTTGCATATCGAAGATCCGTGAAAACGTCAATTTCTACATAATACCTGGATGGGCAGGATGCAGCCTTAATATCGGACCAAGTCGGATAATGACTGAGGAGAGTCATTCTAAATACCAGTTTCCGTGGAGAACAGACAATTGAAGTCTTTGCTTGCTCTTGCTTGGTTGCTTCGTAAGGGGAGTGATTGACCAGGACGGTATCGACAGATATTCGTCTCACAGTTCTTGAGAATGAATTCAAAATGGAATTCGAAACGTCGAACAAATCAAAAGATACCTAACGGATAAAAACCCAGAAAAATTCATCTTGCATATCGAAGATCCGTGAAAACGTCAATTTCTACATAATACCTGGATGGGCAGGATGCAGCCTTAATATCGGACCAAGTCGGATAATGACTGAGGAGAGTCATTATAAATACCAGTTTCCGTGGAGAACAGACAATTGAAGTCTTTGCTTGCTCTTGCTTGGTTGCTTCGTAAGGGGAGTGATTGACCAGGACGGTATGGACAGATATTCGTCTCACAGTTCTTGAGAATGAATTCAAAATGGAATTCGAAACGTCGAACAAATCAAAAGATACCTAACGGATAAAAACCCAGAAAAATTCATCTTGCATATCGAAGATCCGTGAAAACGTCAATTTCTACATAATACCTGGATGGGCAGGATGCAGCCTTAATATCGGACCAAGTCGGATGATGACTGAGGAGAGTTATTATAAATACCAGTTTTCGTGGAGAACAGACAATTGAAGTCTTTGCTTGCTCTTGCTTGGTTGCTTCGTAAGGGGAGTGATTGACCAGGACGGTATGGACAGATATTCGTCTCACAGTTCTTGAGAATGAATTCAAAATGGAATTCGAAACGTCGAACAAATCAAAAGATACCTAACGGATAAAAACCCAGAAAAATTCATCTTGCATATCGAAGATCCGTGAAAACGTCAATTTCTACATAATACCTGGATGGGCAGGATGCAGCCTTAATATCGGACCAAGTCGGATAATGACTGAGGAGAGTCATTCTAAATACCAGTTTCCGTGGAGAACAGACAATTGAAGTCTTTGCTTGCTCTTGCTTGGTTGCTTCGTAAGGGGAGTGATTGACCAGGACGGTATGGACAGATATTCGTCTCACAGTTCTTGAGAATGAATTCAAAATGGAATTCGAAACGTCGAACAAATCAAAAGATACCTAACGGATAAAAACCCAGAAAAATTCATCTTGCATATCGAAGATCCGTGAAAACGTCAATTTCTACACATATATATATATATATATATATATATATATATATATATATATATATATATGTTAGCATGAAGATTCTCACGGACGAAGTATGATGCGTTGTTAGGAGGCCAAAATACGTAAGTTCCATCAAATATTTTTCATATTCGAGGCGTAGCCCGATTAACGGAATTTTACCATATGTTTATATATATATATATATATATATATATATATATATATATATGATGCGTTGTTTTTTCGGGTTTCATTCCGTGTTCTGTGGTTTTGATCCTCTGAAGGATAATTCTCACAACGTTTCGGCAAAGTCTCATTTGCCATCTTCTAGGTGATGTCCTGAGTTTCGATCTCCGAACTCGACTAATTAATTCGAGTTCTACTTCTCAATATATAGGGGTGATCATTGATGGTATCAGATCAAAGATACCATCAATGATCTCAATAACCTGAATCACCTCGTTGCATTTATTTTCAAAGTCGGGGCGAGTTCTCGCGAGCATTCGGGCGTCAAATCGAACGCAACTTATAATCAGTTAGAACTTAGACTACTTAAATTTCTTTAATGAGTAACACATTCCTCCTGATTTTTTTTCAATTGTCAATTGTGTACCTCTATCTCTATCTATATGACATTCATCAGGTTTATTCATTTCAGATATTATTATTTTTTTGTTATCGAATGCCTTTTGTTGCGCCCCCTCTTGCAACCTTGGCGCCGCCAAGGTTGCCAAGGCGTTATTTACGCCACTGGTTAGTGGGATAGATGCATTTGAAGTTTCTACTATGGGTGAATTGAATAAGTTTGTTTCATTATATGAGAATATGTCCCGACATGATCCCAGATTGTCTAGGAGAAATAAAAAAACGATGACCACGTATTCGAAAGCTCATTTCTGCCTCATTGTTGGTGAGTAGTTATCGTGAAAAAATGTACATATTATCATCTCAATTTAGAGGGTAATTAGCTCCGATAGGCTGTGTCCGATAAATTATTATCGTTTATGTTTTCTCTTGTAACTTATGTGTATATTTTGCAACCACACACATGTCATTATATGCTATTTTTATTTGTTTTCATAGGAAGCTTGACCCCATGTCAATGACTTCTTATTGATAAAAATTCATAATAATTTGTCCATTGAGAGATTGTTTTGGAAAAATATAAATACTGAACCAATGAAAATTTTGATAGGTTATATAGACAAGATATGTTTAGACCAGCCATACTCAACCTTTTTTTGAATGGTCACAAACACGTTTCGGTCTTGATGCACGGGCCGCAAAAAATATTCAGGTGGTGCTTAAAAACATAATACAAAATTGGAGATGTATTTATTGAAAAAAAAATTGGTCATAATGTATTGTCAAAATATCATTGATAGAAAAAACATTAATAAATTAAAATTTATTTATATATACACACATATGATAATGTAATTTGAAAATCTAAATCGTAATATCACAAATTTACATTCGAAATACTGGAAGAAATTGTAAGACGGGCCGGGCCGCTGGTTGAGTATGGCTGGTTTAGACGCTTATTACATTTTTTCTGATATGAATATCTATTCGACGTCCAGTTGGAAATCGAATGGATATCCATTGATTGAAACATGAATATTCCCTGGACGTACAGAAAAACATCCGGATGGTATCCATCGTATTTTCTGAATTGTTCGAAAGTTCTCAACAACGCATAGAAAAATATATAAATAGCATTTATATCACCTACATCACGAAAAAAATTCAGCCGTCTTTCGACTTAAATTCATATATAAATCAATGTATGAGGTCCAGAGGTCATACTTGTTCAGATCATTTTTTCATTAGAAGCGATATGGAACATCAAATAATATACATTCGTTTCTATTCTATAAATGATGACCATGAACTTATAACGGTACTTTTACATGTTGATAAAGGAAATTCAGAAAATAGTGAAAATTCGCCAAACAAAAATACAAAAAATGTGTACACTATATAAAATTTAGAGATTATCTCGAATCCCAAACATAGAATAAAATACTCGTAAACGATGATGAAGATCTGACGACTGAATCATTCGTGAGTATTCTGTCGAAATATATGGAACAAAATACAAAAAAAAGTTGAATCAAAAAAAAAGGGAAGAAAACTTTTCCTTGTAATCATAGACTAATTGCATTGCTTTCTATCATTTCCAAAGTCATGGAAAAGGCAATCAATATGAAGCTCATCAAACATCTAGAGAAATCAGGAGTAATTAATGATCAACAAAACGGATTTCACCAAAGATCAATCAGTGACTTATTGGCTTGTTTCTCATATTTGGCAGCATTCAATCGGAAAATCCGGAGAAACGATAGCTGTTGCACCCGATATTTCAAAAGCATTTGATCGAGCTTAGCATCGGGATCTCCTTTCTAAACTGCAGTCTTATGGGTTGCCACCTCAGTTGTATGCTTTGTTGAAGAGTTTCTTGTCTGATAGGTCTCTGTATGTGGTTGTTGATGGAGTATCATCTGATATTCAAGAAGTCGCCACTCTATGCAGGTTCACAGTACCTCAATCTGCTCCCAGATTCAATAAAGAATGAAAATACTCATATGAAATTCAAACGAAAACTCAAAGATTTCCTTGTTGAAAGTTGTTTTTATTCCCTTTCGGAATTTATGTTTTAATTAAAAAAATTTTTTTGACGTGTCATATATACCACTGTATCTTCAAATGACCAATAAAGCTATGACTATGACTATGACTATTCTCCCAATAAATGCAGGTGTTCCACAGGGTTCAGTTCTGGCGCCCACTTTGTTTCTGCTTCATATCAATGATTTACTCGAGAAAATATATTGTTCGGTACATAGTTTGGCGGATGACAGTACTCTTCATACAAGTTTCTCTTCCAGAGTCCCCATACTAGCTCGAGAAACAACAACTCAAAGATACATTCACGTCAATAAAATTAACGATGATTTGGTGAAAATAATAGAATGGGGTAACATGAACTTGGTGGAATTCAATGCTAGGAATACCCAGGTATGTCTCTCCTCAAAAAAAGCTGATTTATCTTTATCTGGTATTCAGATGTCAGGAGTAACTATTCCTACAAAGTCAAGTATCTCGAGGCTAGGAATTACGATCAGTAATAATCTCTCATGGGAAAACCATGTTCGATAGATCGCTGAGGGTGCTTCCCAAAAACTCAAATTTCTATTTCGTGCGAAGGAATACTTCACTTCTCGTCAGCTTCTAATGATCTACAAGGCTCAGATACGACCTGTTTTGGAATATAGTTCTCATGTATGGAGTTCGGCACCAAAACATTCATTGAGGCTTCTCGATTCTATTCAAAGAAAGGCAATTCGTCTTATTGGTGATTCTTCGCTCACAGACTCGCCCACTTCATTGGAACATCGTAGAAGGATCGGAGACTTGTCTCTCTTCTATAGATACTTTCACGGTCGATACTCTTCCGAATTGTTATCAATCGTTTCCCGCTTGGCAATATCTACACGGATGACTCGACGAGTACAGAATTCCCATCCCTCTGTTGTGAACTTGGAGAGACCTGTCGAACCTCTCTTGCTCAGGGATCTTTTTTCAATAGAACAGCTGAGCTTTGGAACTCCTTGCCGGGAGAAGTTTTTCCTGAGACTTACAAACTTCAAAGTTTCAAAGTGAATGTTAATTCGTATACCTCCTGTCCCTTGATTCACGCGGTGTTCTTTGAACATTACACGGCTTCCCTTCGTGTGAATCTGCATATAAAAAAAATGGTATAAAAACCTCTTCAAAACATGAAATTTCTCTCTCCAGAAAAAGCTCACAGGCTCTCAGCCTCGGTGAGGTATATTTGTCTTTCGAGAGAAATGATACACTTTACGCCTTGTTATGTGATATACTATTTCACGTTTGCAGATAGTTCCACTCTCCAATAAGATCGATAAAAAACTGTGTTTACTGGCGTGAATCACCTCTTGTGAAACGGATAAAATCCGAAACAATATTCCCAGTCCCGAATAAATATATTTTCTTCTCCATTCAAATGCATAGAAAACTCATTGGATCCCGTCGCCCGTCCAATTTCTTCGGAAGTGGATAAAGAAGATCTGACGATACGAACATAAAAGGGTCTATCGAAAGTTTTTTTGTTGGTTTCATGCGATTTATGTATTGTTTCAAATTTTATGAGGAGAGAGCTGAGCATTCTCTAATATAGAATCCATCAGATTTTTTTGGTTCAATGTTGTTGATATGTTCTCCGTAGCTCGAAGTCGCGCTGATGAAAACCATTGAAATCACACAAGAATTCATTGAGTGAAAACTTGAGTTGGAATAGATGGATAGAAGTGGAATTAGAAGTAGGGTGAATAATTGGGATTTCAAGTTATGATCGCAGTGCCACATTCCAACTAATATAATTACCACTATGTGAGAACTATTGCTATTTGAAGTTATGACTTTGACGTTTGCAGACCCAAACCGTAAAATTTTGTGGGTGAATATTACAGTTTTTAGTGTTTTTGGATTTTTTTTGTGAAAGTTAACCATGAATCGTGCTCGATAAACATTAGTGACAAACTTAATCATATTTAAGAATTGCAAAATAATATCGCAACGCCATTTTTACCTTGGTTTCAACACTAGTATACTATAACCTGACAGTAGTGTTCTCAAGGGTCAAATTTCTGTGACCATCATTCTGTGCTCGGGGTGTGTAATGTCATTTTGTGGCGGTAAATTTGAATGTACGGGATACCATATCAAGTCAGTATGTTATTTCACATCACAAAATTATTATTTTGTCTAGGATATCGTTCGAAATGAATGTGAATAATCTGTAATTTTCAAGTACCTACAATAGCTATTCCACCTTTCTCTTGCTTTTTTCCTCCAGTCTATGTTCGTTTGGAAAGGTATATTCGATGATCAGGAAATGAAGAGCTTTCAAGAGGATATTCACTCGCAGCAGCTTCAAATATGTGCAATAGATATATTCAGACATTAACAATGTAACAAATACTATAAATGACTTGAAATGGTAATTTTTTTTTCTTCGATTTATCAGTTTCCTTTTTTTCAAATTCCTATTTGCAAACTCTAATGTGTAGAAAATTCTAGAACATTTCTTTCTCGAAGTGAAATTCACACAAGCGATGGTATGCCTCACACCTGAAAAAGATATTTAATATCGAGACACCCTTCGGAAACCTCACGAGAGATGATAATTTGTCTCTAGCCTTCAACAAACATTCGCGATAAGCACACACTTTTCCATCTTGGTAGTTAGCCAAGTTTAGTTGATATGCCTAAATACCATATTTTAACACATATTGACGCTCTTCAATTAACTTGATTGATAACACCTCGATATGTCAAACTACTGAAGTTGGTGTTCTGTGGCGAGCGCCACTTTGGCATTGTTTGAAACTTTTCGCCAGAGGACATATCGCTCATCTTGAAATTCCATAATAGTTAATTGATAGTCGGGGTTATTCCGGTGATCATTGAAAAGGAGGCAACTTTCAGTCTTGACAATTATTTATTTCTAGGGAAAATGAGAAGTCAAACTTCCTGCTATTTTATACTATTTATATTTGTAAGTAACGTTACTATGGTTTCGTTCTATTCGTTATTGAACAGATACTATTAACTGCAGTTTCATTTCTCACTTTTCATGATGATCCCCGCCAGACCACCTTGCTGGGTAATCTTACGTTGAAAGGTAAGGCATCGTTAATCCATTGCTCGCACAAGTTTCGAATTCTGAGGGTTAACGTGTTCGTCAGGTGGATATATATATATATATATATAATTGAAATTAACTCTGGGGTTGCAGTCATAAATTGAGTTTGGCCTGATATAGTGAAAGGCCAAAGCTAATTTTCATTGTATGAGGATTTTCCAAATTCAGACGGTTTTTTCAAATAGTCCAGTCTCTCTCTCTCTCTCTCTATATATATATATATATAGATATATATATATATAATATATATATGTATATACCTAATAATGATGGCTGTATGCTGGAAGCTCTCAACTCGAATGATTTTATTTACATTTGTCCTGATTATGAATATTTCGCGCTATATCGAAGATTAAAAGGCCAAAGAGACGTCCCTCCCCCTACACGAGACGTTTATTTCCTCTAGAAGACAAAAGAAACTACTACGATATCAGCGAAAAAAAAAGTGATCCTACGATGAAAAATGCGGTTGAAAAATGAACAACGAAATAATACCCACTAAGACGAATCTCTAATCAACTAAAAATATACTCTTCGTGAAACTATTAACGATTGATTCAGTTATTCATGAATATATCTCCTAAGTTCACTGGGAACTTTGAATGTATGTACGTCGTCATCAAGAACGAAGATACCCCCAACGTGGTTTCCTGAAGGAGCAACTACTCAGAAAGGTAAGTAAGTGTCTTAATGTTCTTGTTCTCGATTCCTTTGGTACAGTTTTTCACCAGTTCATCTTCATTCCCAATGATAGATTATTTATCAGTCCATTTAATCAAAAACAATATAGGAGCTTATGGCTTCCAAACAGTAGTTTTGAGAGTTTTACATGTAGATTGCTGATTGCTGGATACATTTTATATAATTCTGAATCCAGTCAGTAGCCGTGTTACAATATATAAGTGGCTGATTCCTACTTCTTTGGAACGATGTGTACTGTTTTAAAGAACTCAATATATATACGTACGTATATCGTACGATCCAGGCGCCTGTTTCATAAAAGTACAAGTCTTGAAGATACAAGATGAAGACAATGTGGGTACAGGTGAAAACGAGTGAACAACAATTATTCAGCATCGTGTTTCTTTGTGTTTGTTTTGTAGCTACAAGACTTGTACTTTCATGGAACAGACCCCAGTGGATATCCATGAGAGTTCCTTGATTGGTCCAAATGAACTTGAACATAAAAAAGACATCCTGTGTTCCATTACTTGTTCGTATGGAAATGGACATAAGAGTGAAAGAACAAGTTATTGATTTCTACACAAACGTCAAACACTTTTGAACTCTATGTTGGGTTCCGAGTTGGGTTCTATGGGAAAATAAAAGTCAACATATTTCAATACTCCATTTATTGACAAAGAATGTGACATTGATTGATTTTACACTTAATGTAACAATTTTGGACCGGTTTGATATATGGGACTACATAAAACATTGTACTACATACGATTACCCTGATATAATAACGTGTGTCCAGTTGTTTGATCAGAATCTCAGGAATTAAAATTCGTCGTAAAATCTCAGTCTACTCAACCCGATTTCATACTGAGGACAAAGTGCTTTCAACATTTTTTAGTGAGTAAATTTGATGAACACACCAAGAAGAAAGCAAAAAAATAATTCATCAAACTTCATTCTCTCCACAAAAAACCTCATTTCATAATTATTTCACAATGATTGAGATGCTGTTCGGTTTCATACATATTTTCTCAATAGGGATGTTGACTAATTTTCTATTATATTAAATAAAACATATTCACCAGAGAACTACGATAAAAGGGATAAGTTTAAACATAAGCAAGATATGAATCAGTGGCGCAACCAGGATCACTTTCTAGGGGGGCACAAATGTTTTCAATGCGCCTTCATACAAACCATTAATAAGTGAAATTATACAATAACTCATTTCAATCACGAAAAAAATCTAAAAGCTATCACATAAAAGAATAGAAAAAATAATAAAAACTAAATAAATATTGATCCTTATAGTAATATCACAATAGTCTTAAGCATACAAGGAAATGAGACAGAAAAAACTATCCATTTCAAATGGATATTATATAAATTATTACAAGAGGTAAGATAAAAGGGCAAATACGTTTTGTTCGGTAGGAAGTAGATGTGAAGAAAATGGAATGGAGTGGGGGCACTGGCCCCTAGTACACGCCTCTGGATAATGAAAATTCAAGATTGAATATTGTTCAAAGAGGGTACCATGCTTGGTCTTGATTAACACTTTAGAATTTGTCACGTAAGTCAGCAAATCCAACATCGACAAAATGGTTGAGGCTTTCGCGGCCGAGGTTATTAGTATAACTACTGCTCTTCGGGCTTGAAGGCCGTCGTATTTTGGAATTTCTTCCTGACGTTTCGCTAGCGCGAGTGGCCAGCTTCTTCAGAGGCTTATTCATCTCCGATCATGAGTCATCGGAGATGAATAAGCCTCTGAAGAAGCTGGCCACTCGCGCTAGCGAAACGTCAGGAAGAAATTCCAAAATACGACGGCCTTCAAGCCCGAAGAGCAGTAGTTATACCAAATCCAACATCAATCAACATCTTTATTCACCTCCTCCATTTTACGTATGAATGAAATGACAAAGCTATAAATCGGATCGTTACATAACATAATGGATTTCACGAAATTTGGGGGATTATTCAACACTCTATTTTGATGAGATTGAGTTTGTGACACAAATAAATTCCATGAAATACTTGCTCATTGAAACAGAGGGATTGTCAAAATTGTAAAAATCTTTGTGAGATTGACTCAAGAGTCACTCGATAAAAAAAAACTGATTTTATACACTATGTTCCATTTCGGTATTTGAAACTTAGCGTTCCGGTACACAAAATAATTAGCCTATCTTTGCCCGCATAAAACATTACTGTGATTTCTGATGGAATATGGTTGAGAATGTTCCATGTTGGTAGTAATTCGAATTTTTAGTGTCTATCGATTTTAGAACCCGTAAAAACCTAGATTGGTCGAAATAAATTGATGAAACTTACAAAGAACGATAATAAATGAAATTGTAAAATCGAAATACTTTGCTCACATATTCCATTGATTCCACGTTTTCAATGGAAGTTCGAATCATCACTTATTGCGATCATGACCTCCCTAGGGAATAAAAGTAGAAGTGACGCCATGGTACGTCATCAATGAAATAACTTATACGGCATTGGCGACCTAAACTATATTCTATTATATAAGTATGAATTTTACCGTTCATTTATAGAACACCCTGTATCTTGCAAAATTTCCGGCAGCTTTTTTATTTTATTTAATTCTTTTTTTCCCGTTTTGTAGGTTCTCCTCATTTTTGGAATTTCAGGAGGATGCTATTCTGTACCTACTTCTTAGTTTTAGTCCTTTGATAAATTTTGTTTGTTAGTTTCAAAAATAAATTATTTCAAAATGACTTGTTTTTTGAGGAGGGCTGAAAAATCATATGTAGAACATGGTGGTAATGTGCCTTTTTCTCTCTTGAATGATTACTGCTCTCCGCTACGCATTGGGCGGAAAAGTAGCACTATCCTTCCTCGTTATACAAATAGCTATTGTATATTTCAATCCACCTGAGTGTAAATCAGAATACGCTTTTCGACAATATTGGAATGTATACAAAACTCTCGACCAAAGTCTGTGAAAACCTTGCTGAGTAAATGAAAAACGGCGCCAAAAATTTTGAAGTAGGCATTGAAGGGATTGCAGATTGATAGGGCATCAATGAATCAACTTTCATTGGTTTTGAAAAACAAAATGTATGTCAGAACCCGTATGTTCGGGCAGAATGGAGGAGCCTGTAATGATGAATAAAAAGGTGAAAAAATGGAGGTAGTAGGGGTAAAGGACATGACCCGTGTTTGTTTACTCTGAGCGTCTCAGATACTCAAACATATTCTCAGTGTCAATCCTATTTAGGCCATGGAAGAGGCTAACACACCTTCTAACAACTATTGTATTGTACTGGTGTTCTTTCGTATTCCAAGCAATCCGAACGTACGAAAGCATTGGTGACTGTAAGAAAGAAAAACCTAGAGTGAACGTGTCGGTCAAATTCCCCAATTTGATATTGGTCATCTTCAATTCTACAATAAGATTTCAAATGGGGAAATTTAATGGAAAAAAGTTTTTCCTATGGTTCACCGTATTTATCACCACAACTCTTTTGATGAATACTTAAATGAAAGTCCACTTCTTGCTCATTTTATAGTTTCAGGTAAATCATCAGGGCAGGACTGGTACAATATAGTCAATCTTTGCAAACTAATAAAAAAAATGCTAATTTCGAATGGTTTCCTGATAACGAACAAGGGCGTATCTGTGAAAGTATCTTACATGTCAAATGGAAACCTTGATGCTGAAGTTATATGATGATAATATATAATGAAGTGTTTATTTAGCTATAAAGCTACTGAATACAATTATCTAATAACGCAATTGCATTATGTTCCATAAGCTGCATTTATTATTATCTTCTTCTCTTTTTTTGTTATGTTCGAAATCCGATTCGCCTCGTTTATAGTGCTCGACAAAGTCCTTCGTTTTGATTTTTCAGTTCATTTCTATTCCAATTATATTGAAGTTCACCCTTAAAATCACTAAGTTCCCTAATTATTGAAAGCCGAAATTACTAATAATCAATCATCATAGGCATTATACGTATTAATCATTTATTGAAAAATAGTCTGATAACAAGAAAGAAAAATAATAAATATATAAAAAAATATAAAAAATATATATATAAAAATATAGAAAAAAAAACAAACAAACGACGAGAAAAACTAAAAAAATTTATAGTGCCAATTATAATAAAATACTCATTAGACTTCTGTTTGGAGTCTGAAGTGATTATTTCGTGTGGAAAAATTGGTTCACTTATTTTAGATACCTCACCCGAACTCGAAAGCCTCTTGAAAAATGTATTATAGTCAGCTCAGATAAGTATGAATTCGAAGCAAGTGTGAACAAAGGCATCGAATAGAATGTACCAATTGCAGCGTTATCTCGCAGAGACATGTACAAATCTTCGTTTGACCTAATTACGTTTAAAGCTACCCTTCTTACTGGAATTCAACAGATTCCGTCAGGAAAGTTGCCGCCTCCGTTCTGACTTGATGCTCGATGAGTGAACTAGTATTTTTTGAAAATATCGATACAGTAACCTTAAATCATTATAATGTCCCAATGTAGACTGAAAATGAATTGTTGTGGAGTTGTGAAACACATACTAAGTAGGTATATGATTTTGTAAAACCTTTCGAAATGAAATTATTGAAAAATCTAAAGATGCAATAAAATCAAAAGTATCCCATTTGAAGAAATGAAATAGTTCTTGTACATGGCCGTAGGAAAAGTATAGTATGTAATGCGTGTTGTAAATAAATAAGCACTCATGGAATTACGCTATGAGACTTCGTGTGTTATTTTTCCCTTCGTGCGTAATATGCTTTTTACAACACTCGTTACGTAATGTACTATTACACTTACCGAATCTTACCTTACATTTTTCAAAAATCAACACTCGACGGGTTGAATTAAACCCTTTTTCATAATATATACAGTTTTTTCCCATAGTCAGGCAGGTATTTCTGAGATTCTGGATGGGTTGAAGTTCAGAAAGGATATCGATCGGAAGATCTGGAGCTCGAATACAAATGGATGTCAGAATGACGCTCATTTTCGGTTATAATTGCGCGAGTGCATAAAAATTACAGATAAATTTGCAAGAAAGCGTGATATCTAAAAATTGCAAGAGTTTATTGATTATTTTCATATTTTGACGAAAGTCAAGATACGAAAATAACCGAATGCAATTTGTATAGGATATCACGCTTGAATGCAAAATTATCTGGTAATTTGTATGCACGAAGAATCTTTCACGAATAAAGAAATTCTCAAGGAAATGTTATTTTTTGTTCATTTATACTTTCCTCTATAGATTGTAGGAGTACTCACCTAAACGCGAAATATTTTTCTATTTTTGAAGTCTATCTGACATTTATTTGTGTCGTTTACTGACGTCTAGCGATACGGTTTCAAATGTGTTGTTATGGTGACTTGATACAATGCAATAACCGCTGTAAGTTATCGATAATTGCATTCTTCTTATGGGACATTTTATATATGAGGGAAATATTCCTACTAATAATTTCTGAATACATGGGAATGAAACGAATTGAAGGGATCGTCTCTTTATTGTATCCTATTAACAAGTTAATGAAAGCATGCAATAGCCGGTTGTTTCCATGAAATTTAAATTTGGTTATCATATGAACGATCATAATTCGAGGTGTGCCTCTAATCCAACCCTTTAGGTGTGGAAGTAATCCGATTGAACACAAATTGGGGTGGACTTGAGTTGATGGCACGGAAGCGAATATTGGATGTGTCAGTTACAATTATGGCTCATCGACAGGAAATTACGATGAGCTTGAGAGGTTTATTGGCAGAGACAAATCACGTGGATTCCGTGATGCTTCGTGGATTGGCGTTCGTCCAAGGGTCAACATTTAAAACGAATCAGTCGAAATATAATTGATTCCACGCTCTTTTGGAAAAAAAATCGGCCGTACACGTAATTGAATTGGTCAAGGAAAGGTTTTTAAACACTGGAACCTCAACACTCTGGGAAGGATGGGACCAACCCTTACTATTGCGAATGGAACAAGGGGTAGAAGGTTACCATTTTTCAAAGTACATTTTATTCTTTTTCATATGACATCTCATGTATGAAATTTGGTAAGACAGTTTCTGAGATAATTGTGTTATGATTTTTATAATTTAATTATTTGACTGAAGAATACTGATGGTAAAATTCAAGACAAAAGGTACGTGATTATTTATACAGATGTTCAAAATGACCTAAGGAAACGAATTGTACAAGAATGCCGGTTGATAATACCAGACATAATACAGGCAGGAAATCTTGAATGACAACTTTATCCTTGCATGGAAATCGGTGGTGGTCATTTTGAACATATGTGTTAATAATTACGTATGTTTTGTATTACATTTCATCATATTATTTTGATATTCGAGTAATTACATTAGAAAAACGATGACAGAATTAGATACTCATCTCGGGAACTTTCTGAGCGAATGTCACGAATGAGATATCATTTCAAATAATATTTCCCTCATATATGAAATGTCCCATAAGAGCAATGCAATTATTGAAAACTCACAGCGGTAATTGCATTGTATCAAGTCACCATAACTACACATTTGAAACCGTATCGCTAGACTTCAGTAAACAACACAAATGAATGTCAGATAGATTTCAAAATTAGAAAAACATTTCGCGTTTGGGTGAGTACTCCATACAATATATAGAGGAAAGTATGAATGAACAAAAAATAACATTTCCTTGAGAATTTCTTTATTCGTGAAGTATTACAATGAATTATATTCGTGCATAAAAATAACCAGATAATTTTGCATTCAACATGATATCTCATACAAATTGAATTCGGTTATTTTCATATTTTGTGAAAGAGCCCTCGTCCTTCGGACTCAGGCACTTTCGCCAAAATATAAAAATAAACTTGCAATTTTTAGATATCACGCTTTCTTGCAAAATTATCGGTAATTTTTATGCACTCGTGCAATTATAACCGATACCTAATTGAAGGTCTTTTTGAAAAATGGTTTCACTTGACCCCCTGTTCTATTTGAAATAGAAAGAGTTTTCCTCTTCCTAGAGGTTTGAAATCGCAGTGTTGTAAATCGTATCGAAATCTCCTTTTTCAATGTAATTACGAGTACGACTGACTTTTTAAAATTTTTTCTTGTACGATTTTCACTAATAGTTAGTTTACGATAACCACGACACGTGTCCAACAATTCAATAGCTTACCAAAGATGAATGTTTTCACGGATGCTGGAATATTTGAAATAGTCCTTTTGGGTATTAATCCGAGTTTGAGTTCTTGAAATGTTCGACGTTTCAACTCTCATGCTGGAGTCTTTCTCAAGAACTTGAATACATATCTCCATCAACCAGGATAACTACAATATCAGTTTCGACAGTAAGCGCTGTGTTTGAGTAACTGTTATTTGAACATGACAAAACGGTTAAGGCTTTCGCGGCCGAGGTTTGCAGTATTATTATCATCTTGAGTTAGACTCCGATAAGTCATCGGTATTTGAACATACTGCGCCCACAATTCGATCAGACTATAGACCGCGGGCATGTGACGTCACACGCATCAGCCTGCTGGACAAACAAATCGTATTTCCATAAATAACAATGGTGATTTAATGGGATAATGATTTCAATTCTGAGATACAAAATTCATGAATATACCGTTGCCTATTTCAACTTATCAGTACTTGAATCTGCTCTTCTAGTCGCTTGAATCCACAATTCACGTCTCTTGAAAGCAAGAGGATTAATATTCTTTCTATGGTCGAAAATATAAAGAAATCGATGGATTGAAACTTCACAATCGCTCAAAATTGAGTTATTACCGAGAGAAAATATTTTGAAATATGACACAAATGCACAAAAAGCCTCTTTAGATCGGTTTGTTTGTCCAGCAGGCTGGATTTACAACTGACAGATTTGCTGTCGTCTGGCAGATATGCCCGCGGTCTATTGATAAATCAATTACGATTTAAGGTAAGCGTCCATAGGTTGATCAGCTTCCTCTCCGCGGAAGAAAAGCGGAAAAGTTTTTGATTAAAACTCCAGCATGAGACACACACACATATTAATACCCAAAAGGACTATTTTCAATATATAATAGCTAGTTTTCTCAAGCAGGATACCAAGAAGGTAAATACGGTTCGAATAGAAATGAATTTGATGATGATAATATATTCGACTATGCTGAATCGAGTTGATCAATTGTGCTCTATCGGAATTGATAGAGATGTTATTGCATTAAAAAACGCAGTAATCACCCGAAGACGATTGCGAATACCAGCGACGAAACGTCTTGAGAACACTCAACGTGAAACTTGGTTTCAACATTTGTTCATATTACTTCAGATATTTCTTTATTCAAATCCTTTGACTCTCTATTCTATACTCGACATCTCAGTATTTTTTTGTCACATCGTTATATTCTTTAATAAAATTGAATTAATTTTTTTTCACCAAAAATCCTTTTGAATCTCTTTGTTTGGATTTTATTACGTTATTCGATTTATTTTCTATGAGTTTCTCCCACTTTTTCCTTAGCAATAGGTTTCAATAAAGTAAATAATATAGACAATGGATGTCCGAACCAATACCACACATTGTTGGAAAGTGAAATACGGGTATAGGTTTTGTGAACTTTTCAACGAAAATCTCACAATGTAGTGTTATGTAAAAACATTCGACATAGTCAGTGGGCATACTTGAAGACTGGCGTTAAGTCAAATCATCTTTCGAACAATTCGTCCAGGCCAGTCTCAAATTACCTACACAGTAGGTTTCGGCTGGCACCTGTCAGAAAACAACAACTCCCCTGGCTGATACCACGAGGGGCATTGAATTATTTCCGAAACCGGTCTGCAAGTGTGTCCGTCCGCTCAATAATTGGAAATCAATTCTTTCATTTGACCGACGAACAAATGCTGTGAAGAAACCTGCACTGGCACCGGTAGGATATAATTCAATGCCCTTCGAGGTATTGAGGAGTAGTTGTTTTCTGACAAGTGGTTGAAATAGTGTAGGTAATTAGACTGGCCTGAACTGAGATTGGAACCTTCGGTGTAAAAGATGAAACTTTCTCTAGAGATCAATTACCCTAACATCAAACTGATATTTTCACACAGCAATTTTCTTCTCCTGAAGATGCTAACTTTGTTAGCGAATCGCACGTCGACTGCAAAAATATCAGTTCGGTGTTAGGATAATCTATCTCTACGGAAAGTTTTAACACTTGTTTACATTACTTATATTCCTCAATTTAAATTTTTTGACCCTGCTATATCATATTCGATATCTCATTTTTTTTTTTAAACAATATTTTCTTTGGTGAATCATACCTATAAGTTTATTATTCGACCAAAAAAATTGAACCGTTTTGGTTTGGATTTGATTGCTTTATAATTAGATTTGTTATTTCATAAGTTTTTCACTCTTTTAGTAGCACCCGTGTGTTTCATTGTCAGCATCGCCCCCTTCTTCCACCATAGAGAATTCGGGTCTTTATAACCGATCATACTTCGAAATGTTGTCAGTCATAAGCCGAAGATGATTGCGGACACCAGCGATAGAACACGTCGTGAGTGCACTCAACTTGGAATTTGTTATTTCATAAATTTTTCCCCCCTTTAATTTTTTTTATCAGCAACAGGTTTCAAGAGACTTAATAATATAGTCAATGGACGTCCGAACCAATACCAGTTGTGTTATTATTGGAGTTTGTCGGTGAATGACTATTCTGATCGAATATTTGGGTACAAATAAGAACTTTTGAGTAGGATATCATAAAGCCTTTGTAATTCTATTTTTTATCAGGGGCAGACTATCCTGTTTTCCATACCCACTATAAAGTTTATTTTGGTATTATATGGATGATGATGAAGATAATTTATATATTTACCGAACTAGTTGGTTTTATTTACCAAGGCCGTACCCAGAAAAAGTTTTCGGGGGGGGGGGGGGTTGGCACCAGGCGGGGCCGAAGGCTTCATTAACAAAAGTTAGAACGACACTAAACAAAATAATTTTCCCTATTAATTTGGTGTCTAGGAAAATAAATAGATTGACAATGCAAATTGACTCAACACTGTTTAGTACAATACAGTACAAAATTACGTCTGTAGACAATAATAGTAACATTACAAAACAAAATCCATTCTTCTGTTCTTTTTTCTCGCGAATTCATCGATCACTTT
>JAVJAQ010001173.1:620944-773835 GCA_032362365.1 Zygogramma bicolorata | reverse complement strand
TTAATAAATATACCTGCATCACTGATCACAGTAGAACTTGTATTGACCATATTTTTGCCAGATCTAAAGTAAACAATATGGAAAATATTACGCCAAGTGTTATCAAAACGAACACTAGCGATCATTACGCAACCTCAATAAAGATTAGCGACATAGAGACAACTCGACACTTCTTTTAAGGAAAGAATCATCCATAAACTGAATAACCAAAAACTCACACGATTACTTATGAATGAAACATGGTTTGACGTCTACAAATGTGACGATATAGAAAGCGCTATGTCAAGCTTCCAAAATACGTTGAAAAAACACATAAGAAATTCAACGTCAACACAAAAAATTGAACCATTTCGAAAAAAAAACCATGGATAACTCTCGGCATAATCAACTCAATCAGACAAAGGGACAAGCTTTATCAAGATTACATAAGAAATCCATCTGAGAAATCTAAATGTAGACTTGAGAGCTACCGTAATTTGCTTACAAAAACAATTGAGAAAACTAAATTTGACTATTTCTCAAACAAAATACTCCAGGGACTATGGAATGTAGTGAACGAATTTGCAAGAAATGGTGGGAGTAACAATACCCATGAATTAAACGAAATAAAACTGGAATCAGGGGATGTTATTCGCGAACTGAAACAGATTGCAAACAGTTTCAATAACTATTTTGCGAACATAGGTGCAGAATTAGCAGATCAAATCGACCCTACTCGTGTTGACAATGATACCAAAAATGAAATAAGTGATAAAAACACAGTGCTTCACTCAATGTTTCTCAAGGAAGTCGAAGTAAGTTCAGTGCATGAAATCATCTACGAACTTAAAGACTTCAAAGCGCCAGAACCTGACGGGATAACGAATGAAACACTAAAAACTAACTGCGAGTACATAGTAGAGCCCCTAACATTTTTATACAATCTCTCCTTCCGAACAGGTAAAGTACCAACTCATTTTAAATGTGCTATTGTCAAACCCATCTATAAAAACGGAGACAAACTCAGTGTGAGCAACTATCGTCCAATATCACTAATATCGGGAATTGCTAAAGTTTATGAGAAAATTATAAAAACGCGAATTATGGCTTACCTCGATAAAAACGATATTATCTCTTGTTCGCAATTTGGTTTTAGGGAGAAAACTTCGACCCAAGATGCTCTTGCCCTGCTCACATAAAAAATATACCAGGCTCTCGATTCCGGTCGTCCATGTCTGGGCGTATTCGTGGATCTGGCAAAGGCTTTTGACACGGTTAGCCATAAGCTTTTGTTGGAGAAGCTCGAGCGACTGGGATTCCGTGGCAGAATCCTCAGCATAATCGAAGATTACCTAGATGATAGACAACAAATGGTAGAGGTGAATGAAATCCTTAGTACAGAACTAACTGTTCGCTTTGGAGTACCCCAAGGCACTGTTCTGGGACCTATCTTGTTTCTTATCTACATAAACCATTTACTGAAAATAAGATCGACAGGTACTGTCTTCTCTTTTGCTGACGACACGGCAATCATTTACGAAGGTAATTCTTGGGGCGAAGTTGAAGAAAAAGCTGAAAAAGACATTAAAAAAATTATTGGTTGGTTCAAACTGAATCTACTTACTGTCAATATAAAAAAAAACTAAAATATCACCTTTCACATCTTATGAATCGAACTTGCCGAGCTTCACGGTCAGGATAGGAAATGAAGAAATTGCACTTGAGAAAACGGTGAAGTATGTGGGAGTCCATATCGATAGTTGTTCGAAATGGAATATCCATATTACGGAACTCTAAAAAAAAATTCGGTCCCTCATTTACAGGTTTTACCAGTTCAGGAACTTCATTCCCTTCCCCAAACTAAAAATACTGTATCACGCTCTTGTTGAATCTCTACTGCAATACGGAATTATTGCATGGGGGGGAGTACGACACTGCCACATCCTACCTCTTGAAATCCTACAAAAAAGAATATTGAAAGCTATGTTGGGCGTCCCTTCCACATATTCCAGCAACCAACTATTTACAGACGCGAAAGTAATGGATATCACAAAACTTTATGCAAAAAACATACTGATGCTATATAGCGATAGAAAATTTAGTGTACAAACCGTAAACCATATATACCATACGAGAAATGAAAATAAGATACACTTACCGCGAGCTAAAAAAGCAATCGGACAGAGATATTTTGCGTATATTGCACCACGACTTATAAACACTATCCCAGAAGCCTTGAGGAGTTACATGCATTCTCGTCCTTTCAAGAAGAAACTGAAAAAATGGTTGATTTCTTCTGAGAGACATTCAATATATGCCATTATTTTTCCAGAAAACATTTAAAATAAATGTGATTATAGGAGTATATAAAAATATGTGTATGTATCTATATATTTTTTTATTATTATTTGTGTGCATATATGTGTATAAGTGTGTAAATGCGTACAAGGATTAACAATGTATCAATTAATCACCATATTTTTTTACTTTGCTTGTGTTTGATCATTGACCCTCTACCCACTCAATGATAGTTTGAAGATTTTGCAAATTTAATGTTGAGCTGAAACTCCTCAAAGACAAGCTCTCCTGAGCTTTTTTGAGGTTCCCTACGTTTATTTTTCCAAACTCTTCATACCATTTGAATGTGATGAAATTTTTGTCTGCATTTTTGCATTTAGTATTTGTAGTTTTTGTATATTTTTTGAGTTGGGTAAATAAATATTAATATTATTATTAAAAGGCCCGAATTTCTCCAATTGGAGTCGATGGCATTTGGTATGAAAATACCATAATTAACATTTACTGCTATCACTAAATATCCATATTTCATTCAGCCTCGATTATATTACGTTTGATGAATTGTTCTCAACAAATACAATCTTTATTTTTTCTCAGAAGAATTTTCCAGAATCTCAATTGATGAACAAATCGCAATGATATTGAATAAGAATAATTATTTGTTTCACATTACACACCTCTACTTCCCGTCCCCATTTCATCTATTCTAGACTTTATCTGTCATTCATCGACTTCATCTGACATTCATATATCTACGTGATTATTCTGAGAAAACCGCGTTCATGTTATTTTGTAGTTAAATGTAATATTTTAGATAAGTTCAGAACGAAACAGAGATTTATTAATTTCAATCGAAATATGATGGTTGTAAATAAAATAGTATACAAACCTCGGTAGGAAGTTTCATTCCTGTCTCGAGATCATAGCTAACCTCGACGCTTTGCGTCTCTGGTACTGATCTCACGACAGGAATGAATCACTTCCGACCTCGATGTGTAACATACTATTTTTCGATGCATACACCCCGTATCAATCTAGGGAAGCAAATTGATCAATAATCCCCCACCGTGGCCTATTAGTGGGATTACACAAAATGGCCTTCCTCGAAGTTTCTTGCTCCTTCGGGACACTTTCGAATTACTTTGAGATCACCAAGACTTGATTGATTATTATTTAGTCACTCTGGGAGTCCGGAATGTTCTTGAGAAGAAAATGTTGTTACTTTATCGCTGGAGGAGAAGATGTTTGCGCTTTGCATCTCGGTTAACTAACTGATCTCACGATAGGAATGTATCACTTCCCACTTCGGTGTGTAATATACTATTACTATAGGCAACAAATTGAACAAAATTTGATAGAAGTGTAGGAATGGTTAATTACTATGGAAATAACGGTAATTATAGTTTGACAACATTATGGACAGTGATACCGACTTAGAAGTACTTACTCCTCCAGACACATCAATCAGCAGAGTATCACTTTTGCTTCCTAGACAGGAAGGACCTCATTTCGCCGCCTAAGCAGGAAAAGTAATAATTTGTCTGCATATTAAATATTTGGTGTCAATCGAAGTAAAAATATTGTATGTCAAGGCTCACAATTCTGTCATCCAGTATTTCAAGTCTCCTTTCAATGTTACCAACACTTTGATTACAAAAAACCCCCATGGAATTCAATTGTCTTTCCGTATCACTCCAGATAAGAAGTATTGTTAGTAATCAAAGTTTTAGAGACGCGAACTCATATTCATAAAAACTACTTACTTATGTTAATGTTTCGAAACTCATTCACAATGTGTTGTCTCCTAGGCTTCCATAATGAAATATGTCAAAGATCTGAGATATGTGATAACATTTTGTTTTTCAAGAGAGGTAGTCAGGTGCTTATCGATCAAAATCACGGATTTCTTCGCCATAGTCCACATGTTTTTTTCCTGACTTTTCGCCTACAGCTATAGTTGGGATCATTTAAGTCTATGAGATAGCGAACGCAATGTTATCGTTTCGTCAAATGCAATCGACGAAACGGAAGTGATTGACAGAACGCAGAGCTACTATCCCAGGTTACACAGAGAAGCGATAGAGATTCACAAACACAAAGACAATTTCAACCGAAAAGAAGAAAGCATACACATCAGCAAAGTCTGGTTACCAGCTCTAAAGCACACACGGCCCAAACCAGTCAAGAGGAAACAAGCCACGCCCATTTCCAACACAAGAATATCGGACGTCGAACAGGAGAACAGGTATGAAGCCGATCATAACGTCAATAAAGTAGTTTCTACTGTGAGAACGAGATCATTGCGTCCGTTACCTCACAGACTTTGATAATGCCTACCATAGTCGTAGGCGAAACGTCAGGAATAAAAACCTGTGGACCACGGCCATCAAACCCGGAAAACACCCAAGAATCAGTTACCTCCGGCCGTGAAAGTTTACGTTCTTTGATTATACCGGTTGCCCACCCTTTTATCTTCTCAGATAATCGAGGAAACATAATGTATAATATTTGTTATAGGATGTATATTTTTTGTAGGTTGTGTGTCTGCACTCTGGGTGTATTTCAACCTTCAATTTTTTTCCATACAATTGTCCAGATATGCATTCATTCTCAGTACCAATTTTTTGAAATGTATCTCTTTATTGACCTTTTCCAATGAATCACATATTATTTCTGATCTACCATAAAGACATTCATCTATTTTTTTGATATTTTGATAGTGGTTCGAACTATAGCGTATATATTCAGATATATATTGTTATGTGTTTTCTTTCGATATTCACTTGTGCCGATTGTTTCATCACTACATAAACAGAAAAAAGTTCGTTATTCTCTATTTTCTCTTAGAACTCCATTGTTGATTCATGTTTGTTAATGTGTTCTGAAAAAATAGCAAGTTCCCTTTCCCATAGTCGCAATAATCTTTGGATTTGAGTCATACGAGATATTGCTGGCTGATTATTCATTCAAATGGAACTATTCTCAAGTAATACAGCACTTTTTCGGGATATTAGAAATCTGCTCTTCCACACGTGTATAGATTCCAATTTTTATTTTTCATTTCGTCAGATTGTGACTGGTAAATAGCCTGAAAACTACGAATAAAAAATGTATGCACTGCAAAAATGCCTTTGAAACAGTACTCGATGTAATCGTTTTTACTATAGATAATTTTGGGAAAGTGTTTTTTCTAGTGGATTTTTTTTTTGAAATTGTGCCCTTGGATGGCATGACTTTTCAGAAGCAGCATACTTTTCATTGATTTTTCATAGAATAGAGGATTTATAGTAGATACAATTTCTGAAGTCAAGTTTTTTTTCTACCACTATCCTTTCTTCAAATGCTGTCGTTTACAAATTCCGAACTGACCTGAATTTCGGATAATATTCCTCGATTACACACGAAGCTGACCACTAATTTCTGTACCATCCGGATTCCTAATTCGTAAGTAACTCAATACATCCTGTGAGAATAATCCTATAGTTCCAACTATACTAATTGTGCCGTGTTCCAATCCAGAATCTGTAACGGACAACAGTGGTAATCATCAGACAGGGACATCAATCACCTATAGAGTAATGATCATTTCATGGCCAGTGTAGATTGGATTTACTGATCGAATCATTAGCGAGTTTCGCTGTCATATAAATACTAATGAAAATAGCGGTAATAACTGAATGATGTCATTGTGGAAATAACGAAAGAAAAAGTACTCAAAACTTCATATTTGTCCCAAATTATAGTATATTACGTAATAATAGGGATATGTAGACTATTAACCTTATCCTCGAGTTGCGTGCTGTACTTTTTCTATACCCACCATGCTTGTGCGGTAATTTCTGGTGGTGTGGCACGAATTTCCTCGTTATCACTCATTTTTGATGTTCGACGAGATACTGAATAACAGCATGGCGATGAAACAATCGCTTGTCGATTCATGTACATAACTAGATAGATTACCAATCCACAATATGATGAACAATGAATTTTCTTGAAATATAAATTTTAATACAATTTCACAGAGGATTCGGAATAAAAGTTCAATGAATTTGTTTTTTGGTCAATTTGGGTAAAATGTTACATATCCCATCGTTGTGAAAAAAAACCGGAAGTGGCCGCCATCATTTCAGAATACACGTATATTTCAAATGAGCCAACACCTTGCAGCTGTCAAATACGAAATGAATGGTTTGAAATAGTAGGAGTGTAGGAAAACTTTTTCCAGAATATCAATGCCGATGAATATATTTGCTTTTAACCATTCATGATTGATGAATTTCGAGATAATCTGAGATGATCAGATTGAAATAAACTTCGAAATTTAAAAGTGATTAGAATAGTAAAGCAGGGACACAATTTATTTGTATTGGGATATCAAAATAAGAAAAATTGAACGCATACGGAAATCAATAACTTTAAGTTTCTACAGAAAATAAATTATTTTTTCTCTATTGGCAGCAAATAATAATTTCGGTGACAAATATCAATCAGCAGAGTTTTACTTTTCCTGCCTAGGCAGCAAAGTAAGGGCTTTCCTGTCTAGGCAGCAAAATGATTATTCTAAATGGGAATCCGAGAGTTCTCCCCCAATGAATTTAACTCAATATTTTTTGGCGCCTTCCTTAATTCTGGAGGATTTAGTACTTCTTAGTCGCTATCACTGTCCATGCTATAAATGAACCAATATTTTTACACAAAACTGTCAGAAATTTCATAAATTGTCATGCTATAATCAGTATGACATATACATAACCATATGAACCAACCATTCCAACACTTGCGATTCATATCCAATTATGTTTTAACTCATCACTAGGTACGGGAAAAATAAAAAGATTGTGATAATCGTAATGATTTGCAAATACAATATCATACATATACCATTATAAACAATCGGAGGAACAAGTGGACGAGATTGGAGACAATACACCCATTGAAATGGAATCAGTTAACTTAGTAGTAGAAATGCATATGTTTCAGTAATATCGAAAATATTCACAGTATGAACTCATTCAAAATATTTCGAAAATGATCATTGTACATTGACAACATACCGATTGGGTGGGGGACTATCAAACATTGTAGACTGGGATCTCGAACTGAAAACGAATTATTTGCATTCAAAGCATCTATTCCAAGCCGTTCACCTAACAATATAATGAGATAAATATCTTTACAAACGAAGTAGTACCGGTTGTAATTTTATCTGAAAAAGTATAAAACACCCCGTATGATGGATAGGGTAGCAGAAAAAAACATCAATCTTCTTCATGTTCCCCGTATATCATTAGACCCAGCTGCTTTTTCTTACTCCTCTGGCTATTTTTCTTTTGATTACCAGAGATGTTCTTTCAAAACGTAGCAAGATCGCAAATATATATCACACAATCACGCCTTCGATGTTTCAGCCATGTAGTTTCGCTTCATTGAAAATTTGGACGTGGATGAACATTTTTTATTACGTATTGTCATTTTATCGCAGATTATGGTTGTTCATGTAAGCATTTTTCTTAATAAAATAATTCGATAACATATTTCATCATCACTGTAAGTACATTTCATACTTAGTCCAACTTATTATTATTAGAAGAATTAGAAGAAAAAATTGAGCCAGGTTTTTTGATAATGTATCAAAACAGCTCTACCAACATCTAATAGAATCTTCGCCACAGATTCTGAAATTGTTTTTCTATCACGCCCACTCCATAGTCAAATCAAACAACCCAAGAAGGAACTTCGATACCTTGAGAAAGCTCTGTGTATATTATAAATATTTATCCACGTAAAACAAATAAACAAGGGGATTGTATCGCTCCAAGCAATATATACTTTGTATACCCCGAATGGACACAAACATCCCCTTTGATCGGGACAATGCTCTTGGCTGTTTTTCTTACTCTGACAGGGCAGGAAGGGATTTATCGATGGTGGAGTTCCATCCCCTAGTTTTGGAAATACTTCAAAATGTTTGTGAGTCGTTCAGGAACAATGCTGGAAGTTCTGAAATTGGGGAGGGATACCGAATTGCGGAGTCAGTGAATCAAAGTGAGTTGTTCTATTTTGCATGGCAAGAAACCAGCCATCAACATAAATTTTGAGCACGACCCAGATTTATTTATTGCTTATGGTAACTGTTAACAAAAAAGTATTTTTTTTCAATTTTTTCAAACACGAAATCCATATTGTTTCACTCCTGCTTGAAAACATGCAATTTTCAGAAGTTGCAGCGACAAAATGCATCATCGGAACAGGTTGTTAGGGTGTAAATGTGCTTACCGTTCTTGATACTCAATATACTATTGATGCTGTATGTTTCTGAGTGAATACAAAGCCATGAATGGAAATTCACTGAACTTTCTTTCTTTCTTCACTACATTTTTTAAAACATTTTTTCCTTTTATCAACCCTGTAAGTTTCTTGGACAATGAACTTTATCAAACATTGAATTGAAATGGCCAATACTTGATGATGAAAATCCACAAAAAAATATCACAGTTTCCTATCCAATCGAACGAACGAAAACCAAGCCACATCATTCTGGTGGCTGAACTGATTGCAATACGTCCCGATTAATTCTGTCGATAATAACAGGTGTTACCTAATCATGCTTGCCACTATTTTTTTTTTTTTATCTCCTTGTACCAATATGCAATTCTGGTGGTTTCAAAATCAGTGTTTGCAGCATTTTCAGGCTTACAGGAAACCACCCCAACTATGAAAAGGAACATTACGAAATATACTTGATTTTATGAATGCAACATTGATATTCAAGAAATGGATTGGAACACATGCATCTGTCAGTTGGCCTGCAAGATCACCCGACCTCACCCCTTTAGAAATCCACTAGGTCCTCGTGGGTTGTTGGGAAAGTGGCTATGAGACAAAAAACAACTTCTGGCGTTTCACTGAACTGCTATCGTGTCTGCAAGTTGCTGATAACATTGTTGGAGATCATATTATTAACAGAAATAATTCGAGAAGGCCACGAGTTCATAACAGAAACAAGAAAGTGGATATGCAGCTGATCTATAAGGATGTCGGCAAATTACAGTTACTGATCACCTGTTGTACTTGGAGCGATATTTCGTACCATAATGTTGGTCTAGACAAATTCAACCGTCTAGAGGGGTCAACTCCGGTGATCCTGCAGGCCACCATACAGAACCATATGTGCCAACTAGTTATTAACAATGTGGTATCATTTGATTCAGAAAATTATGTGGAAATAGAAAACGTAATATAATACAGGGCGTTTCATCTGAAAGTCGAACATTGACGTAATATCTGGAAAAAGCTGAGGTTGAAAAATTTTCCCAATACGTTAAAACGTGCCTCTTCATGTCATCTCATCAAATGTCCTATATCTCGGAGAAATAGTTTCTGGAAAAATGAAGAATTATCGAGGAGTATACCCTGTTTGTGAAAATCGACACTTGAAGAAGCTTATTTATAGCATTATGGAAAATCGTTCCAAGTACTACAGAATTATTTTTTGTTTCATCTCCACTTCCCCGACAACCCGCGAGGACCTAGAAGACGTCTGAAGGGGTTGAGTCGGGTGATCCTGTAGCCCACCAGACACCACATGTGCCAATCCATTATTCATAATACCGGAACCAATTGACCCCCTCTATTTTCGTTATTATTTCGTAGTTATATTCCAAATTTGGTTGTTCAAATTATTTAATACGTATGACACTTCCGTTTTGACCGGAAGTATATCCAATTTTCATATTTCGAAAGGAAAGTATTTTTTTTTAGTGAAGATTGAATATTTCCAATGATATATATCACAATCATACTCTCAATTCACGATCTGCTGAGATAAATGATATCTTATGAATATTTCTTTTTGTATTTCCTTCGTAACGAAACATTTTCATGAAAGTATGCTGTTGAAATTTGAATAATAACATGTAACAATAATTCACATTTTGTTAATTTAATTTTTCTTTATCTTTCAACATCAAGTCTATCATTTCTTAAATGCTAAGGAATTTTTCAATTTGGTGAGAAACTGCAATATATATCGAATTACAAAACATGGATTGTTTATAAATTTGTGAAATTTTCTTGTAAGCAGTCAAGGAATGATAGACTTGATGTTGAAATATGAAAAAAAATTGATAATTGGATGCGGTTCCGATCAAACCGGATGTGTCATATATGGTTTGATACCTGCTGAATTAAACACTCACGGTTTTGAATCGAAGTACTAAATATGAAAAATCCATACTGAATGAAAACTCAGATACAGGGTGGTAAATTCGTTCCGGATCACCCGGTATATTGAAAATGAGGTATCATATAGATTACAAAAATGTAATAACATTCATGGTGTTTCGTTTGAACATCAAATGTTGATGTCATTTTCGAAAAAATTGGAAGTTGAAAAAATTTCCCAATAATTCAAATTCAATTCAATTCGATATTTCTAGTTCAGGAAATGAGGCATTTTGTCTCGCAATTTTTTCGTCCACCATGGATTTACCTGGAATTTTCACATGAGGTAGGGAATAGCTCGAGGATCATTTTCTATATCATGCCGCTGTACGCTAGAGCCTTGGGGGTGATTGCCACCCCATCACGGAGGTGGAAATTTTTTTTCACATTTCAACTGTAGTAATCGACGGAAGAAGTAATTCTAAGAAAAAAATATTCCATACGTTTTTTTCGTAAAAGTAATATTTTTTGAGTTATTCGAAGTTGAAAGTAACAGTTTTTTCGACGAAAAAATGGTTTGCTTGATTTTTTATAATGGTATTTTGCAAATAACTCTCAAACTATGCATTTTATCAAAAAAGTAAGGAGAGGCGAATTGTAGCTTTTGAAAAAACAAAAACAATGCTTCCTTTTTGATTTTCCTTCGACACATACAAACTGAGATACAGCAAATTTTTGCTTAGCTATTTTCGTCAAATGTATAAATTGGAAGATTAAAAGCGAAATAACAAGAAAAATTTGCATTTTTCGAAGAAAGCTCATCGAATATTTCTTAAAGTTTTCAATTGAAGCTTCCAAACAAACGAAATAATATCTTGCTAGAATGAAAATTGACCGATTTATGATAAAAATAAGATCGGTACCCGCTTTCTTCTACAAAAAAAAACTACTATGGAAACAACCTCCACCCTTCTGTGATTCTGTTTTTATATGTACTATTAATACACCCACGAAGTTTAACCAATTTCAAATGCCTAATTTCAGAAAAATTGGAGTTTAAAGAGAAAACGATTTTTTTCAATTTCGTGTTTTTAATCCTTTTCTTATAAATATATACAAAAAAAACGATACATTACTAAATTGTGGCTTTTTTAATGAGAGAAATTTCCCTGTGTGTAGATTTATTGTAAAGTGAATATTCGGCGAGGTATAGCCGTTTATCACCTACATTAACGACCGGACATCACCTCAGCCAAACGCTTTAAACTCTTCCCATTCAAAAATTAAGGGATCTCAAGTAATTTGATGCACATAGTCTTATAGCTCTTGGAAAGTTCTACAAAATCGTTTTGGAAAAAAAATTCTATCACCTAAAATGAAGGAGCTATGCTTAAAAAAACGATCAATTTTTTTTTTATTTGAATTACCCGCTTCGGAGCATAGTAATCTACATAACCGGTATATTCGGCCTTTATACGTTTTATGTTCCACTTTTTCCATTCATATTGAAAGACAGAGAAGAAGAAAAATCTGCTCGCGTGTGTGAGTGTATATTTCGTTGATTTCTCACCAGTGTATTCTGAAGTTCGAAGATATATTATAAAAAAATCAATGTTTTCGAGGGTAGTTTTTAACAAGAGAAGGTTGAAAGATTATGAAATTGTATTCGAAAGCATGAAACAATCATTATCAAACTATTTTTACCCATATTTAGGTTTTTGATGTTATTTTATAATTTTTGACAATTAGGGGTAGTTTTCACCCCTAGAAAACAAAAAGCGTACAACGGTACAATATAGAAAATGAACTAGAGAGTGTAATAAGCCTAATCCCAAATTTTTGTACAAATCGGTGCTGGACGAAAAAATTGCGAGGTTTCACCATTTCCTTAGCTTCATTTTCTGAACTGTTCGGTTTTTGGAAATTCCCAAAGATGTTGAAAGGAAAGGGGTGTAGATAAACACGTCCAGTTCATAATGGATCCAAACTAAAACTCTCAATCTGGACTACATGTTTTTCCATGAACAGATATCCTTGAACAACAACCAACCCCCATTCCTCCCCGAATTCCCATACACATTCCCATTCCCAGACATCACACGAAACCACTCAATATCTTATCCGAGTGCGTAAATCAAATTTTCCGCTTTCTGAATCCTCCTTTCGTTTTCAGGCCTTTGAAGAACTGGAAGACCTGCTCGCCAAGTTTAATATATGCATAGCCATAAAAGAGAAGTTGGTCAAAGATTCTGGAGTCGCGAGGGAGTCGGCGTACGATCATATTGTTCAGAAACTTCTGACGAAGCCGAGAGCGCGAGGTGAGTTTTGTCTGCCGTTTGTTATTGTCGCAGTTTATCAGGAGTGGGATTTGTCAGCCCCATGCGGCATATTTTTCCATAATGACCCGAGATGGGGGTGACTCAAGGATTACGGTTGTGATTATCTGGGGTTTTCTCGAGAGTTTTGAGTAATGACTTCCATAATTTGGATCATTTTTCTCGATGCTAATGAACAAGAAAGAAGTTGTCGCCGATACATCTTTCACAAAGTATATTCCTACCGAGACTACAGTAGGATATTAAATTTCGATATCTCCCAGAAAAAATTCCTCACATCTATATTGATAGAGATAGACACAAATATTGCATACGAACTTGTTGACAAGTATCAGTTACTGTGTACTATATAACTCCACTACATTCATCTAATCATTTGTTAGAATAATACAGTTCTCGTAATTGTGTTTATTATTATTCAATTTTGTATTTTCATAATATCGTTAATCCACAGCGTGACCCACTTAAGACCAGAGTACCCTCACAAAATCTACATTTTCCGACTGATCAAAAAGTCTACGTTTTCACCAAATTTGCAAAATATAATTCCAAATTTCAGGGCATAATATGTTTTTATTTTTAAGTTTTTAATTGCTAAATTTCATAAGCAATTTTTTTTCGACACCACCACTGGATTCAGCATCCTTCATTCAGGAGGATTCGAGAATTTCAATTGGAAATATTAATTGGCAGCAATGTTGGAACAATCATAATTTTGATAACATACCACCGTTTATGAATACTTCAGGAAAATTATGGGAATCGGCAACACTGTCAACATGAACATAGGAGATGTTGGCCATCTTAAAATTTGGAATTTAAACCAAGATAAATACAATATATTGCAACTAGAATGTGTTGTGAATTTGAACCAAAAACCCCAACGATCTCCAACATTTTTGCTTACAGTGTTGCCGTTTCCTAGAATTTGTCTGAAATATTCATGGTATGTTATCAAAATTATTATTGTTATAACTTTGTTGCCAATGAATATTTTTGAATGAAATTCTACAAGTCACCTGAGTGAAGGATGCCGAATCCAGTGGTTGTTTAAAAATTTCACGAAAAAAATTGCTATTGAAATTTAGCAATTGAGAACTCAAAAAAATCAAAATATTATATTCTGGGTCTACTTCGAACGGAATCTTCCTAGTTACACTTCCTTCTTTAGAAGAGGCATATCCAACATTGATCCATATTCAATGAACAATCATTTTCGTCCAACGAAGTTCTATTGAATAATAACTCCAATCGGAACATGTCTGCATGTGACATATAGAACTATTACTGAATTATATACAGTAAAGACTCCATAGAGAATTGGGTTACTCACACTCGGCCACGGAACATATATTGACACTAGTCATAAGCAGACTCTACCAACTACGTCATTTTATTTTCATAATTGGCCGTGTCTAGAACCACGCTAACGTGGATCTTGGTTTCAAAATTCCTACACGTTGTAACTCTTTCTTTTTTTGGAAGAAAAAGTTTGTGCCGTTAGCTAAAAGTACGGTAGAGCATGTGGTCGAGGTTATGCGAAGGCAATCAAAATGTATATATACTTAACTGGACGCCACCCAATTCTCCTTTGAAAGATTCCTATGACCATGTCCGAAATGGGAAAACACGATTCAAAAAAAAGTTGTAATACACTTAGTGTAAGGTATAAATTGGCTGCACATCGTTATTCACATATTCCTGAAAAAGATGTGGAGAAAACCTGAAGAAAACAAATATATCCCTTTGAATCCCTTCTATTGATAAAGAAATAAGTACAAAAAATATACAATGTGGGTGTAACAAACGTAGAGTCCGCCTGGACTAGATACAGTGGGGTTGATGTTTTGCTCTTACTTTACTTAACCAGAAATTACTAGTGAATACCTTATATAACTGAGTTGGAATATTTTAAGGTTAGCTTTCGTTCAGTACTGTACGAGGGCTGCGCTAATATTCAGGTATAATTATAAATGCATAAATTGATATGATAACATCAGGTCAGATAAGTAAGTAGTTCATGAATTGATAAATAAAGGTTAGAATGTAATGATATACTGTCCTGTCTAGACTAAGCGGAGTCTAACATCCCACGAAGCCGAAAGTTGTGTCATCCACTCTGTTCTGGTAAGCCATAACCAGATATAAAAAGGAAAGACGAACTGGTGGAGTAGATGAATCAATCTTGGGCTGCTCGGTTTGATAGGTGTGAAAGGTGGACCACCTTCTCAATCCTCTAATCCAGGTAAAAGCCGGAAAGACGAATCTCTGGAGAAAGTGATTCAGCTGCCACGTTGATATTGGCCTGCAAAGTTGGGTTATCTTCCGTCCTGATGAACCCTTAAATCCTCATAACCAGGTACAAACCGGAAAGATGATTGGGACTGGGAAAATAATCCATCATTGGAACTCCAAAACCATGGAAGTGACAAACTCAATTGTTCCCAAAGAAAAAATGGCTGCTTCAGCCAAGCAAGAAAATGGCAGTTGCCAGTTTTCAACCGGAACCCGGCATAAATTCCATATTCAAATAAAATAATCTTCCAACGGGAAAACGTAGGGGATGCTCACTTCAAGGGATGAAGGCGAAACCCCTCCCTAAAACCTTTTTGAAAAAAAAATAGAAATTAGCAATTTGCTAAAATGAAGTTAGATTTTTATACATACCCCTCGCGGAGGTTAACCACTTTTAACAGCGTGGGTTGCTGCTCCAAATTTCAATAAAAATGTTTCTGGGGCTTCCAGGAACAAAATCCATATCGTTATATGCATTTCTGTCGCAAAATAACGCATAAACAAGTCGATTTCAACTCTAAATCACTTAGACAAATGCTTTTTGTCGAACCAACAAATCTCGACCCACGGTCGTTCGCGTTTCGAACAGAAAAAGGAAGAGAAACCAAAATGGCCTAGCCTGCTCCGCAGAAAATTAATTAATTTTAGGATGGGTAGCGACATCTAACTCTATGGGTGTTAAGTAGGTTATTAAAATTTGGAAAGAGTCAGGGAACAAGAAAAGATTTCTACTATTACACGACAATAAAATCCTTCTTTGAAATCGGGCAGTAAAAGCGTGTTAGTACCTCTGGGCCACCTATTGGACAGAAGCCGAATTAAAAAGGTGATTTAGGGTTTCAGTGATTTCAACACGCTACAACGTGAAATGCGTCATATGAAGATATTGACGTTGACGTTTCGCGTTGATCTTTCGCTCTTGAGCCTAATCTTTGAATATAACGAACCGAACTTGGAACAAAACATCTCTGGAATATAAAGAAGATTAGATTACTGGGGAATGATCGGAAGGATTTGAGGAATCCATCCATACAGTTTGATTCCTGTCGCAGATGGTATGTTTTTGAATGTCTTAGTTTGATGGAAGCGCTGAAAATAGTATAATGGTTTTTTAGATTTCATATATTGGCGATATAAAAATTATTCATCAGAAGAAAGAAGAAAGAGGCGAGGTAATCAGCCATTAAAAATCAAGGTGTAAATGAAAAGGAGATATACATATTGACAATTGCGGAACTAGCCAAACGTTACACCCATACTCAAACCCTCAAAAGATGGGATGAAACCAAAGGATGCAGTTTTGCCAGGATCACCCTGGGCGACCCTGAGAAACTGGATCCAAATAAATATTTGGCGATGACTAGGAAGAACCTACGATTAACAGTGGGATTTCTGACTGGACACTGTCAACTAAGGAAACACCTCCATATTATGGGGCTAGTGGACACACCTCTATGCAGGATGTGTGAACAGGAAGATGAAACTGTCAGGCATGTCTTATGCGAATGTCTTGAGCTATCGTCGATAAGAGAGTGTGTGTTCGGTGAGTTTTGGCCTACACCTGCCAATATTGAGGAGATGTCCCCTGGTGATGTGTCCTCCTTCCTGGATAAGGCAGGATGGACAATGTCCTAGGAGGGCGACTCCTTGAGAGGATGTACAATGGGCCATATTGTGGCCTAAGTGCTGTGGGTCTATACTCACCCTCCCTACTCTACAGATACAGATACATAGCTATTCGTATAGCAAGGAGCAAAGTGCAACTTTTCCTCCCGAGGATGAAGTTTATAAGTAATTATTCAAGGGTGAAAAGGGCACTTCACTCCCATATTATACGTATGAGTTTTCCGTCTTCCCCAAATAACGATTCATTGAAAAATATTTATGAAACCAACAAATGAACTCTAATGAAGAACTGAAACTGGGAAGTGTAGGTACAGTACAGCTTGCTCATGAAAATCTTGAGATAAGGAGAACCTACAAAACAAAGAATCAAAGAAAATAAAGGTCTTGAGGACAGATTCGAACTGACACCTACATTTGCCTCCTTATCTATCACGAACAATTTCTGTTCCATCAACACTTTCCTCTTCGAAGACTTACAGGAAATTTTTGAGGAATCATGAATATAGCGTATTGCTATAGATCTACTATAATATTTGACGATTAACTTTTATTTTTTATTAATATATCCACTTCTTGAAAATATCTCACCTTCTTTACTGATTTCCACCATTTTACAAAATAAAGAGTGTTATATGAATGGACAGTTAAATTTATACTATTATATAGTTGTGAATCCGACCATGGGTCAGCCTTTGATGCAATATTTGGTGAATTCACTAAATTGAGCAACATGGCAGTTGGAGCCTCAACTATTACATAGGTATATTAATGATATACTTTGTTCAACCATCCTTTGCCGTTACGTCATAATCGGTGACGCATTCTGCTGTTTTACGTTTGTCTTATATTAGTTGAATGTTATTTTACACTCAACTTCAAAATAATTATTGGTATGTACCTACCTGCAGAATTCATCGCATACACTCGTGTTCTTATTGCATGTTGATGTATGATATAAATTGATGATCCTCGAGCAGAATCATGTCCGGTATGAACTTTGATTTTGTAGTCTTTATCTGTTTCCATTCCACTGGTAGCTACTTTTTGATTAGTTCTAATAGATATTTCTGGAGCATCAGCAACACGCTATAGAATTTAATAAAATCAAATCAATAAAACTTACATTTCGCATAACATAGGTAGATACATTCGTTATAGACTGTATTTAAAGGTAAAAGCGGCACTCCAGCATCTCTTTCTCTTTAGTAGTCAAATAACTTCAAAATTAAGCTTTGCTCTTTCTCATTATACCGGAAAGGCATTTTGACAATGAAAAATTAACTGAAAAAGGCAAAAATTATCAAAAATACTGAACAAATCAGCTATGACAAGTGAACTGTCAAAAATAACAAATAAAATTCACATCGACATTAGACATACGTTAATGACGTCATAATTCCGTCTCATCCATTTCATGAATGAGAGATAAAGTTGGACAACGTATGATGTAACGGCAAAGGATGGTTGAACAAAGTATAGTAGCATAGTAACGGCCATTGAAATAGATTTTTGATTTGCTGCCTGTCACTTCAATTACCACTACGACAAAGCTACGACAATTTTCAGGAATCCTGTATATAATTTTCTTGATGGTCAACTTCATTATTGATTTCGTTAAGTTGATGAATCCACCATAAGTACAAGAATGATGAAGATTTATTATTTTCCGCGAGTCACTAGGAAATTTTGACATTCCAGACAAAATTTCTTGGAGAAAAAGTCAAGATTTCCATATTGTTAAGAAATGATACTACCTTACTGTGAGTTAATGTAGTCCAAGTAATTTCATCACGAATTTCAAAGCACTATCTATACCTGGTAAACAATATACTATTTATGTTCCTTTTGGAGCATTCATAAATATTCCAAAGATACTTTATATACCTCTCCATAACAAAAAGTAGGTAGGTATACGATATTAGAGTGGATTATTCCTGTGTGCAAAAGAACCGTGGATTGATCACAATGATATATTCCACTAGTCTATACTTTGACAAAATGGTTAAGGCTTTCGCAGCCGAGGTTATTAGTATAACTACTTCTCTTCGGGCTCGAAGGCCGTCGTTCTTTGGAATGTCTTCCTAACGTTTCACTAGCGCGAGTGGCCAGCTTCTTCAGAGGCTTATTCATTTCCGATGACTAAACGTTCCGATTTCTCAAGGTGTATTTATATTGAGGCAGGTAGTCTGGAGTGTTAATAACTTCTGTCGGGTTCGGGGAATAATCATCTTTATTTGTTGCCGCACTACCTGCCGTGATTTCATTCGAGATTCTTGATTTCCTCAGAATGGGAGTCCAAATTCTGTTTAGACTCAACGCTTCCTCTTTTGTATGCGGTAAACCCCTGCTGCTGACAGTGGGTCTCTTTTGTCTTTTGCCGACCTGAGGCTTTGTTGGATCTTCTTGGTCGGCTTGAAAACCGTTTTTCTGTTATATTTCCCCAAGAGTTTCCCAATTCTGTCTTTTCTTTTTGTGGGGAAGTTTCGTGTTTTTCCATTTATTATTTCAGCCTAAAATAATATTCACTAGTACAATGTACACCATAGTGTAAAAAAAAATCACGGAATTTTTCAAATGTTTGCTCAAATTCAAAATTTATGTTCATTCAATTTTTGTATGTTGGTCGGTAGCTACATGCATGCCATTTACGCCAATAACTTGAAATGATATATATTAATGCAATCCAAAACGGTATTCGAATCAAAAACACGAAAATTTCCCACACAAAAAAAAACGTTTTTCCTTATGAAGTACACACGCTTGGCTGCCACCGAACCTGTCTATTTTTCATAATTTAGGGTTAATTACCAAACTTAAAAAAGGCAGGCAGTGTAAAATGGGAGAATGTCACCGTCTAGGGAATAGATCAAGAGCGAAAGATCCTGGCGAACTTCATCGTCACTTTCTTCATATAACGCAGTCAGCATTGAGGAATTTCGGAATCAAGATCCCAGTTAGCGTGGTTCTCGACACGCCCTTCATAATTTGTTTCTAGTGTGAGATGCTGATAGATCTGAGATGATGAATATTCAACAATTCAGACCACCATTCTGTACCTTTTTTACCTTCAGAATTCTTTCCGGTTTGTGTGAAAACAAGCGTCTCTAATCACGACAGTAAAGACGCTTTATCCCCAGAAAAAGGTCTGTTATTTCCATCACCACTTCGTTGTTCATGCAAAATCTTTTTCCTCCACCTCTGGGCTTGAAACATTTCCAAGGGATTTTCTTTTTGTGGCCCACCCTCTGATTTCGCTTCATCAAAACGTGTTCAAGCAAAACGAACGATTGTCATTAATTCAAGCAAAGAATAGCTGACGTTCAAGCAAAAAGTGAATGTTCGTTCATCAGTAATCCAATAGCGTCTTTCTGTTTTCCACCCATTTGCATCTCTTCAGTTCGCTGAATTTCATTTCTCATTCGAAATAAGAGAACAACCGTGACAAGTGTTGAGGAGCCATCAGTCACTTTATTATCCGACCTTTCGTGATCAACCTTCTTGAAATAATCTTGGCAGGCAGCATTTCTGGGCCGGACGAGTGGGTCGGGGGACAGTTTGAGTGGTTGGGGATCGAGAAATATATTTCAGCCACAATATACACGTATTTTTGAAACATTGAAGGGAGGATGAAAAGCATTATGATATGGATTCTCTGTCGATGATTGATGAGCCTTTTGGGAAATGGTGTATTTGATACATGGAATGATGGAAAAAATTGACAAAATATATATTACAATAACTCCATCAATGGCGATCTTATATTCGCATGTAATAACGCTACACGTCGGGCAGTAAACTTCATCTTCCGGTGGAAAAGTAGCACATTCCTCCCTTGTTATACAAATAGCTATTGATGTTGTATCTTCTGTTTCAAGAGTAAGTGAGACAGCTATTTTAGATATACACTATGAATTGCAACAAATATTGACATTCCACGGATACTATATATGAATGTAGTTGGATTATTAAATGAATTGGAATGAAACAAGAAATCAAAAAAAATTATTGATTGATATTGAGGTTGAAGTGAAGACACTAGTTCACGAAACTGAGAGTTGAAACTTTGTGTTAACTTCAAAAATTCAATCATGACTTTTGGACGTAAAATGAGTAATTTGAAGCAAGATTCAGAAGATAATCTCAGTTTATCAATGCAGAGCAAGAATATAACTGGAATCCTAGAAACATTTGCAAAATTTTAGAGATAAATTTTTAGAGATTCATCCATTGTTTCTACAAATATTTCTACTGATATATGAGGAATTGGCCCTGAAAAAATCTCATATATACTTCAAAACGGAAAAATATAACTATTATTTCACTTTATCCTTCCTGAAAATCACAAACATCCTCCAGGATCACAAAAACTCGGTCGAACTCCCCAAAAGTCCAGTAACCTTATATGATGTGACCTAGAAAGTTCATTTGGAGTTTCACAGGCACTTTCCCAACGATTATGAAGTTTTCCATGAATATTTCATAGGCCATTTCCAGTTTGTAGTTCGTTAACGTAAATTGAATTAGAACGAGTTTATTATTGATAGGCTCAGATTCTCTGCAAGCTACTGTTGAAACCTGTTTATAATATAAACCTGTTTATAATATAAATTTCCAGCCTACTGGGATTTCAAGAGAATAGTTACGCCCTCTGGTGAGAAGTTCAAACAATGTTGAAATATTGTCAAAGTGATGCTTATTTGTTGAAGTCTTGGTCAAAGTGGCGGTGCGATAATATTTTGAAATTTTGGAATATGATTGAAGTTATAACTAATGTTTATCAATCACAATTATTCATATCATCTTTCGAACAATCTGTTCAGGCCAGTCTCTAATTACCTACACAGTAGTTTTCGGCTGGCACCTGTCAGAAAACAACTACTCCCCTGGCTAATACCACGAAGGGCATTGAATTATATCCGACCGGTGCCAGTGTAGGTTTCTTCACAGAAGTAAATCCTGCATTTGCTTTCGTCGATACAAATGGAGGAATTGATTTCCAATTATAGGGATGGACACACTTGCAGACCGGTTTCGGGCTATTTGGCCACTCTTCAGTGCAAGGCAGTGCCATCATCAACATAAAGTCGATGACTTCCCATAATTAAAAATCAAAATTCTTCAGAGTATCAAGCCCCGACCAAACAGCAGATTGTTCAAAAAATTATTTGATTTAAAGCTAGTCTTCAAATATGCCCACTGACTATGTCAAATGTTTTTACAATTATTCATGTATCGCAAATATTCATGGGTATACTTGAAGACTGGCTTTGAATCAAATATTCTAAATGAAAAATTTGTTCAGGCGAGCCTCAACTCACCTACCATGTACCTATTAGAAAACAATTAGTCCCCTGGCTAATACCACGAAGGGGACAGGTGTTAGCGCGGGATTCTTCCAATGACAGCTATAAGTCTAAGAGGCGACGACACTAAACCTATAATGATAGGGCTCCCAGATGTCATATATCAAAGATTCTGATTAGTTGTCAATAGGTTTGTAGATTAAATGGCCCTGCTGCAAGTGTCCAAAATGGGGCTAACGTTTATAAAAAATGCAAAAAAATTTGTTTTGATAAGTCTCGGACGTTCCGTGATTGTTTACTCAACGTAGAGGTGGGGTTGGACTATTTCAAAAAGCGGTGCTGACCAGCCCCCTAATGGGACTTATCAAGGTGCTGCCGAGAGATTAGTGACCCACTCCGTACCCAGGTTTCTATAATCATCGGACTCCTCAAAGAACCAAAGTAGTTCTGCAAGGTCTTCATTTTTTGTGTAAGGGAAACCACTACTGCCTTTTCCAAACAGTGGACAACATGGCGGCAGCAGCGTTTGGAAGTCGCTCTCCGCGCAACCGATTTTGCGTTTCAATTCGGTTTCATTAGCAATCTTCCGGGTTTTTTCTTAGTTCCTTATTATTGGGTGGAATATTCATGATCTCTTTGTGTGGTATCAATTATTGCACTATTCTAGACTGATTCTGATAGCATAGTCCTATGAGTATGTCAAGAAGCATAAAATCCCTTTTTTGTCTGATATGTTTATGTGCAGCTGCAACCTCTCGATCTGAGAATTCGATGTGAGAAATGTAAATGCGACCAAAGCTGTAATTCCAATAAGGCGGCGGCTCACGATATTATTTTGGCTACAGTCTATCGAGATCTCTCGTTCAGCATTACAATTATAAGTACACAAAATCTGCGTAAATAAGACCGCCTAATGAAATCCTAGTCTTTTACAGACAAGTTTGACACTCCAATTTGAATTATTTGAAATATGAATGCATCAAGAAGACGAAGATAGCATCAAAGTCAATATTCAAAATCATCCATTTATTTCTTGTTCCATTTAACGTTTTTTCTGTTTCTGATCCTTGTATGTTTTCATTGTAACCGATCCCGTTGAGGAGTTAAATTTTTATCTGCAGTTAGTTTCATGATGTATCGTTATTGCACAGTGCAAAATCTTCATAAAGACGCAACAGCAAGTGAATGTATCCTTATTGTTTCAAAATATATAGAGCGGTCCAACAGAAAGTATGAACCTAACATTTCTGTTTTGTTCGTAATTGTTGTTGTTGTTGTTCGTTCCGTTAACCAGCTGACGAATGTCAACCCTCAGAAGTCGAAACTTGTGCGAGCAATGGATCAACGAGGCCTTACCTTTTAACGTGCGATTACCCAGCACGGTGGCCCGGCGAGGATACAAAAGCAAACATGCTCGGATACGTAGTGTTAGATTGTAAGGGGGACATATTTGGGGCATTTTCTTTCAAATATGCATTATTCTTCCTATCAGGGAGGTGTAACAACCCTGAAAAATAACGACAACGATTAATGGGGTTTTTGATTACAATGAAATAATTCAACATTGAAATCTTCAGAAATATTTGTAGTTATTCTGATTCTCGATTGCCAGAAGTTATTTGTATTATTCATCATTACCAAAATTATCGGGTTGATAATCTTAACGACAAATATCCACTGAATAGTTTGGTCAATTCCAATGAATAGTGTATCATAGGAAAGATGATTTTGTACCTTTTCAAATGATATCACTCGAACCCAATTTCCATTTGAAATTTCAGGGTTGTGACCCCGCTCGATAAGGGTGTCAAGGCGGAGGTTGGAAAATGTGTGTAGAATGGTTTGTCTATTCGAAAGCGACCTTTATGTGGAAGACTTTCGCTTCAAATTCCGAAAGAAGAAGAAAAGCTAGTTGCCTACTTTTTGTTGGACCACTCTGTGTAAACTTCTCTACAGATACTTCAGGAAATAATGATGATTATGAGAAACTAAACCAGTTAGGTACAAACTTGTGAATATTGGAGAGTGCAGCACGTCAAAGATATGTCCAAGCTTTCGGAAATATATTTTTTCCATCATCAGGAAAACTACGTGATGATCATACTTGAAAGAGTTTTCTTTTGACGAGCTGCACTCTCCAATATTCTCTAGTTTATATATATATATATATATATATATATATATATATATATATATATATATATATATATATATATATATATATATATATATACCAAAGTCATGTTAGTTATAAATCATATTATTTATAACACTACAGTTTTTTCGAAAACTCAACCCACTAAGGGAGTGAAAAAAAAAGCGCCAAATCAATTTGTATGTTACAACGTGACGCCTTGGTCCGTTTTACTTTATTTTTCACATAAACATTCCTCAACAAGTCAAAGTCAAAATATACTTTATTGTCTGAAGAATAGGAATTCTCATAGACAAAGCATCAAATACATCTAGGAGTATTATATATACATACACATAAACATACACACACATATATATACCTGCAATATACGGAGGTAAGTTCAATTTTATAAAAAGAACATTGTAGAAAACAAGTGCAACACGTTAAAATATAATTGTATAGAAAAGTATAAATAAAACCTATGTCATTTTATAAATAAATCTTCATATCTTAGCTAGACAAATTGTCATTGAAATATTCTCGCAGAGAGTAAAAGGGCTTGTCAGCAAGTAAATTTTTTACTAGTCTCCTGAATTTCTTGGGATCTTCAATGTTCTTCAAATTGACTGGTAGGTGATTATACATTTTGATACCGTTGAAAATGATTGAATCCCTCACAGTGGAAGTATGAGGTATTGGAAGTTCTATATTATTGGTAGGACGACGTGTGTTATGAACAATGTTCAATGAAGGAGTCTTATGTTTCTTTATCAAGCAAACATATTCTAGTATGAACAGGGATACAACAGTGAGAATACCCTGGGATTTGAAAAGAGGTTTTGCAGCTATCCCTGTACCCTGCTTTACAGATATACCGCACAGCCCTCTTCTGTAAAACAAAAACGGTTTCCAAGAGCTCTCTTGAGCACACACCCCAAAAAGCTATTCCATATCTTATGTGCGACTCAATAAGAGCGAAATACGAAGTTCTGGAGATTGATTGGCCTAGCTCATTGGTAATAACTCGCAGAGCGTAACATCCCGAAGCTATTTTTTTGCTCAGTTCTATGACATGGTCTTCAAAAGTTGATTTGTTATCAATGGTGAGCCCAAGAGAGGTGGTTCGGTTTTTATTATCAATTACACCATTTCCAAGACCAATTTCAGGTACAGTACCGCGAAAAGTGAGAATACTGGTTTTGTTTATATTGAAAGATAATTTGTTTGAATCACACCAGTGTTTTATTGTGACGACATCTTCCGAAATTGAGCGGTGTAGCTCCTCGATATCCTTGCTATGCCATAAAATAGTAGTATCGTCCGCAAATAACGTAAAATCCCCTGATATATCCACACGTGCCAAGTCATTGACATAAAGCAAAAAAAGAGTCGGACCCAGAACCGATCCTTGGGGGACACCAGATCGCAAAAATAACTCTGACGAGAATTTGTTAGTCTTCACTAGTTGACTGCGATTAGATAAGAAGGATTTGAACCATTGAAGTGTTTTTTGCCTGATTCCATAATTGTGAAGTTTGCCCAAGAGAATATCGTGATCGACGCAGTCAAACGCCTTAGATAAGTCGCAAAAAACTGCGGCAGTTGCTTTTTTGGCATTGATTTCATAGTAAACCCTTTCCAATAGAGAAAACATGGCATCGTTAGTTTTCTTGTTGTCCTGGAACCCAAATTGCTGGGGAGTCAGAATTATATTTCTGGTGCAGAAGATAACTAATCTCCTTTTCACGAGTTTTTCTATTATTCTACCTAGTGTGGGTATTAGAGCTATTGGGCGATAGTTATTAGGGTCCACATTATTTCCGCCTTTGAATAAGGGAATCACAACAGATGATTTCAAGAAAGAGGGAAACTCTCCAGTTTCAAAAGATCTAATGATCAGTTGTGCTAATACTGCCAAAGCAGGGTAAGGTAAATTCTCGAAATAACAAAATAGATGGAGGACATATTTGGTATTTGGTTGAAATCAATCGCCTAACGGGGTTGAAAAGGGATAGAAAGTTATTTTAGGGGCTAATCAACGTACAGCTTGAACCACTGATCGTAGAGTTCAGAAACTTGGACAGTGTGTTCTGTCCTGAAGGGGTGAAAAACGAGATCAAATTTTTTATGGGACAACGTACCTGAATCCACTCCAAATTTTGCATGAATATTCTTTACAGAATTGATGGAAGAAATGTTTCGTATTTTACTGAAATCCATTGACTAACGGAGTGAAATAAAGGGTTCATAACATTTTCGACTTCTTTCAAACGCTTTTTCGAGTGCGCCCAGAAAGCAGAGCCTTGTGATGAACCTGATAAAACTTACTACTAAGAACTACAAAATATAATTTTAATTCACTCCCAACGAAGTGGGGACGGGTCATAATAGATTCTTAATAATACTGTTCATGTATATTTTGAACTCATAAGATGAGAATGAACGATTGAGTTGAATTCAATCTTGCGCTGAGTTTTCACATCAATAACGAGTTTTACAATGTAAATTTTTCCGGAATTGAAAATTCTTGTTCGTGCTATTCTCGCCCTTGAAAAAACACAACTGCTTCACAATTTTTTCAATAGCATACAAATTGCTGCATTATCATCGAGAGAAAAATAAATTGCATAAACTTCAATTTACATCCGGATATTAGAGGTGAACAACTGTTTCCCGTGCGAGTTTTCCAAAACAAGGGAACGACGCTCCTTTAACTTTCCAGTGGAAAATAATGCTAATGCGGTTTTTAATATGCGGAAAGCAGCGCTGTTTCGCGATTGTTTCCAATTCTGTTGGGAGTTTTCGGAGCACGGGGTTTGATTCAAAGGGAAATCCGTTCTTCCAATAATAATATTCCGTAACAACCAGAAGCGGTGAAAAACCGCAAAGAAAATTCCTGCTTCACGATTGAACGCAGCTGTAGTGGATTTTGAAATCCGTACTTGTAGCAAGCTTTCACATAAATGGACCACAGCAAACCGAGGTTCACTTAAATTTCTTGGGAAATTAACGTTAATCGGAGCGCTTTGGTTTCGTTTAGTAACTTAGTTCTGTACTTGTGGGAAAAACAATGGAATAGGTCGATTCTTATCTCCATGATTCTCAAATGAATGCTCAGAAAAAAAGTGGCTAAGTGGGCTCAAGCGGGTTTGGACCACTTTACATACTTTTTCAAACCTAACCTCACCTTCAACTGTTTACGGTACCTTTTAACATCTTGCAATATTGCCAGGCATGGAGGAAACCCTCTTTACAACCCCCTCTTTGGGCCTGATGATGGTGCTGTGGACTAGGATGACTTTGATTGAAACACTGTATGAAAAAGATCACAAGAAAAAAAAATATTAGTCATGAGTTTCTCTTCAAATGCAAACCTGAAGGCCCATTTTCCTAATTCACCAGATAATGATCTGATCTTCATGCTGTGTTTACGATCTGTCATCAAATTCTGAGAGTTCATTAATGATATTAAGTCATTTATGGGGGAAGCTCACCTAATATTATGGTGCTCTTTCAATCACGTCACCCCTTGGTAACGTATTGAATGAAACTATTATATTTCAAAACTACCCTACCAACCACACGCTCATATTAATCGCATACCGCATAACGTGGGGTTATTTTGTAATCATATGAATAAATCATAATGGGGAATGATCTTAATGAATCCCCTTTGGAATATAACAAAAATAGCACCTATTCCATCTGCATGTGATACATAGTGAATTTTCTTCATGAAGTTAATTGGTAGAAATGGACTGAAAAACAATCAATAAATACGACCTTGAATTCCTTCTAGGTAGACGTAGAGCAATAGATTGGCCGACAAGATTCCCCGATCTAACTTTTCTGAGTTATTTTCATCGGAGAAGAGTTCAGATTAGATTTCAATATTCTGAATGATATTGAAGAAGTGAAAGTCAGAATATGTGATGAAATTGGGTAAGCAGAGTTTGAGAGCAGGCAAATGACAACAAATTTGGACATCTCATTCAATCACTTCAGCTGTATCCAAAGATTTGAAAGTAATTGATGCATTCATAAGTCTGGAAATAGGATTCATGGGTGAAAGAATTAAAGTATACAGAGTATGGAGTTTGAAATAATGTCACCAACATCTTTACTCTGATATGTATTGTCCTGTGTAGTGAACCTTTTATTGATAATACCGTTGTTTATTGAGAAATAGGATAGCATTCGAAACATTTTCGTAAAGCCAACTGCAATATCATGTCGATATTTCCGTTTACTTGACAATGTACAACAAAGTTTTTTTCTATGAAGGGTAAAGTTGGTGTGAAGTTTCTGTTTATCACTTTGACTGAAATATTGATCGGAAGCTATGGAGCTCAGAAATAGACGAAAGATGTTCATGGTGAAAATGGAGATATAACTTTCGAAGTAATCATCAAAATATGAATGAGATAAGACAGTGATGAAAAATTACACTGTAAGTTTTTTTAACGTGAGCAGAGAATAATATTTTTATTGGCACTCACCCACTTCGAGCAAAAGTAAACATATGTTACTATAAACTAATGAAAATACAATATTGAACCATATCTTCATTTACTAGCCACTTCATTATCAGTGTTATTGTAAAAAAAAGCGGATAAATATTCTTTCTTGCACCGAATACGGATCTTGTGAGGCCTTGTTGCTTCATTGCATCACTGACCTTTTAGGGCATTGATATATTTTCGTTATACTTATTTTCCTCAATTTTGAAAAAAAATAGGTATTCGGGTGAACTTGAAAAAATAGAAATATTTGGGGTTATATTTTATATTCAATTATTCTGAGTGCTCATTGCTGAGGGAACTTATCAGATGTCAAGTCGTCATTGCAAATAATTGTAATAATTTGTAAGTTCGTTCAGAGGTGAATCTTTCTTGTCGCATATGTTTGTTGACATGTTTGACAAGAATAGCAGGTGACAGGCGGCGGCAACCTTGCAATGTTATCAATGTACGTACACAGATGAAACTACGCTAGATAGGGTGTGAAATTTTTTTACCGAACACTTGAATTATAAAAATAGTTATGATTTCGAAAAAATTTACGGATAAACTATTATCACTAGTGAAATTACAAGTGAAAACTCAGCAGTCTGATAATTTATGTCAACCTTCAGGTGCTCACTGTTTGATGTTCAAAAACTTCAGTCCCCATCGAAGAAAAGTCGAAGATTTACGAAGTGTTTCCCAAAATTTACATTTTCTGATTATCTTATCAACTGGAAAAATGTAGGCTTTCACGGCCGGTGTTAATACATCTCTGATTTTTCGGGCTTGAGGGCCGTGTGCTGGAATTTTGACTTCCGGAGCTTTCGGCTACATCTGCGGCAGCCATCTTCAGCGGCCTAGTCTTAATTGAACTCCTCTATGTGAGTTTACTACGTCTGATTGCAAATCTGGAATTGACTCGTTTTTATCTTTTGGTCCGACAGCGTTCTGTTGGTCGTCCGATTCCTTGGTTCCATCTGGCTTCGTCTCAGCAGTTCTTAGAACTGGATACCAAATTTTGTTCAAATTTAGTCCCTCTTCCTTTCTGTTGAAGAAAGTTATCCTTGTGCTTATGTATCTAAATTGCTTCCCGGTATAAGCGAGTGGAGTAATGCGTCGTCGTTGATAGAATTGAAGTTTTGTCGAATTGTATATTATGGTTGTTCAGAAGGGCGCGCTCAGCTACAGCTGATTTGTCCGTTTGCCCCAACAGTCGAAATTGTCGGTTGTGCTAAAAAAAAATGAAAAAATGAGAAAATGTAAATGTAGGAAAACACTTCGACTTTTCAAAAATATGAGCTAAATGAAAAGTTTATAGTGATCCCATATGATCTTTAATACACTAGAGGACTTTAACAGATATTCGGTAAAGTGGATATGAAAGTTGCTTATAAAACTACAATAACAACAAATAACAGCTTCTTCACGGAATCAGTTGTCTGGATTGCAACAAAAAATACATCGGCCAGAGCCGACGAGCTATTAAAACCCTTTTGAAGGAGCATATTGCACACGTGAAATACGGAAGGGTAGAAAAATCCATTTCCGCCCAACACGCTCTAGACAAGAACATAAAATTGGTAAAAGCAATCTCAAACTGATCAAGCATGTGCATGGCACAAGACTACTTGATGCATGTGAGAGTCTAGAAATAGCAAAGAGTCAAAACAGCATGAATGGTGACAAGGGACCTATCCCTTTCAGCCCGCTTTTCTATTATTGGTGAGAAAATAATCAGAATGATCAATATTAACAGATGACAGACCAATAACTTCGCAGGTAGTGACTGCAGTGGTTCATTATTGATAAATTGATTAGAATAATTAGCAGAAACAAACAAAGTCCATAGCGGACCGGAAATACTTGAATAAACAACTAACCCTAGCTTTAGATTTAGTATCAATTTACTTCTCCTGAAGATGCTAACCTTGTTAGCGAAACGCTCGTCGAGTGCAAAAATATCAGTTTGGTGTTAGGGTACTTGATCTCTAGGAAAAGTTTCATCTTTCACACCAAAGGTTCTAATCTCATCGTTTAAGTTTTCAGCCAATCAATCCAAATATTTTCCATATAAATCACCTAACTTCACACCGATACTGATAAAAACAAAGTTATGAGAGCGAACTTAATCTGCTTTACTCACGATAAACCAGCAGCCCAAAATTTCACTTTTACACCCGTACTATTTCGTGCATTCACCCGTACTGCCAATTACCCGACAAACATGGCAAAACTCATTTCCAAACCGCGGGCTGACGCGCTAATAGGGAAATCGCTGCACATTATTCCTTTCAGGTATTCATCCCATATGGATATATCGCCTCTAGTCAACATGATACAGTAATTGACTGCTTCCGAATAATGATCCCTATGCGATGCACAACGAAGGAATTTACCAGAACGATTTCCGTTACGGCAAATGTAATACGTTGATGCTATTCATGAAGGAAATGTAGCTCCCGAAGCGTCTGATCGTTGATCTCTCTCCAATTGTAAATTGCAATCTGAAACAACTGAAACAACAAGAAGGGCAGGAATATATTAGTCCAAAGGCAAATTTCCACGAAACGGACAAAACAGCCACAAAACAGCAACTGTGTCGATTTCGACACAACAAAAACTTTTGTTTTCAAAATAAGAAACATTTTGAAGACTCTGTGTCGCGAGTTACTGTTTTTGTCAACAACGAAAATTCCCGTCGCCAAGCGGAAAGATCAAAAGGTTTCGGTGTTTTGTCTCTGTTTCTGGAAACCGAGTCTGCTCTGTGGAAAGGGCTGGCGACAATAGTTCACTAGTTTGTTTGTATGTGACTGTGTGAAATGATGATCTCAATTCTTTATTTATTCCTATTCCATCATGTTTCAAATCTGCCATAATTTTGCCCGTTCCATAATCTATTCGTCTTCTCAAAAATGATCTCATCCAGTATCTTGGTTGTTTTCGCTTTCGCATCTTCTGCTCGAAAGATTCGATCATAAAAACACCGTCTAGAGAAGTCTGATGAAAACTGTTCGTGAGGTGGAAACGGCAGATAACACATCAAAACAAAACAAGAAACAAACTAATTTTTTGTTTGTTTGGTGGAATTCGAGTTTCGAGATTGTTTTCGAAACCACAACAAATTTTTTGTTTCTGTTTTTGAAATTGAAACTAGTCCCCAGCGAATCCGTTTGGTAGAAATCCGCCTTTGAGGACGAAATGGTAAACTTTGTGATTATCGATTTTTCAGAAAATTTTATTCCTCAAAAATACTTGCATATGAGTTGTCAAAATTCCAAATTCCCGAACAGTGTACAGAGGAGAACAAAAAGTAGGGTATAACTACTTCTCTTCGGGCTTGAAGGCCGTCGTTCTTCGGAATTTCTTCCTGACGTTTCGCTAGCGCGAGTGGCCAGCTTCTTCAGAGGCTTATTCATCTCCGATGACTAAACAGTTCGATTTCTCAAGGCGTATTTATATTGATGCAGGTAGTCTGGAGTGTTAATTACTTCTGTCGGGTTCGGGGAATAATCATCATTATTAGTTGCCGCACTACCTGCTGTGATTTCATTAGGTATTCTTGTTTTCTTCAGAATCGGATTCCAAAATCTGTTTAGAGTCAACGCTTCTTCCTTTCTGTTGAAATTGTCCGCATGTTTTTGGATCTCTATTGCCTCCCGCACCAGTCGGCTATGGTAACCCTGGTTGGGGACAATCAGTGTGGCATTTTCGAACAGAATCTTGTGGTCGCCCTCACTCAATGCGTGTTCCGCCACCGCCGATTTGTCGGTTTGCCCCAGCCTGCAGTTCCTTTGATGCTCTTTGAGCCTTGTACCCATGGATCTTTTCGTGGTACCGATGTAAACCTTCCCACAGGTGCATGGAATGCGATAAACCCCTGCCGCTGACAGTGGGTCTCTTTTGTCTTTAGCCGACCTGAGGCTTTGCTGGATCTTCTTGGTCGGCTTGAAAACTGTTTTTATGTTATATTTCCCCAAGAGTTTTCCAATTCTGTCAGTGACCCTCGGGATGTATGGCAGATATGCATTCGCAACTACCTGAGGGTCCTCCCTGTTATGAACCGTGGGACTCTTCGGTTTCATGGCCCTGTTGATCTCAGTTACACTGTACCCATTCGACTTCAAGGTCACTTGAAGATGTTTCAGTTCCTGCTCTAGATGTTCTGGTTCACAAATTCTTCGAGCACGTTCAGTTAGGGTAGATATGACTCCTCTCTTTTGACTGGGATGGTGGTTCGATAGTGCGTGCAGGTACCTATCCGTGTGCGTGGGTTTTCGGTATACTTTGTGGGTTAGTCTAGCGCCACATCGTTCAATCAGAACATCTAAGAAGGCTATCTGCTGGTTCTGTTCGGTTTTCATGGTGAATTTGATGCTGGGGTGTTGAGCGTTTAGGTGGTCCAGAAAAAAAGGTTCAGAGAGTCCCTTCCATGTTTCCAGCATCAAACTCTCTGAACCTTTTTCTGGACCACCTAAACGCTCAACACCCCAGCATCAAATTCAACATGGAAACCGAACAGAACCAGCAGATAGCCTTCTTAGATGTTCTGATTGAACGATGTGGCGCTAGACTAACCCACAAAGTATACCGAAAACCCACGCACACGGATAGGTACCTGCACGCACTATCGAACCACCATCCCAGTCAAAAGAGAGGAGTCATATCTACCCTAACTGAACGTGCTCGAAGAATTTGTGAACCAGAACATCCAGAGCAGGAACTGGAACATCTTCAAGTGACCTTGAGGTCGAATGGGTACAGTGTAACTGAGATCAACAGGGCCATGAAACCGAAGAGTCCCACGGTTCATAACAGGGAGGACCCTCAGGTAGTTGCGAATGCATATCTGGCATACATCCCGAGGGTCACTGACAGAATTGGAAAACTCTTGGGGAAATATAACATAAAAACAGTTTTCAAGCCGACCAAGAAGATCCAGCAAAGCCTCAGGTCGGCTAAAGACAAAAGAGACCCACTGTCAGCGGCAGGGGTTTATCGCATTCCATGCACCTGTGGGAAGGTTTACATCGGTACCACGAAAAGATCCATGGGTACAAGGCTCAAAGAGCATCAAAGGAACTGCAGGCTGGGGCAAACCGACAAATCGGCGGTGGCGGAACACGCATTGAGTGAGGGCGACCACAAGATTCTGTTCGAAAATGCCACACTGATTGTCTCCAACCAGGGTTACCATAGCCGACTGGTGCGGGAGGCAATAGAGATCCAAAAACATGCGGACAATTTCAACAGAAAGGAAGAAGCGTTGACTCTGAACAGAATTTGGAATCCGATTCTGAAGAAAACAAGAATACCTAATGAAATCACAGCAGGTAGTGCGGCAACTAATAATGATGATTATTCCCCGAACCCGACAGAAGTAATTAACACTCCAGACTACCTGCATCAATATAAATACGCCTTGAGAAATCGAACTGTTTAGTCATCGGAGATGAATAAGCCTCTGAAGAAGCTGGCCACTCGCGCTAGCGAAACGTCAGGAAGAAATTCCGAAGAACGACGGCCTTCAAGCCCGAAGAGAAGTAGTTATACTAATAACCTCGGCCGCGAAAGCCTTAACCATTTTGTCAAAAAGTAGGGTTTTTGTTTTGATCAGGTCTGAACCACATCTCATTTTTGATATACTCAAAAGGGTGATTCAAAGGAGTTGATTAGCACTGAAATCAATATTCGAATTTGGAATCACATCCAGGGTAGTTCAGTCTTGATCAAAATTATATTTTTCATTCTCCCCTGTACACTGTTCGGAAATTTGAAAGTTTCACAACTCATATGCGAGTATTCTGCAGTACACCAATTCTTAAGAAGAATAAAATTTTCTGGAAAATCGATAATGAAAAAGTTTTCCATATGGTGTAAATTTTTGAATCTCACTGTATAAAGTCTGCACTACATTTTGATAGGCAAGCCATAATAGGCGTATTCGTCTATTTATGAAACCCTATAAACGGTATGTTTCGTAAGGTAAACAAATGGGTGATGGTCGAACTCTTTTCCATCTCTTGGACTTTATAGCTCATACAATTCACTGTTGCACGTCGTCATGGGCGTGGTTACATTTTGAAGTGAACTGCCGCCAGATTTTCATAGAATTATGGGATTTTGGATATTAATCGAAGTAACGTTTCGAATATGAAAAAAGGAAAATTAAAAATTTTCACAAACCTTTGTTAATAAGTACGTGTGAATCATTGAAATATGGAAGCTCACTCATGAAAAGTTCTTTCCTAGATTTTCAATAGGGAACTTCATATATATTGACTAGCTAAATCCAAACTCTTTTGGAAAATCGGAATTTTCCCATATTTACTCCAAATACTTACTGCTCTTCTGCATCTTATAAATATTGTTACGCATAACACCTTTATCCAGTACAGCAATATTTGTAAGTACCTTGGTGGTTTGTGAGCTTTATTATCTTTAATCTTTGGAGAAATCGAATTGACAGTATACATAAGTACTTGACTTCAAATCTGCTGCAACACGATGAAAACGGCCAAAATAGGTATACTGAATTCTGAGAAATGTTCATGTAACAATTCATCAGTTGAGAAATTGAAGGTATATTTCTGTCTTAATAGTGGATTTGATCTCATTGAATGTGCAATGACCAACTAATATCACGAATCTTCGGGTAGTACACGACACTATCATTAAATACGTCACAGCATTAATAAACGATGAGTTTTGGAACATTTGGTGTAAAAGTTGAAACTTTTCCTAGAGATCAATTACCCTAACACCAAACTGATATTTTTGCACTCGACGCGCGTTTCGCTAACTAGGTTAGCATCTTCAGGAGAAGAAAATTGATACTGAATCTAAAGTTAGGGTTAGTTGTTTATATATAGCTGTAACAAACAAAGTCGATACCAATACCTTCCCTCACACGAACACACATGATAGAAATGAATATATATATATATATATATATATATATATATATATATATATATATATGAGAGATTGTGTCGGGTTTCGCAGTCTGAGGAATAAAGTGTACTCTTTATTTCAGTTCGAGCTTTCGAGTCTATTTGGCTCTTCTTCAGGAACTCTATACAATCAAAAATCAATTCTTAAATATCTAAAATACAGTATAAGGGAATTAACTTACGAAATGTGAGATTAAAATAAGAAGCTGCAAATTCTATATTTATCCATCACACTTGTATATCTTGTGATATTGTATAAAACTAGTAAAATATATATATAAAATTGGGTAGAAGGGGTTTAGAGTTCTCAATCCTTAAAATATACTGATATAAGTGACATTGGCAATGATTGATATGTATCGGGACACTGACATAAAACTACTGGTTTTTGAATAATCTATATGAAAACGAAGTTGAAAATAGTATATGACTGCGAAACCCGACACAATCTCTCATACATAATCTGTTCAGTCGATTCAAATCTCTACCTTTATATATATATATATATATATATATATATATATATATATATATATATATATATATATATATATCACTTTTCATAGTGACTAGGTTGAATGTTTAGAAATGAGCATTTTTGGATATTCAAACTTAGTTTGTGAGATATTAACCACGAAGAAATATTTTGACAGACATTATCAACCCTAATTATGATGTCATCAACTCTCTTTGAAAGTTATTCAATAATATTTTCAGTTTTATTATAAGGATAAAAATAAAAAAAGAGATACTTGAAAAAATTGTACCAGCAATTGGTAGGTAAGTAGACTAGCTCGGGTAAATGTAAAAACAATTTTCTCGATTATGATCTCTTTAATTGTCATCCTGTGAATTTTGAAAGCCTTTGCATATCTAGATTCGAAAAATCGTTGAAATAATATTTCTGATTAGGTATTGTTTCTACTCTGTCAGTGAGTACGCCCATCACATTTATAATGTCTCGCAAATGTAGAATTTTTTATGTAACTTGTGACGTATTTTATGGACTCCTTAGGTCTAGTTTTAGTTTATTGAGTTCACGAAAGAGAAGCCCTTTAATGTTCAAAGAACACCGCGTGAATCAAGGGATAGAAGATAAGAATTAACATTCATTTTTAATTTTTGGAAAGTAGGAAAAACCTCTCTCGGCAAGGACTGCTAAAGTCCAGCTGTTCTATTGAAAAAAGATCCCTGAGCAAGAGAGGTTCGACACGTCTTCAAATTCACAACGAAGGGAATTCTGTACTTGCCGGGTCATCCATGTGGATGATGCCAAGGATGGAATGATTGATGACAAATCAGTAGAGCACCGACCGTAAAAATATCCATAGAAAACAGACAAGTCTCCGATCTTTTTTCGATGCTTCAACGAAGTAAGCGAGTCTGTGAGCGAAGAATCACCACTAAGACGCATTGCCTTTCTCTGAATAGAATCAAGAAGCTTCAATAAATGCCTTGGTGCCAATCCCCATATATGAGAACTATATTCCAAGATAGGCCGTGTCTGTGCCTGTGATCATTGGAAGCTGACGGAAGTAAAGTATTTTTCGCACGAAATAGAAATTCAACCCTCTGGGAATCACCCTTATAGCGATCGATCTGACATGGTTTCCTCATGAGGGATTATTAGTGACCGTGAATCCTAGCATCGAGACTTTGACTTTGTAGGAATAGTCACTCCTGACATCTGGTTACTAGATGAAGTTAGATCAACTTTCTTGGAGAAGAATCATAACTTGGTTTTCCCAGCATTGAATTCCACCAAGTTGATGTTACCTCATTCTTATATTTTTGTCAAGTCATGGTTATTTATGTTGACGCTGAAGATCCTCTGAATTTTTGTTTCTCATGCTGGTATGGGAACTCTGGAAGAGAAAATAGTATGAAGAGTACTGTCGTCTGCAAAACTATGCACTAAACAAGATGTTTTCTCCAGTAATTCATTGATATGAAGCAAAAATAAAGTGGGCGTCAGAACTGAACCCTGCAGAACACCTGCAATCATTGAGAGAATATCAGACGGTACTCGATCAAAAACCACATACAGAGACTCATCAGACAAGAAACTCTCTAACAGAGCACACAACTGAGAAGGCAAACCATAAGATGGCAGTTTAGAAAGGAGTTCGCGATGCCAAACTCGATCAAACGCTTCTGAAATATCAAGTTAAACAGCGATCGTTCCTCCGAATTTCTCGATTGAATGCTGCCAAATATGTGAAACATAAGCCAATAAGTCACTGTTTGATCATTGACATCGAAATACGTATTGCCGATCATTAATTATTCCTGATTCCTCCAGATATTCGTTAATCTTCATACTGATTGCTTTTTTCATGACTTTTCAAAAAATAGGGAGTAATGCAATTTGTCAATAAATACAAGGTAAAGTTTTCTTTCCTTTTGTGGGAACTGGCTGAACTCTTGCTGTTTTCCAGGATTCAGAAAAAACGTCCAAGTTATATGAAAGTTTGAATAATTGACAAAGTACCGTTGTCAATTCGGGGGCACACACTTCAAAAACAATTACTGGGATTCCATCAGAACTGCAAGCCTCGTTTGTATTCAGTTCTATTAAAATTTCTTATATTTTGCTGGTGAAAAATCATTTCAGGCATGAGACTGTCGACAGGCTTGATTTTTTGGGGATCTTTGCCCAATGAGTCTAAAGTAGAATTTCCGGAAAATAGAAAATGATTCTGATATAACGATATCGGATCGACATGTTGAAATATGATTCTTCCATATAAAATCTCCATTGTCACGGAAACTTCGACCACGCGTGTAGAAACAAAACCATTCACAAAGTAGTATCAATAAATCGGAAACAACCCATATTTCACGTCATATATCGCTTCTGAGCGGAATAGCACTCCCAGCGTGTCCGTATACCCGAACTAGGTCAACTCATACGACTGCAACTCTCGAATAATTCCTGCGATGACAAATGACGGCGATAAAGGTCCCGGTATAACGTTTCCGCCATCTCTGAATTTATCTGTGGACGTCCACGTCCGTGATAATTGCAACTAATATATAAAGACGGGGGGAGATGCTTTTATGCTGTCAACGCTGCTCCTTCTCTCGCCCATTCATCCTCCATCTCAATAGATTTTCTTGAAAAAATATATCCCTGCGGAGTCGCCAAGTTTAAAAGTGACAGCAGCCAACTAGTTCCAATTAGTGTCACGGGTATTTATATGGAACAACGCTGCGCGTTTTTACATAATGAATGACAGAGCTCGGTGTGCAGGAGAGCTTTGAGGCGGAGGAAATAGTAGAGATGAATAGGAAACATTCGCCTGAGGGTAATGAGTGGAATATGCCTGATGCACTCGTCGTATATTAGTTCTTCAGACACTGAGAAAGAAATGTATTTTGAGCTCATTTTTTTATGAATATGAAGACATTGATAGGTCCTCTCAAGAGATACGAATCAACATTTACTTTGAATTTTTGAAGTTTGTAAGCCTCAGAAAAAACCTCTCTCGGCAAGGATTTCCAAAGCTCAACTGTTATGTTGAAAAAAGTTCCCTGAGCAAGAGAGGTTCGACAGGTCTCCAAGTTCACAAAGAAGGGTTGGAAATTCTGTACTCGTCAGGTCATCCGTAGTGATATTGTCAAGGGTGGAACGATTGATAACAATCCAGAAGAGCACCGACTGTTAAAATGTCTATAGAAAAGAAACAAGTCTCCTTCTACGATGTTCCAATGAAGTGAGCGAGTCTGTTAGCGAAGAATCACCAACAAGACGGATTGCCTTTCTCCGAGTAGAATCGGGAAGCCTCAGTGAATGTTTTGGTGCCGAACTCCACATATGATAACTATATTCCAAGACAGATCGTATCTGAGCCTTGTAGATCATTAGAAGATGACGAGAAGTGAAGTATTGCTTCGCACGAAATAGAAATCCAAGTTTCTGGGAAACACACTTTGCGATCGATCTCGCATGATTTTCCCATGAGAGATTATTACTGATCGCATTGAGATACTTGACTTTGTAGGAATAGTTACTCCTGACATCTGAATACTAGATGATGATAGATCGGCTTTCCTCAAGGAGACACGTGCCTGGGTTTTCCTAGCATTAAATTCCACCAAGTTCATGTCACCCCATTCTATTATTTTTACCAATTCATCGTTAATATTAATGACGTGAATGTTTCTTTGAATTTTTGTTTCTTGAGTTGGTATGGGGACTCTGGAAGAGAAACTTGTATGAAGAGAACTGTCGTCCACAAAACTATGTACTGAACGAGCAAATCATTGCTGGACCCTGTGGTACACCTGCATTTATTGGGAGAATATCAGATGACACTCCATCAACAACCACATACAGAGACCACCTATCAGACAAGAAACTTTTCAACAAAGCACACAACTTAGGAGGCAAATCATAAGACGACAGTTTAGAAAGGAGACCCGATGCCAAACTCGATCACACGCTTTTGAAATATTGAGTGCAACAGCTATCGTTTCTCCGGACTTTTTGATTGAATTCTGCCGAATATGAGACACAAGTCAATGAGTCACTGGTGGATCTTTCACTGAAATTCAGGTTAAATATCATGATTACTTCTATTAATTCGATGTATCCTCTTTGAAGAGTATATTTTATCTTCATTCTCGTTATATTTCTTGCACTTCGCAGCATTTTTCAGTATGATTATAGTGACAATGAAAGATTGATGAAACAATTTATATGTTGAAATACTCGCTGATATTTCAGAATGCCATTTGGAATATCATAGGCTACCTCAACATTTCAGAAAATAACACTATTATAACAAAAACAATTCATTTAGTTTCACAGGAGAATTGCGAATCACATTCAGCACTAGACGAAAAAAATTGTACTTCTTAGAAAGTACCCTCAAGAGGGGTGAATTGAGCAAGTGAAATTAAGGAGAAATTCATTGCAAAAATATTGATTCTGCTGGAAACTCACTGGTTTAAAATCAAAATAAATTTCTCAAATGATAGAGATGGAAGTACCTTTTTCGAAACAAGAATTTCTCTTTGGTGTTATTGAGGCTCACTAAAGAAAAATATCAACGTTTTTTACAGGGCGGACCTGAAAAGTTCCACCCACCCTCAACTTCTGAACAGGACAATCAAAATGTACGTTGAAAGACGTTGGTTTTAGGCATCTCTATTCCCTATCAAACAGTGATTGATTTTTGAAAATTGGACTCTGTACTCCTGAGATATCAACAATCCAAGTTATCTATTTTAACAAATTGTTTTCCTTGGCTCAAGTCTCGACTTTTGCGAGAAAAAACTAAACCTGTCATGATTCGAAGATCATTTAGTGATAATAAAAATGAATTGAAAATTGATTTTTGGATTGAGATTTTATCGAAGTCAGGATTTTTTTGTTAGTTCGAAAAATGAACTAGAATTGGAGATGACTCACGGATAGCTGGTCCATTTCTCAAGAATAAATCAATGTTTGATGAATAATTGAGATGCCTAACACTCGAGAACAAAAATAAGTCTGCAAGGCCCTGTTGAAGCGATTGACGTCACCACATCTTACTCGAAATTGTGATTTTTGGAGTGAATTTTATCCGATCTTTTTAAAAAGTACCATCCATATGTGAAGAGGGATGTGGGGAGAATTTCTATGAAAATTGAAAAATATTTTCAACTTCTTACGATTCATGACCAGCCTCGGTGGTATATAACTCAATTTCATTTAAAAAAGTTATCTCTGCCACACTATGTTTTCTCAGTGATCGTAAGGGCCATATACCCAGTAAAAATGAACAGATACGGTAGAAAATGGAAACATATCGCAACGATAGTTATACACAATATTTTTCGTGGAAATCTAACTCCAATAAACATTATGTCTTTTCAAAAAGACAGCGTTTCAACGCAAATGAAGAAAAGTAAACTGATGAGCTCAATATCACGATGTTTCTATGTCAATGAAATATTTAGCAATACAAGTGACACTTCAAAAAACATTTTCATTCACATATTTCAGAAATATCGAATGCTGCAGTGACGTTCAGTTTGCCTGCAGTTACTCTGGGTAACAAAAATAATATTTTGCGTCCATTGTTGTTGCTGCAAAATGCTTGTTTTGCGTCCGGTTGCACGAAAAACCATTTTTTCATACCGAATTCCTCACCATTATCATGGAAGAAAACATCAACAGCCTCCCAAAGAACCTTGTTATGAAGTCATTTGATAATCAGAACCGAAGCAAAATGTTGTTTTATGTCCCATATTATTCCCAGTAGTTTAGAGACCAAACTGGATCCTGAGTTGATGTTATAGTTGGGAACGCCAGTAAAAACAGACCCATTCCCGGAACCGTAAATAAACCTCAGTATTAATCATGCCTTATGGCCGTCAGTTTCCTAGAATATATATACGTATTGTTGGCAAATTAATTACTTCAGGTGAATATCACATTCATTATTGCGTAGTTATGTTGATGTTGGATATGGCATTGTGTATGTCAAGCGTCTGAAGGATTTATGATGATGGGCTGAAAAGCTATTGTTTCAGTTTGAAACTGTGTGTTAGCACAATTCGATTTGAGCAAAGTGGGTGTGTATAACAGTGACGTATGCCGACAATTACAGAGCTTTTCAGTACTATGATGGCCACTTGCACCAAAGCATAACTCAGAACTACGTTATTCTTGAATTGATTTCACTTCTTGCCCTATTTTTGGGGGCGCATTCATCCCTTTCTTGAATATCCAGTTCCGAGTTCAGGAAATTGAACCTCAAATAGTTTCTTATCAATTTCTGAGGTTGAAGGAAGATTCATAAAAACAGCTTTGATCGTTTCCAGTTCGATTCTCTGCCATAGTTTTCTTGGTTATTTGTCATTTATCCGCCATTGCTTTCAATTCTTAGTTGTTTTGCGTTCGTTTAGTAATCGATTCAAGTGTTATTTTGAACAGTGTTTCATAATGGATATCAAACGCTGTTGTATTATTTGTACACGTAATAATCAATCATCTATTCATCTTTATCAAGTTCCAATGGTTAGTACAAAACATTCAATACACATGTACTCAAGATCAATTGGTCAATATAACGCGAAAAAAACAAAGTTCATCTTGCTCATTTATATTTGTAATATTTGCTGATTGCTTTTCCCAATAAGAGGATGCATTAAAAAAATTTGAATTCATAATATAAAAGTTCTTTCGAGAGAGTGTTTTAAAATACGGTCTTCTTGTCATTATAGCCTGCACTAAAGCACTCTTCCTAATGAATTGAAATTACTCAGGTTGTTCTGGACTATGGAAGGTCCAATTCATTCCGAATTAAACAATAACTATAGTACTCAATAAACTCTATATTGACGTACTATTTTTTCCATGTATTCCAACTCCTCTACCTCTCACGTCGATACCAATATTTCGAAGAATCTCATCAAATTATCTGAAAACATTCAGCACCGAATACTGATAATTTCTATGAATTTTCATAATAATTTCTCATAACATCTACCGAGATTATAAAGCAAATACATCTATCTGTAATATATGTATCAAGATGCACATCTGTATTTACGTCTAAACAGAAACAGGAAAACATAAAAAATATAGCGAATTCATAGGTAAGAACTCTTGCAATTTTTGACAGAACTCGTGTATCTTCATCCTTCATTATATAGTGTTGAAAAAAGCGATAAACTGACTCCGCATGAGTTTTTCCAAAATAAATCGCATATAGAAATTCGTCAGACTTCATAACGTCATGTGTCTAGAGTTGCCGTTTGACGCTATCTGTAACGAAATTTCAAAAATGTGAACTTCCCTGGATATCATTTCCAATTGGGCCGTAGGTCTAGCGTTTTTGACGAAAACATCAACATCGTACTGGTATAGAAGTCACCAGGATTATATGCATCTTGCTCAGCATCTACACATTGGAGGATTCCGTTCAATAAGAAGTGATTCTTCATTGATGATATTTCACTTATAGACTTTTTTCTTTCCCTAATATATCGCAGAACTGTTCCCAGTCTGAAATATCCATTATTCCAACTCTAGTACTGTTCTACCGCAATATTTTTGGATTACTTCCTTTCTCTCTTTCTTCATCCCCTTTCTTCATTTCGAATGATCCTTCCTCCAACAATATACTCTGAAATTACGAATATCAGAACAACATCACAATGCCGTATGGTGAAAAATGAGCATTGACTGATTGTACATGACATACTCCATCTTCATCACGGTTTGTTTTCCCACAGACGAATCAGTTCAGTCAGAACCAAACGTCCACATTACATTCCCATTCATCACGAATTAACTCACGTACGCTGCAGCAAACAAAAGACATTACGGCTTCATTCTAGATCGCACATGTGGACCTCCGATGCGGTAGTGTGAATGGAAATTCAATTTCGACTTATTTGTAATTTGGAGCGAGGCTGCTCGGAATATTTATTAGATTTCCGAGTGCTGGATAATAGGCATTTGCGGAGAGCTTGTGTCAGGAACATTGGGAGGATGAGTGGACGATTGAACTATCGTTTATATCCGGTTGCGAATGTTTGATTCAGGAATATCGCTGAGTCAGACTGAATGGGACGATTCCGCAGATTCATTGGAGCAAATTGGGTTTCAGAATGTACTTTCGAAGAATAGGATCCGTTCGTTTATTTATTTCATTCTTTGTGGTTGTGTGATGCTTAAAAAGATTGAAAATCAAACTGGGAATACTCGGTATTTCAACTCATGTTGTCATCATGTTTGTGACTGCGACTGTCAGTATTGAGGCATAATAATAGGGGTGCCCAAGCGGGGATTTCGGGATTTACTAAAGCGCGACAGATTAATATACAGGGGGATACCTTGTACCTGGTTAAGTACTTTCACCATATATGAGCTCTATATACAGTGTGTACATGAAGTATGGAATAAATTCATTATATAGAAAAGGAAAAGCTTGTTGGACAAATCTTTGGACACGTCAACTTGTGTTACAAGATCAATGTTATACTGATTTCAAATTAATTTATTTTACACAGTTGATTGAACAAACTAATTGATCAAATGTCACGTAAGGGTGCAAAATAAAGACTTTCCTAGCTTTTAGAGTTCTCTTTCAGCACGCCACTGGTGTGTTCGTATTTTTTAAGCCCTCAAAAAACCATTATTTGGAGTATAGTAAAAATACATTTTACTGTTTGTGATATCTTGCTGATTTAGCCGTTTGGTTGGCGTATGTCACAGTTTGACTGTTCATATTTCTGTGATTCTTCACTTCTGTTAGAAAGAATTATTTATAAAATGCACCTTTCTGATACTCAGAGAATCGACATTCTGATGATGATTGGATACGGTGATAGAGTACGAACGCAACAAGAAGTAGTTGGACTGTTTAATACGAAATACCCGAATAGGCCCATACTGAAATAACTTGTAAGGGTTTTGAATTGAATTTCCATTGAAATTATGAGTTTAATTTTCTGTTAGTAGAAAGATTATTTGAAATAACAGAACTTGCAGTAACTCAAGAACGGCTAGTCGAATTTCAAAAAATAAACATGTGTTCTATAGAGAATCAAAAAACATATCATTCTATTCATCATAAACATAACTTTTCTATTGAAAAAATGAATGATTGATACGGCTCTTGCGGAGGCAAGTGGCATCAGTCTATTGATATTTTCACAAAGAACTAATGATTACAAGACGTACTCACGAAGAGTGATAGACATAAAGTGCGCAACATATGGAAATTCACTCCATTGATAGATTCATTTGAAATTTGACATTACAGTTTCTGCTTAAAAAATAGATGCAAGAGAACCTCACATCACTTGGTACGTCCTGGACCAGTTAAATTTGGCATATTATAAACAGGTTCAAAGAATTAGTTTCCTACGTGGAATTTCGAGAAATGTTGAAAGCGAAAAGAAGTTTCTATCGATTTGAACAAACCATGATTATAACTCCGTTATTGAGGTGGATACGAGATTCATTCTTCAAGAAGAAGCTATAAAACTTCTATATGGTGTAGACTTTATGTGTGCCACTGAATGGAAAATACCAGCAGATTATTAATTGTGAAACCGCATAATGTTGACTCAAATCGACTAACACCATATAAAACTGACAAAAAATTATGAAATATTATGTATTGCACTTGAAATATGAGAAATTGTCGAAGATTGGCGTTTGTAGTACTAGTTCTCTTCGATGTACTAGGTGCAAGCTTTCATTCGATCAAGAACTATTCAAACGCAATCGATAACCATTCTTTATCTACCCCCGTACTATTATAATACACTTATATGCTCATAACTCGTTTTATAATGAAATCCATTGCGATACAGATTTTCATTACGATACAGATTTTCAACCAATAGAAACCCATTATTTTTCAATCAAGCATGATGTGCAATCTTTGCATTTTGACGTTTGTCAAGTCAAAATCAGTAGGTATTGAATTTTTGAAGAATTCGGTCAATTTTCGACAATCGTATGAAAATGTCTTATAGCAGTTATATAGAAGAATTACCAGGGACTCCTCCACAGATGTCTCAGACAAGAAAAAAATACAATCGAAAGGATCATATTTTTTAATTGACAAATACATTACATATGTTTTTATTTTCGACCAAATCAGTTGAGCTTTCATTGGATAAGCTGTACAAACTATTCGCTATTGTTGATTTCGCCCTTTCAAGGTCTCTTGACAATATATTTGAAGATCCAAAATCCAGAAAAATCCGTCAATTACAATATGTTTTTGAGTAGTCCAATAAACTCTTGTATATGTTATATTCATGATATGCACAAGCGATGAATAAGTTTAGATTCAGTGATTTCAAATTTCTCTTGAATCGGTTGCAGAAGTTTGAAAATGCAAAAAAATCATCGTAAGGTTGAATATTCTGAATTAGGGTTACTTGGGGTAAATTCGAACAGGGGAAATTGCAAAACACGTCTAATAACTTTGGAATTTGGCGCCTACGAATGTTGCCGAGCAGCGACGGAGACACTGCAACCTTCATCCGAATTAGACTGTTTACACCGATTTTTAGATCTATCCGGTCGAGCTTAAAAATTTTTTTTTGCGGTATAAAAAAGTTGTTGAACAGATTCGGACTGATCGCTTTGTGTCACAAAAAAATTGAAATTAGTTAAGGTAAGTTGTGTTATATATGTATTCGTAATGATTATAATTGAACTGATGGCACGTTGCCTTATTTTGAGGTTATATATCGCCAATTGACCAGTTTTCGTCTGTTTACAATTGCCCCAGTTGAATAAAAGTTGGGGTGATAGTAAACGGATTTTTGGGGATATTGTGAACATTTTTAATTGTTTAGGGAAATTGTGAACACTTCTTCTTTCCTTTCAGAAATACGATGTTGAGAAACTACGAACGAAAAAAGAAAATCGAAGATATTCTGATGTAGATTTTGTAAATGCCGTGAATGTTGTAAAGAACAAAAGTGAAATGTCCAGGCGAGCACAGCAGGCCTACAATATTTCCCTTGCCGTCATTTACCACAGAATGAGAGGTAGAAAAAATACTAGTACTGACGAGAAGGAGTTATGTAGTTTTGTCGGCGAATATGTTACATTGATAGATTTGAAAACTCCTTTCAAAAATAACGTACCTACCTACGATTGGTATTTTGGATTCATGAAAAGGCAGCAAAAGTTGTCATCCAAAAAGCCTGAGCATCTTCAATAGATTCGAAAATACGCCAGAGATCCGTTCGCAGTCAACGACTTTTAACAAAAGGGTAATGATCTGATGAGTGAAACATCAGTCGATCAACCAAATAAATCGTTTTTTTTTTTGCTGAAAAATCTGGATTTAGTAGTGATCCCTCCAGAGTAAGAGCGATTGTTGAAAAAGGAAAAGCTCTGAGTCGAGTTTTGGGAGGTTCAGGAAGAGAGTCTGCATCGCTGCAGACGGTACTTATCTCTCTCCATTTATTGTGTTCAGAGGAGGAGCGTTCCAGACACGTTGGACATCTGAAAAAGCATTTCCAGGAACGTTATATGGAGCATCAAAAAACTGATGCATGGAGGAGCCTCACTTTTATCATTGGTTTGTGACATCATTTATTCCCGATGTGAAAGTTCGCAGGCTTAGGCATAACAAACCTAATCAAGCAGCTATTCTACTGTTCGACGGCCACTGTAAGCGTTCGTATTGTACACACAGACATTCATAACAACATATCACCCTTTCAATTTCCCAGTCACTTGACTGAAAGGATACAACCTCTGGGCAAGTGTGTGATAAAATACCTTTCTCGAACAGGAATAAACATTCCTGCTTGAGGAAGCCAATGTACAGCGAAACACGTGTGGTGGTTCGGTAAACCTATTATTATTGTCAATAGTACAGGTAACTGTCGTATGGCTTGTCCAAAGGAGGTACTTGGAATAAAAAGTTGATTAAAAACCAAACAGTATCAATGAAATCAATCATCTGGTATTTTGATCACAACATTTCTTCAACTCATCCACTAGCGACTATTTCGAGGCAAATAACTCTCAATTCATCACTCTAATCCACTGTTATTGATTACTGATAGATAGGAATGAATATGAATAAAAAATCGGTGATAGCATCAGCCGCCGCATTATTTCGAATATCGCTACCCTTGCAAATGTGATGTTCGTTTGGTACTTTATTGATTCTGCAGTAACCGCCCCATTACAATAAATATACCATCTCTTCCACAGCGGAAATATATTCTCGTTCATGCTCCTATGCAAGCAATCTCTGCATCAACGGCTGGAAACGGTGATTCGACTTCTATGGGTAATTGATGAAAATTTTAAATTATTATTCTTTTCGTTCGAGCTGCATTTATTTCGTTTTCTCTGAATCGATTCGTTTATAGTAGTAGGGGAGGCCACGATGCTGAATCGGGATTTACTCGAGCGTCATAGAGACCTGTCGGGTTGCGAAGCTTAGATGATAAAAAGAAAAAAATATATATAATGTATACCTTTTCATCGGTGGGGGGGCGGCAATAGACTTTCAAAAATGTAAAAAAAACTATTGCATGGACATACTTGAGCGCGTCAGATATTGTTATCATCTATATCCTACATGTTTTTGAAAATTTTCGTATGTTCATCTGATTGTTCCCATGATGGGGGAGGTCGTACGTAATGGTTGAAAATGAAAAAAGTTTTTCTTGAGCGCGTCAGATTTTCTAAGGGGATGTTAAGTGAACCTAAAAAAAGCTCTTATATAATAATCTGACGGTTTGGATGTGACGCAGACTCGCGGCCGTTATTAGAATGTCAAAAAAAAAATCGTCATTTTGAAATACACAAGCGCGTCAGATTAAGATATATATGGTTCATCTTTACGCCGTAGACGGTGCAGTCTCATTATCTGTCGATTATCAGGAGGGATTCGCCTATTCTATCAATTTGATTTTTTTTTATTTTTTCGAATCATTGAACTGAATTTATCGAGAAGCTAAGGACACAGCATGCAAATAAAAGAAGTGTATGTTCTTTTAGTAGAATACTTTGCATTTATAAGAAAATAATTACAAGCATTAAAATTTTTTGAATTTTCAAACGTTGGATATTTGTTGTAAACAATATCATGCCACGAACGAGCCTGTGTGATCAACTGTCATAGCGTCATAGCAACAGAAACCAGAGTGGGGACAGAGTGAGAGAGCAATAGATAGAGAAAGAGTGAGAGAGAAATAGAAAAAAGGCGCACGAAGCTGCACGCATTAAACTTTATCGATGAATTTTCATCATTTTGGCTTGTGGAAATTGTCAGATTATATATTTTTTGTTATTCTTGAATTATTCCCTTCGAAATGAAAAAAAATTAGCCACACTCGAGAATGTCGAGATGACGTTTCTTTTACAACTTTGTAGTCCTCCTTCTTCTTTGAGTCGCTCTCGAATTGTCAAATTAGTGGAATATACACGTTTCAGGATGTAACTAACTCACTCTACCTTAATCTGACGCGCTCGAGAATTTCAGATGATCAATTTTTTTTTACTTATCCCATCCTTTATTCTTGAAGGGCGGCCATATATATATATATATATATATATATATTATATATATATATATATATAATATATATATATATATATATTATATATATGTATATATATATATATATATATATATATATATATATATATATATATATATATATATATATATATAGGGCTCATATATGGTGGAAGTACTCAACCGGATACAAGGTATTCCCCTGTATATTAATCTGCCGTGCTTTAGTGAATCCCGAAATCCCCGCTTGGGCTTCCCTGTTATAGAAATTGAGTGGTGAGCGTCTACCAGACTCACTCCCAACTGGTAGTTCCATTGATAATAGAAACGGTAAATAACCTTCGTTGAAAGTGGAAATGGTGTTCCGATTACTGGTATAATAATTCAGTCTGAAACCATTTTGTATAGTCGACTTCGAGGAATCATTTCTTTGATTTCTTGTTCTCGAATCACAAAATAGAACTTGCAACTTCTATGAAAATAGGTAAATGAAAAAATCCCAAATATTCTCTGTTGATAGGTAGGTACGTGTATATCATATATATATACGTTTGAGTCTTTCGAGAAAAGGAAGAAAGAGTCCATAATACGAAACAGCTACTCCCCTGCATATACGGCACTGGGTCACATAGTAATAACTTTGTCTTTATTCTATATTTGTATACCACGCATATGCAAATTGAATCAAATAGATAGCATACATAGGGAAAATATACACAGAGGAAAATAGAGAGCTGTTTGTAGAAAAAAATCTCGCTCACTAGGGTAATATTTCAATCAAACCCAGACAAATTCTCGTTTTGCTCAGAAAAAATTTTCTCTTGAGCTCTTCAGTAGGAAAATCAAAGAATTACGGAATACTTCCACTTGAGACCTCAAACGATTCCTAACTATCCAACTCGTGACAAGTCTGTCATCAGTTTTAATTGACATTATGGTGACATTCATTCAATTGATAAGCAAACCAGCCATCATTATAATGAATATTTCCCTCATATATAAAATGTCCCATAAGAGCAATGTTATTATCGAAAACTTACAGCGGTAATTGCATTGTATCTAGTCACCATAACAACACATTTGAAACCGTATCGCTAGACGTCAGTAAACAACACATATAAATGTCAGATAGACTCCAAAAATAGAAAAACATTTCGCGTTTAGGTGAGTGCTCCATACAATCTATAGAGGAAAGTATAAATGAACAAAAAATAACATTACCTTGAGAATTTCTTTATTCGTGAAATATTCCAATGAATTACATTCGTGCATAAACATGACATCTTATACAAATTGCATTCGGTAATTTTCATATTTTGTGAAAGAGCCCTCATTTTTCGGACTCGGGCACTTTCGCCAAAATATGAAAATAAACTCTTGCAATTATTAGATATGACGCTTTCTTGCAAAATTATTGGTAATTTTCATGCACTCGTGTAATTATAACCGAATATTTCCCTCATATATAAAATGTCCCATAAGAGCAATGCAATTATCGAAACCTTACAGCAGTAATTGCATTGTATCAAGTCACCATAACAACACATTTGAAACCGTATCGCTAGACGTCAGTAAACAACACAAATAAATGTCAGATAGACTTCAAAAATAGAAAAACATTTTGCGTTTTGGTGGGTGCTCCATACAATCTATAGAGGAAAGTATAAATGAACAAAAAATAACATAACCTTGAGAATTTCTTTATTCGTGAAATATTCCAATGAATTACATTCGTGCATAAACGGATAATTCTGCATTCAAGCGTTATATCTTATACAAATTGCATTCGGTTATTTTCATATTTTGTGAAAGAGCCCTCGTTCTTCGGACTCGGGCACTTTCGCCAAAATATGAAAATAAACTCTTGCAATTATTAGATATCACGCTTTCTTGCAAAATTATCGGTAATTTTCATGCACTCGTGCAATTACAACCGATAATATTTCATTCAAGCACAGGCAAGATCTCGTTTCGCTCAGGGAAAAGTATTTTTTGAGCTCTTCTACTTATTATAATGGACAGTTTGAACTATCGATTAGAATATCAAAATAATCAGTGAAATAAACAATCACCTCTGTTTCTGATTTGATTATAATCTATTGGCATTTTGTCAGATTTTTCGAACCGACGCCGACGTTTCTTCTTTTTAGTACCATTTTAAATTTGATTAAATATTCTGGGCGCCATATTTGCTTCCTCTAGTTCTCAAAAACTCATTTTTATTTTTTTCCGTAGTTTTTCAGATTTTCAACCTACCAAAACTTGAGAAAATAAGTATCGATTTTGGAATCTATAAGAGTAAGAGGTTAGGTATGTTTTTGTTTCACGCATCAACATGGTAGATTAGAATTCTGCCCTTCTGGGAAAAGGGGCGCTACTAACAATATTCATAATTTTCATTTGTTATAATTTTTTCCGCAAATCGCTAGGAAATTTTGAGATTCCATACAGAATTTCTTGAATAAAATGTCGAGATTCCCTCTCTTGATTTCTTTGGCAATAATTCTAATGAAGCAGTATTCACTGCCTCAACCAGCTCTGGAGGAGTCCCAGGAATGAAAATTTCATCATCGCTTATCAGTTTGCATCTCGGCTAACTGATCTCACGACAGGAATGAATCACTTCCCACCTCGGTGTGTAATATACTTATTTACTGTTATTGATGCCTTTGTATATATTTCATATTAATTTCTAATCTTACCAAGTTATAACCTCACCATTGGAAACATCGAAAATGTTTTGTAGATATCGTATCGACCTTATATGGCACCAAGAAATACCTAACAACTCCGAAATCAAAAGCACCGAGTGTCGGTTACTAATGGTATCCTGACTCCTGCAACTCCCATATTGCAGTTCCCAACTTCCGCTTCCTTTCCACAGGATTTTCGAATTCTTCGGGAGTCTCTAGCTCTCTGTCGTTACGTGCACACTTTTCTAATGCCGGATTTGTATTCCGTTCGGGAACGTTTCGTCGATAATTTTGTTTTGAGGACTTCGAACAGCAAGGATGCCTAATGGAGAAAGGGATGAATTAGGCGTGTTTGGGGGGTGGAGGGACGGTTTCAGAGTTGAAAGTCTAGTCGCATAGGAGAACAAAATGGGTAGAATTCAGTATCCATTCCACTCATGATCTCCATGAAATCATGTATATAGGTCAATTATAACCTGTGCAAGGAGATGTAGAGAAATTAGGCCAATGGTGTCAACTCAATTGAATGAATTGGAAGGTCAAGAAGTGTTTTGCAATGTCTTTCTCTCGGATGATAACCCCTACCAACTCTTCATACGGAATCCGTGGTAATCAATTATCACGTATCAATGAGATAAAAGCCTGGAAATTAAATTTGAGTCCAAACTCACTTCTAACCACATTTATGAAATCACAGTGAAATCTTATAAAATTTTGGATTCACCTTCTAGACCAGGAGGTGGTGTCAGGTGACGTTCTCCATTTTACACTACATGCCTTTTCAAGGCCTAAAATTAACCCCAAATTAATTAATTAATTAAAAAGCTTTTTTTGTGGGGAATTTATGTGTTTTTGATTTGCAGGCTGTTTTGGATTTCATTAATATATATCATTTCAAGTTATTGACGTAAATGGCATGCACATAGCAACAGTCCAACATACAAAATTTATGAAAAAATTTTATGAACATAACTTTTTAAATTCATTCAAACATTAGAAGAATTCCGTGACTTTTTCTTGCACGCTGCTTTGTATTGTATAATTGAATATTACTTTAAGCTGAAATGATAAATAGAATAACACGAAAATTTCCCGTAAAAAGGAAAGCGTTTTTCCTTATAAAGTGCACACGCTCGGCAGCCAGGAACCTGTTTTTTCTTTCATATTTTGGGGTTGATTATTAAAATTGGAGAACGTCACCTCCTGGTCTATTCACGACATGCAAAGACTTCAGTCATAACACAATAGAGATACACTGTTCTCATGATAGATCCTTCCCAGAGTTTGGGACTATTTCCTGGTCTCCATCCAAACATACTGAAAGAGTGAAAGAATAGGTTTTGAGATGCTGTGCTTATGAATTGGGTTTCCTCCGAGAGTATGAGTATGATGAAGTAGAAAAAATCTTAATATTCAGCCATTTTCTAATAGAAGATGTGTCACACAATTATGCCTGTCATTCCCCCCTCAACAGAATCAAAATATATTCAAACAAGTTTTCACAGGATATCATTCATCACCGAGTAGCATGTGCGAGTAGACGTGTTTCTATTGAGCTCCAGTTGTAGCTAATTATAAGTGATATTGGGTTATTTGAATCAGTAAGTCTTTCAAAATCCATTGTTTGGTTGCTTCCGAGTGAGTGCGTTCAACTAGAAGTCGACAATTCCAAGAAAAAACCCGAGATTGCTATTCTGTTTCGAATCAGTCGATAAAATCATGACGAAAACGCGAAGTGATTCTTCAAGTCAATCAAATTCTCTTGATGATGCGAACATCGAGAAGTTGATTACTAAAGTGTGTGCAAATTTCGTGGCTCAGTTTGAAGAAAAGTTTGATAAAAAGTTCAAGAAACTACATGAAGAACTGGGCCAAGTTACTAAATCCCTGAATGGACTGAACCATAAGGTAGCTGAGCATTCCGATTCTATAGCAGCAATTAATCTGAAAAATGATCATTTAGAACAGTTATCTAAGAGAAATTCAGTGAGGTTGTATGGTTTCAAGGAGGATGAAAGTGAAATTATAACAGACAGTCTCATATCCTTCTTCAATGGAACCATTAAAATGGAAATTACCAACTCCGATATCGACTGCGCATTCAGAGTGGGATCTGTAATAAATGAAAAACCTCGACCAATATTGGTAACTTTCACAACACTAGCTAAAAAGTCTCAACTTATGTCTCTTAAAAAAATTGTACTGAAAGACTCTGATATAGCCATATATGATGACCTAACCAATTTTCGATACAACCTCCTGAAGAAAGCTAAGCAGAAGTTTGGTCAACGCAACGCATGGTCTTCATCTGGCAAGGTGTTTGTTAGATGCGGAGATTCAAAGAAGGTAATCAACTGCGAAAACGATCTCTAAGTATATATCAAAATGGTACATCTATATTTTTGCGCTCACGGCTGTTTGCTTGTTGTTCGTTTTTGAGTGGATAAATAAAAGGATAAAAGGAAGTGGAAGTGATAGTTAGAAATATCAACTCTAATGCTGTGGGCAGCGATGGAATCAATATGAAAATGTTAACGCTCCTTATGCCTCACTTGGGCAACATTATTACTTTCATCATCAATAATTGCCTTCTTCAAAGTACCTTTCCTGATGTTTGAAAATACTCACTTGTTCATCCTATTCCAAAAATGAATAATCCTTCAACCATATCACATTTCAGGCCTATAGGTATATTACCAACCATCTCGAAAATACTTGAGAAAATTGTAGCAACCCAGTTGAAAATTCTTTTCGAAGAGAAAAAAGTGTTACCCGCTATACAATCTGGATTCCGATCTGGACATAGCACTGCAACAGCACTTGCTAAAGTGACTGATACATTTTTGAAGCTTGGGATCAGAAACAGAGTACAATTCTCATTTTGATAGATTATAGTAAAGCTTTCGATACCCTCAACCACGACGTGCTATGTACAAAGCTTCGCTATTTTGGATTGGGTGAATCGGTAGTTAAATTTATGTCAAGTTACCTGTATAATCGCCATCAGCAAACAGTCAATAATAGAATGGTTTCAGGGGTCAGAAATATCTCAAAAGGTGTTCCACAAGGCAGCATACTCGGACCATTATTATTCTCTATCTATACTTCTGACTTTGCAAAACAGTTAGAGTTCTGTAAGATCCACCAGTATGCTGATGACACCCAGATTTACAAATCTTTTTACCCATCTGCGCTAAAATCTGCTTGTGAAGCTATGAATTCTGATTTGGATTATCTCTATAAAATATCTAGAGCTCATAGTCTTCTGTTGAACGAGACTAAAACTGAAATGATGATATTTGGGACGAACAATTCAGATATAATGGAAAATCCTGATCTCACCATATCGATTAATGGAAGTCAAGATGAATTTTCTAATCAATGTAAGAACTTGGGTATTTACTTTGATAAAGATTTGAAATTTTACAACCATGTGAATCACTTAGTTCGTAAATCCTATGCAAAATTAAGAACTTTGTATATGCATAAAATATTTTCAACTCTAAATTGAAGATGAGATTGTGTGAATCTCTGATTCTGTCAAGCATTGCTTATTGTAATGTCGTGTACTGGCCTGCTTTGACCGATAAGGATAAGCGCAGTTTACAAAATATCCAAAACTCATGCATAAGATTTTCTTTCAACATTCGGAAATTCGATCATATCAGTGAGTCATATGAGAAATCTAAATGGTTGAAATTAGAAAACAGATTTGTGATGCACCTTGCATCCTTACTTTTTAAAATTATCAGAAGTAACATCCCCATTTATTTAATATCTAAACTAATAAAGAAATCTGACATTCATCTGAGGGATACTAGATATAAAGAAATGTACACAGTGCCTTCTCACAGAACAACATTATTCAAAAAATCATTTTCCTATAATGCTGTATCCATCTACAACTCCATACCAGCAAATATAAAATGTGCCCCTTTCATTTTGGCGTTCAAGAAGTGTCTTAGAGCATATCTTCTTGGTGCAATCGCAGTTTGAGCGGATGTTCTTGAAATTTTTGGTTATTCTCTCCTATACTTTTTAAGATAACTCTTAGCTATTATAAAGCGTTTCTATAGATGTTTTTGTATTGTATATGCAGGAAATTTGTATTTACATTGTTGGTAATGTTGGGGGTTGCATGGAAGAGCAACATGGTTGAATGCCGCCTCCCTGATGTACACTGTATATTTTAATTTGGTTCACAATAAAGACACATAAATAAATAAATAAATCAATAAATCTCTACTCTTTATATATGAATGTGAATACGATGAATAAGTTTTCAAATGATTTTAATGCTTGACTTTTTACGTTCAAATTTCTAAGTATGTGCTAGTCGTGTGTGGCTATGTATTATTTCAAATTTGCAACATTTGTAATATTCCTCAGTTGGGTTATCCAGTATAATGAATAATTGAATGAATAATCTGACTAGCATTGATATCCTCTTTTTACAGATAGAAAAAATTGAAGGAAGAAGTGAAGATAGTGAAGATGTGAAATTAGTTCAACTTGTACAAAGCGATAGTTTCTAGCGATTGCATGGTCACTGAATAGGTTGAGTTAGGTTCGCTACTATGGTTAAAGAAGTTTTTGCTTCCCAATCAACAATATAAGTACAATTCTTGCAGATCTGGATTTCTCAGGTTATAATCGATCTATAAAGTGAGTTCTGTGGAGATCTAGGAAGTCTAACCAACGAAATTTATGGGTGACAAGGTCCCTTGATTGTTTAGTAATAATGTTCCCCTCAAAATGAGGGTTTCGAAAAGCAAATGAATTACGTGGGAATTATTTGGGGATATCTACGGAGAGTCAATTCCATTTCTCATGGCTGTGAAGGGTGAAATGACTCAACATATCCTAGATGTATGTACTACCACAGAAATGAAAAGAAATTCAATTTGATATTTTCAATATCCTCGCCGGGCCACCGTGCTGGGTAATCGCACGTTAAAAGGTAAGGCCTCGTTGATCCATTGCTCGCACAAGTTTCGACTTCTGAGGGTTGACGTTCGTCAGCTGGTTAACGGAACGAACAATTTTAGAACAACAACAACAACAATATCATTTTTCTGGCTCCGAGATCACTCGTATCGTATTGCATATATTTGTAGAAATAATTGTTTTTTATATTTTCAGGCAACACCCCATATTTCAACGATCAGTAATCACTCTAATCATGGATGTTGATATACATCATATTTCATAAGTATTTCCTCTGTGAATTGTGAATTCGACAATTTCAAACGATGCAAAAAATGTTTCCATTTCATTTTCTACTTCTTCAACGTTTTTCAACAGTTATGTACATTTTTGAACAATATGAAAATATAAGTTTTAACAGATAAAAACTGCTGGTATTTTCAGAAAAGTAGATTGGGTCCTGTTTCAGGTTGTAAATAAAATGAAATACAAATGTGAAAATGTCGTTCCGAGAACATCGGTATATTGAGACCGATATGATTCATTTTCGCTTTTGAAAAAAAGTTCAAATCATAAAACCGGTAAAGCCGTATATTTTTTTTATATTCGCAACTACTACATTCAGCTTGTTTCAATAATAAGTCTCGAAATCCTTCAAGATCAACCCCCACTAATTCAGTTCAATTTTTTTTTTCGAAATCTGCATATTTCCTTTATCCTCGCTGCCGTTTGTAATGTAATGAATTACTTGAATTAGTAAAATAATGATTTCCATATCGTATACGTATTCTGAGTTTTAGTACAATCCAACAGATGGCATTTTTCCTCAATGGATTACACTGTCTGGATCCGAATTCAGTAATTTGTCTTGTAAGAGGCAGTCAGTTCTGGAAGCATCGTATCTAAGATACACAGGAACACTGGTGTTTCCACTGATAACATTCTTGTGGCGAATAAAACAATCGAAGCTTTCGGAGGTTTTTTCCATTCCTTTCGGTAGGGGGGCGTTGTGTTCCCATTTTTCAAATTTGATGTCAAGTGTCAAGACCTTTAGGTTACGATCTCTCCTCACTAGCCAATCGAATAAAAGTGGAAAAACCCGACTGCACATTTTCACTTAGTGCAAAGTTAGCTTCAGACAAGACTGTCAAGAGCGTGTGGGTGACATCTGTACATATTGTACGAAAACCCCCAAAAACTCAATTATCCATCAGAAATCAAGCATTCCAGATTTCGCCACTTATATCCCAAACAGTCACAGGTAAAAGTAAACACCCCAAGGTTCCTAGACATCTTAATTATATCCGCAGCTCCAACCAAGTGCCACTAAAGAGACCTCAAATTTGAGAGCCGTCTACCAATGCATGATCAAGCGACTGCTCTGAACCAAAACGAACATGATAACTCGATAATTACCTCCGAATAACTGCGCAACATTTCGCAATTATCCACCGTAACAATTCGAACAAAGTTACCACCCTCGACATAACACCGCTCTCATTAGAGGGCCACTCTTCTGCAGTAATTGAACCGGCCGGTGTCCTTCGCAAAGCACCCCGTAGTATAATTAGTTTTTGAAGTGGTGACGGCCATTTTCGACGTGCGGGTTTCGCGTTATTCATCAGCGTCGGCCTCGTCTTTTTGGTTTGATGATTGATTAGGGGGTAGAATGAGAGATTGTGCGTGGGGGATGAAGGCGGTCAGTCTCAATGGAAGTGGAGTTGAGGTAGGGTTGGTGGAGTTACGGCTGTGTTATACATCCTAAATGCTGGTTTGTCAATCGATGGTTACCCCTGGGTCAAGCTCTAATACTGGGTCGAAGTTAAAAAGAGTGTGTATCCACCCTGTGGTATGTTGAAAACCTAGAGTTATCTTCGAGATAACCTAACCTCTACTTCCAGATCAGAGTTCTCGGTTAATCCCTTGGTTAACCTAACAATTCGATGTTATCTGTTGTGTTTTTGACATATTTTCCTTCTTAAGTATCTTTTGTATGGAGCTGAGTTCAGGAAAGAATTATGGAAGATGGAAAATCTGGCTGATATTAGCGACGATGACATTGATATTTAAGATTTTCTGTATCATCAAAGGCATACTTAATGCACAGAATAATTTATTTGACACCTATGATGACACTGAGTTTTTCGCCCGATATAGAATGGAACAAGAAACGTTGCTCCATGTATTGGAACAAGGGACTAAATCCATAAATGATCCATGAATTACTAGATCAGACAGCTAACACGCTGCACAGTGCAAGCTCTCAGATTAGAAACTAACACAAACTTTTTTAAGCTAATAACACCCCTATATTATTTTCATTCTTCAGAAACCATTCTGTGTCGCCTGTGAACCAACTGCTGCTCACATAACGTTTTTGTGCTGCTGTTGTCAGTGTATGTAAACGCTGAATGTTAGGAAATCAACAGCAAGCACCATTGTGAGGATAGTTTCATTAGCATCTTTAGCTCCACAGTACATCAGAATGCCTGTTATTGAAAATGAGAGGATACAACTTCATGACAACTTTCACAAAATCGCCAGAATGCCCCGAACTCTGGGATCATTGGACAGTTCTCAAACCGAATATTATAATTTCATTAAACAAGAGGCACAAATCAAATTGGGTCATAAAAATCCAGACAACTACCGAATCCACTTTAGGCAGCATGAAACTGTTTTGTTATTTTCTCCCTAGTATCGTCCTTCTCTTTGTTTGTCATCATATCAGTTTTTATACATTCAATACATCTTTTATATTTATTGCAGAGTTCGATTAAAATTTGAACTTCACAGTCTATAAAATTTTTAGTCCCAATTCTTCATGGAACATCGAAACTCATCGGCAACGTTGCAACAATGCAGGCACCTTCGGAGAATTTCCATGGTTTCGGGACCCAAATGTAAAAGCGTGTGGATAAACACTTTTATTAACAACCATATATGTAATGCTGTCATTACTAACGTCATTGAAGGTTGGGAAGTGTCACATTACACACCTCTACTTCCCGCCCTCATCTGACATTTATATATTTTGGTGACAGTTTCAAGTTGAGTATTCTCACTACGTTTCGATTGCTAGTATCCGCAATCTTCTTCGGGTGATCACTGACTTACTTCTTTATTCTTAGCAATAGTTTTCAATAGAGTTAATAATAAAGACAATGGAAGTCTAAACCATAACTATTCAGCAAGGAACATCATCAACTTATCAAACATTGAAGTATTCGTAAAAACATTTTGAAAACATAAACAAATTTGGTGTTTGAAACCTCAACGGAGATTGTGGTAGGTAAACAACCCAAAAAAACATTCATCCACCAAAAAATAATCACTTTCAAATAATATCCGATACTTGTTTATACATTTTGGAACTGAAATTTATTGAAAAAGTTCAGCGATACCTACTCATACCTCATACGTAGGTATATAGTACAAGAGGACAACAAAATTTTATCTTGGCCCAGAATTACTTGAAACCTGCAAAAAAAAAACAATATTTATTTGCGGAACGATAAAATATAATAAACTATCTTGTGATATGAATTCGAATGGAATATATTGGTTTGAATTGATTTTGAAAAAAAGTGGCATCTGAACTTCACTGATTCCATTCTTTCGTTAAAATAATGGAGAAATATACATTTGAAATGTTGTTAATGATATATTGATTTGTATATGCTGAATATGTACGCTTTTATGGATATGTGTGAATGGTTGTATATGTTTGAGTATTTTAATTTTTCATTCTTCACATCTACTCTGTTTTGTTCCATTCTAGGTATATTTCATCAATTTCTCATTGATATGATTCAGTTAAATGAAATCGCCTATTTTTGTAGAATATGAAGAAATGAGAATATTCACGGGTGAAAGTAGATAAAAAGTAATTCAATTCGTTTATAGAACTAGTTGTTTCTAAGCTGTGGTACACCTCAATGCCTCACAGCCTCCTACGACTGTGCAATTCAATATTGTTAAGATTTATCCTTTGGGTTCGCTTATTAAAACTCCAAACAACACTTCACTACTTTTATTATAACTCTTTATCACAATACAATCACTTAAACTGCTCCGCTAACTCTATCCAACGCTCTGTACTAAACACTCTGATAAACTCTGTGTAATAGAAATTCTGCCATAGCGGTGAGTGGCTCCCATTTTTATACCCGGTCACACTAATTTGCGTTTATGGGCGACAGAGCCAGCGCTAGGAACTTCTGTAACAATATTATAGAACTAACTGTTTCTGAACTATGGTACATCCTCAGTGCCCTCAGAGCCTCCTGCGACTTCGGGGTGTGGTTTGACTTTTCCGTTTGTTCCAGGCTGCATAATCTTCGGCTCCGACCAGGAGGTGGCGGAGCTGATGAAGGCCATCCGCAGACACAACGCCACCGGGTACTTCTCGTGGATCGGCTCAGACGGCTGGAGCGCCAGGTCCCTCGTTTCGGAGGGCAACGAGGCCGAGGTGGAGGGCACGCTGTCGGTGCAGCCGCAAGCCAGGGAAGTGGAGGGGTTCAAGGAGTACTTCTTGTCGCTCAACGTGGAGAACAACACAAGGAATCCGTGGTTTGTGGGTGAGTAGCCTGTAATTATGATGCCTATGAACATTGTTTTAATGTTTGGTAGAGATGTGAAATTGTTCTGGAATCCATTATTTAGATTTTCTCTCGCCTAGAAATGAAAAGGAAAAAGTTTCGAGTTCTTATAATATCTGTTCTTTGGCAAATTGCTATATTTGCCCAGATAAGTAGCTGCGAAATGAAAACGATTCAAATATGAGTGGCTATTTTGTCAGTTAATTGTCGTATTTTTATGAATTTCGAGATTAAATAAAAGAATTCATTAAGAAAATGCGTATACTTCTCCTTGGCGATGTTTCGGAAGCTAGTCTGCCTCCATTTTCAAGCATATTTTGGAAAATCTTCAATGAAATCGCAATTTTGGTACGTAGTGTCAAAATGTGACACTGGCGTGACTCATTCGTTCATTGTAAGATGCCTAGGAAACCCTGGTGTATCTACTTATACCTGAATAATTTTGGGATAGACTTGGCGAAAACTGATTGCTTGATTTCTGGGATCGCAAATGCTTCAGATCGCTATTGTAGATGGCGATCAGTCGTATACCATTTGAAGCTTAATTTTCAGTAGAGAGGAATGTGCAACTGAATATTCTAGCACTGTTTATTATTTGCCTACTGAGATTTTGACAGCTTTGACAGCCAATCAAATGCGTTTCAGAAAACGTGCATGTAACGTGGAAATCTAACGTTAACAACCTGTCAATACTGTCACTGTTACCTTTACAAGTTTTTATTGTGTTTATTTCAATTTGTAAGACTAGACTTTGATTCCGAGAAAATTTACTTTGCCCATTCACCTGAGAATTTACGACAAAGTTCATGCTAGTGTATTGAAAGTGATATACTGTCTTGGAATTGGGGATACACACATCAGTTATGCAACGGTTCAAAATACGTATCACATCGATATTTCCTTTATTTAAATAAAACTTCGTTTTCAATATCTCATTGGTAAGAGCTACAGATGTTTCCTCCTCGATATAAGACTTTCGCTCAAGCTGAAACGAATAAAATTAGCTACAACGCTACATTCATGTTATTATTTTGGGGCGATTTGTTTTTTACTTACCTTAGGTGCTGAATAAAGAAGAATATTTGGATCCCCAGATTTTGACTGACCACACAAAATACGAAATCTTCTACACATCGTGAAAAAGTACTTGTAATAACTTCGAAACTTATTCTACTTATATAGACTTTCAAGCTAATTTGAGTCGAAATACTAGCTTTATAAAAATGCACCTTAATATTGAATAAATCTTTCAGGTGTGGGGCATGGGTAAAGGCATGTCACCGAGAGGATTTACTTAAAAAATCTCCCGAATCCCTCCATAACAACTATCGCTTGTGTAAATTTCACTTTGAGAAAGAAATGTTCTAGAATTTACTACACATTGAAATGTGCAAATAGTAATTTGAAAAAAAGCAAAACTAGCAAACCGAAGAACAAAAAAAAATACCGTTTTTAGTCATTTATAGTCTTTATTACATTGTTAATGTCTGTTTATAACTATTGTACATATTTGAAGCTGCTGCGAATAAAATATCCTCTTGAAATTTTTTTATTTCTCAGTTATCGAATATACCTTTCCAAAAAAACATGGACTGGAGGAAAAAAGCAACAGAGAAGTGATAGCTATGGTAGGTTCTTGAGAATTTCAGGATTATTCACATTTATTTCGAACGCTATCCTAGACAAAATATTAATTTTGATGATGTGAAATAACAAACTGATTTGATACTTGGTATTCCGTACATTCAAATTTACCGCCACAAAATGACATTACACACCTCGAGCACAAAATGAAAGTCATAGAAATTTTACCCTCGAGAACAGAAGATTGACATTCAAGTGTCTCTACTGTATGGCTAGGGTGTACTGGGGCTATACCTAGTGTTGATTTTTACGCAACATACTTCGAATTGAATCTCCCCCGTTCAAATTCCCTTTTCAGAAGAGGTAACCAACATTGTTCCATACTAAATGAACAGGTAGCCATCTCTTCATTTCTGTTTAACGAAATGCAAGCAGCCTCTTTGAGTTTACTTTCCGGTCCATTCTGTGCTGTCATAAGTAAATTGATTTTATTCCACTCCACCATGTTTGTACCTTTCATTGCTAATATGTGTTAAGCTAATTTCGACTTATCTCGACCTAGCTCAGCTTTCCTTATTCTCAATAGCCTTGATGTTTCATCAGTATAAACGATGCCAAATACACTGGGGATACTATAAACAATTTTTTGATTTTTGTTTCATATTTAGAGGTGTGTTTCCAGTTAATATTGATTGGATCGTGTTATACCTCCTGAATATTGTTCTTACATTGAATCTTTCACCTATACGTTTGGTTTTTTCGATAAACTTGGGATATTAGGAATGAACATTATTATCTGAGGAATTTGTTGAATATTTGTGTTTGCTCTTTATGAACCTTTCTCAAATTTTTGGATGGTTTCATCAACAAATTCATTAGGATAATCATTTTGTCTCAGTACATTTTTTATGGTAACTATTTTTGTTTCGTATCTCTTAGTTTGTTTACATGACTTGTGCTCTATCATAGACACATTCGATGACACCTTTCTTCACACCAATTTAATGGTTTGAATTGAAATGCAAGTAACGATGAGTGTGAGTGTTCTTCCTGAGAAAACTTGGTTTTCGAATTTATTGAATGTTTTTTCATCTAGAAGTTCAAGGAGTAAGTTGATTTTTTTTTCCAATTTCCATGGTGAACTTTACTGAGGATTCTATTTGATTAATATGCTGGAAGAAGTGATTGAATTCATAATTGCCATATCGATAGATCACAATTATATCATCAACGTATCTCCACCACGCTTTCGGGTGTTTTTGATAATCATCAATATAATTTTCTTCAAAATCCTCCATAAAAATATTACTGAGAATGGTGGGAGATTGTGCCAATTGCCATTTCAAATGTTTTAAGATAAAATATGTCATACGTCGTTTTTAAACAAACATCCAACATTTCCATAATTTCATTCACGTTGAACTTGTTTTTTTTTGCAGTTACGTATCGTGGCAAAGATATAAGAACTTTTTCTTTCATTTCTAGGGAACAAAAAATCCAAAAAATAGATTCCAGTTGATTCTCATAGTTGATACAATTCAAAAACTGATGCACGTCATCATGAGCGTTGTTAAATTTTGTACACTATAGCCAGATTGTCATAGAATTATGGAATTCCAGATATAAATCGAAGTGGCGTGTGGAATATGAAAAAAGAAAATCGAAAATTTTTATGAACCCTTTCTGTTAATAGGTACGTCTATATCATTCATTGAAATATGGAGGATCATTCATGAAAAATGTATTTATTTTGTAGTTTTCCAGTAGGGAACATGCCCTTCCGAATGCTCAAATCACATATTTTGAACAGGTACATCCAAACTTTAAAGAAATCTTGATTTTTTCATATATATAGACTTCTATTACTGCGTTCCTACATAGTATAAATATTGTTACGCATAACGACTATACCCAGTACTGCAGTACTCATAAGTCTCTTGGGGGTTTGTGAGCTTTGTTATCTTCGATCTTTTGAGAAATCGCACTGACTCAAAAATACTCGACTTCAAAATTGCTACAACAAGATAAAAATGAACTGTGGATTACAAATAGTATTACCCACGCTGTATTGAATTCAGCTCTCTAACAACCGTTAAGGAAAGCGAAAGGACACTATTATCCCGCTCTCTTTCGAAATAACTAATTGAAGCCTGAGACTGATACACCCTAGAGAAACATCGGAATACACAGTTTCAGATCACAATTATCTTATATGAAGTACTAAAAAGATGTAAACAGAGAACTGTCACTTTTGAAAGACAATTGTCAATTGGTGAAAAAATAGTCTTCAGGCAAATTGCGGCAACACCGAGAGTGCTGCCAACTGAATTCCAAAAATTATAAAGATTCAGATTTGAAATTCAATCTAAACGTTCCAATGCATTATCATCAACTGATCGATACCACTACTTCGATTTCATGTCTTCATCTATGACGTGCAACCGTTTTCAAATTGTATACACTTTACTTGAAACTTTATATACAGCTTTCCCCGTTGCCGAGCCTGACAACGTTTTGCTTCACAAATTTTTTTGAAACTGATGCTTTTTCGAGAGCGGAGACTGCAAAAATTTTACCGGACAATATGAGCATGTCCTTACATAATCAAATGGTTAACGATTGCCAGACAGGGATTGCTTACCATTTAAATATGGAAGCACGTCCTCATATTGTCCGACAAATGGACTGCTGGATTTTTGCAGTCCGATAGCCTAAATATTTGAAGCATGCGCTCTCGAAACAGCAGCAGTTTCGAAAAAAGTCCTAGAGAAAAACGTTGTCGTACTCGCCAACGGGAAGCTGTATACAAAGCTTCGAGTATGTATCGATCACTTACCCGGATAGGGTCTGTACTGAGGACTATAAGTATCAATGAGTATACAGTCGAGTACAAATAGAATCAATTTACTGTTAGAGATGAATCTCCACAATAAATGTCCATCAATAAATGTAAATGCCTCCGGGCGAGTTACAAATCTTGGGCCAGAGACATTTCGAGAGAGTCATTCTCAGGTTATATACTTTCATAACATCGGTAAACAACTATCATTTTCTGGTTTGGAAAATTATTATGCATCATTGACATTCCTATTTGATATCATTGATTTCGAAGATGGAATCACATCCACGACGTGATATGTTTTTCATTCTAGAATTTTGGGAACATCACTTCAATTGCAAGTACCCAAACAGCTCGAAAACACCTTATAACATGAAAATGACCAAAGCCTGCAACGGAACTGAAAAACTGAGTATAAACAACACCGTGTTCGAAGATCAGCTGCAGTTTGTGTCCGATGCTGTGTTGGCGTTTGCCTATGCTATCCGGTGAGTAAAAATCTGACCCACAGATCTCCAAATACTTTCCAAATACCATTGATCATTTCAGAAATTTGTAGTTTTGAATCTTGAGTGGTTTACAACGAATCATTATTAAAACATATAAATCCTTCACTAAGATTGACAATCTCTGAAGATTTTTTCTAGAGGTTGCAGGATTCTCCTTTTCAAAGGAAATAAGTTTCTTCAATGGCAAATGAGATAACTGTTTGCCAAAATATCGAAGATCTCAGCAAATCTACCTACACAGTAGGTTTTCGCTGGCACCTGTCAGAAAACAACTACTCACCTGGCTAATACTACGAAGAACATTGAGACTTGCCTGAACGAATTGTTCAAAAGATGATTTGATTAAACACTAGTCTTCAAGTGTGTCGAATATTTTCAATTTTTCCACGTAGGAGGAATGGGCGAATTCGGCTTGTTTTAGGATACCTCGTAAAAGGGTAGAAGACGCAATGACTTCGTGTTGTTCGCATGGAGAGATGGCGTTAGATATGCAATCAACCGCAAGTCCACTTCATTGATTTGGTGGAAAACTATGTTTGTCTGGATGGATTTCATTGAAAGTGTCCTTCAGAGTTGGAATATCCTCAACTATATAGCCCGCGAAAGGAATTCGTTTGTATTCCAAACCCGTATTTCTGGAAGGATAAACCCCACACCGTCGTAAACTCCGACAGTTACTCCGAAAGGGTTGTAAAGCGAGTGAAGTACACCCTCAAATCTGACGCTTTCAGCATATTGGGACAGCGTCGATTGCTTGAATTTCCTCCCTGTTGGAAATTGATAGGGAAGCCATCATCAATTGTTTTCCACTGAAGTGCTTCAATCTTCGTAAAATTCGTGTCGAAACACTGACTTTTTGTCAGGATATATCGTCGATCGACGAACTATGATTCTGATAGGAGTGATATCATAAGATTTGATGGATGGGAATTGTTCTTGTGAGTTACTGGGGACAGGATTTGTGTAGCTACAGGGAGGGTACTGAAATAGTCCATGATCGAGTTTTTATAGTACTTTGAATGGAGAATAATTTGAGGAAGGATCGTTTACTGTTCCATGCTATATCCTTATACATGTCAAAAAATCGTCACCATATGGAATAGTAAATTGTTTCATGAGTAACGGAAGTAGAATAGAATAGAACAACTTCATTTAGCTCAATAGCTATTCAACAATCTTCCATGATAACTGAACATAAATAATATTTTTTAGAGATACTCAACAATATTATCTAAAAGAATCAAATTACAAAAAAACCTATATAAATTAATTACCATGTAGATAATTCGATATAAATTCAATTCATATTCAAATATTTATTTTTAACAGCAAACTTGAAACTGTATAAATTTTTTCTCTTGATTTCGTTTAATAATTCATTATATTCAATGACTCCTGTGAAAAAATTGAATTTTGCGTTGATTTGAGGTTATTTTGATTCAATATATAATTATTTTGTCCCGTAGTATTGTGAGTGTTTGTTTCACTGAATTTTTTTAATATGTCGTTGAAATAAGGGGCAGATAAATTTTTATTCATTTTATGAATTAAAACTAGTGTTCGGTTTATCAAAAATTGTTCGATATTCAACCATTCCAGTTCATCAAACATACTCTTTACTCGCTCATACCTATCATATCTCAAAATCACCCTCATAGCCCGATTTTGTAATACTTGGAGTCTTTTTCTATCGGTTCGTGACGAAATATATAAAATTGTACTACAGAATGTGATATGAGGCAATATTATGGTATTGTACACTAATTTTCTCGAAGATTCACTCAAATTTTTGCCAACTCTACTGAGTACACCAATTTTCCTAGAAATTTTTTTACATATATAATCTATGTGATGACTGAATTTTAATTCACAGTTAACTATAATCCCAAGATATTTAAATTTTTTTGTCATCTCAATGTTATCATTTCCAATTTTAAATGTGAATTTATTTTGATTTATTCTTTGTCTATTTGATCCTAATATCATACATTTTGTTTTATCTATATTCACTTTCAGTTTATTGTAATTTGTCCATTCAATTATATTAGAAAGTTCCGAATTCATTGCAGTTGTAAGAGAAATACAATCATCAGCCTCTGAATAAATCATAGTGTTATCTGCGAAGAAGTGATATTCACAATTTCGAAAAATATTTGATAAATCATTTATATATAGATTAAAGAATAAAGGCCCCAGAACACTACCTTGTGGAACACCTATGTCAACCTCGATTTTCCCATATATGAATTCATTGCAACGAACAACTTGTTTTCTTATTGATAAATAAGAAGAAGACTTTTTCTGTCATTCCATGATTTCCCAATTTCAATAATAAAGTCGATCTATCAATTGTTTCAAATATGATGATGCTCACGAACTTCGAAAAATGTTTTTGACTAGCCAAACAGTTAACTTCTTATACAACGCCGTTTATATTATGAAGAAATATTATATATCGAATTACAAATAACAGCATTTTATTGAAACTCATGATTTAAATTTTTTTCTGCTCTCAACCTACCACAATCTGAAAAAGGAGAATTGATATTGGAATCTATACTAGTGTTGGAGTTCAGATTTTCAATCTACCCCAGAGATTTGCTGCAATAAATCAGAAATAATACCTTATGAATGGAATACGTTCAATTAGCATCTTTTCGTATATCTCAAATTTGCCTATCAAGAAAATACAAGATCTTATATTTATCAAAATACTATTCTCTTTTTATCAAAATTATAAGAGTATTACAGTCAACTTTTCTAATTTCAATACTGATTATGTTCATTAAAATTCGAAGTCGTCAGAACATTATATGTGAGGACGGAAAATGATCGAATATCTAAATTAGACTTTGATCACAGAGGCGAAATTTCACGTTATGAAAATTTCTCTGATTTGTGACGAAAATCAAGTTTTTTGTGAAGGCTCTTTGAAAAAAGTGATCAATAATTTTTTTTATCATTAATGAGAGTCGTCAAAATGCCAATCATTAAAATATCGAAATTCAAACCATACTCAGATTTGTAGGAGGAGCCCTCTATACTTTTCTTCACTGCCTTTTTTTCATCGTACGTAGGAACTGACCTCTGTTACAAATTGAAATATACTCTAATCTCTATTTCTATATAATTTCAACCGGTTTTTCGAATTCAACGAAGGAATGTAGAACTTTTTCAAACTGGTAATATAGAGTGTACCAAAGAAAGAATTTATCATTTCCACAATCATTTTTCTGTAGGAAGTGGGTGATTTCGGAGGCTCTTTCAATAAAAGGAAAAAAATTATCTGGCACAGTTATACGAAACATTCCTCTCACAACTCTACAAATCTTGGGAAACAACTGAGCAAAAATCCACACCCTTCAATTGAAAAATCAAGGTTTTCATTATTTTTTTCAACGATTGGCATTATACTTATCCAATCTGAAATCGTAATAATAATGTAATGTTGATTCGTATCTCCTGTCCCTTGATTCACGCGGCGTTCTCTGAACATTACAGGAATTCCCTCTGGTATGGATCTGTAGGTAAAAAAACAATCAGTATTATCTCAAAAAATGCAATGATGAACGGCAATTACGAATAGTTGTCAGATTCAGAAGCATCGCAGCCTTCATCATCAACATCGAACGGGGGGCAAATATTCGAAATTGGTTGTCCAAGGAGGCAGTAATTTTTGCTTCTTTATCTAACAAGGCTTCTGACCACAACCTCTCAATCACTCAAAATGTCCTATCGAAGCACCGCTCTTAGTGAAAACACTTACTATTGCTCTATTATTGTCATTCTCTCTCAGATACGTACTTCATTCACCATTTAATATCAGGTGAGCATTGATTTTTTTTTATATGCAGGTTAACACGAAAGGAAAGACTTGTGATGTTCGAAAAACACCGCGTGAGTCAAGGGACATTCATTTTGAATTTTCGAAGTCCTCTCTCGGCAAGGAGTTCCAAAACTCAGCTGTTCTATTAAAAAAGATCCCTGAGCAAGAGAGGTTCGACAGGTCTTCATGTATACAACGTAGGGTTGGGAATTCTGTACTCGTCGAGTCATCCGTGTAGATATTGCCAATGGTGGAACGATTGATAACAATCCATACATGAGAACTATATTCCAAGACAGGTCGTATCTGAGCCTTGTAGATCATCAGAAGCTGGCGAGAAGTGAAGTATTTATTTGCACGGAATAGAAATCCAAGTTTCTGGGAAGCACTTTCAGCGAACGATCTCACATGAGAGATTATTACTGATCGTGATTCATAGCATCGAGATACTTGACTTTGTGGAAATAGTTACTCCTGACATCTGAATACTTGGTGATGGATAATAGATCCGCTTTCCTTGAGAAGTGACATGCCTGGGTTTTCCTAGCATTAAATTCCACTTTTCTTGAAATAGGTATTTTTCTACAGACCACCACCAAGTGTTCGGAAATTATCATGTCCAATGTCGACAAAAGCAGAGTTGTTTCACATTCACTACTTCTGCTTTTTTTTTCTGTGTAGTCTTCCTCACCTATAATACTACATTGAAGATGAAAATTCAACAAATTAGTGAAAATCCCATGGTAAATGGAAAATTGGTGAACTTGCTACCACTACACGATAGTTTTTCGACCAATTCCTCATGGAAACTGTCTTGCAATGATACCAAGTACTACCAAAATTCCTCTAGTTTTTTTTTATAGGGAGAATCACACGAAACGGAAGCCCTATAATGCTCAAAGAACATCGCCTGAATCAAGAAACAGGATATACGAATTAACATTCACTTCGAATTTTTGAAGTTTGTAAGCCTCAGGAAAAACCTCTCTCAGCAAGGAGTTCCAAAGCTCAGCTGTTCTATTGGAAAAAGATCTCTCAGCTAGAGAGGTTTGACAGGTCTCCAAATTCACAACATAGGGGTGAGGATTCTGATCGAGTCATCCGTGTAGATATTGCCAAGGGTGGAACGATTGATAACAATTCAAAAGAGCACCGACCGTGAAAATATCTATAGAAGAGAGACAAGTCTCCGACCCTTCTACGATGTTCCAATGAAGTGAACGAGTCTGTGAGCGAAGAATCACCAACAAGAAGGATTTCCTTTCTCTGAATAGAACCGAGAAGCCTCAATGAATGGTTTGAAGCTGAACTCCACACATGAGAACTGTATTCCAAGACAGGTCGTATCTGAGCCTCGTAGATCATCAGAAGCTGGCGAGAAGTGAAGTATTTCTTCGCACGAAATAGATATTCAGGTATCTGTGAAGCACCTTTAGCGATCGATCTCACACGGTTTATCCACGAGAGATTATGACTGATGGTAATTCCTAACATCGAGACTTTGTAGGAATAGTTACTCTTGACACCTGAATACTAGATAATGATAGATCTGCTTTTCTTGAGAAGAGGCGTGCCTGGGTTTTCACAGCAATCAATTCCACCAAGTTCATGTTATCCCATTCTATTATTTTCACCAAGTCATCGTTAATTTTGTTGACGTGAGCGTTTCTTTGAATGTTTGTTTCTAGAGCTGGTATGGGGACTCTGGGAGACAAACTGGTATGAAGAGTACTGTCGTCCGCAAAACTGTGTACTGAATAATATGTTTTCTCGAGCAATATGAAGCAGAAACCAAGTGGGCGCCAGAACTGAACCCTGTGGAACACCAGCATTTATTGGGAGAATAACAGATGATACTCCATCAACAACCACATACAGAGACCTATCAGACAAGAAACTCTTCAACAAAGCACATTACTGAGGAGACAAACCATAAGACGGCAGTTTAGGAGGGAAACCCCGATGCCAAACTCGATCACACGCTTTTGAAATATCGAGTGCAACAGCTATCGTTTCTCCGAATTTCTCGATTGAATGCTGCGAAATATGTGATGGAGAGAGATATACGCTTGTTTCAAATCGTTGCTCGTATTGATAATTTTACTTTTCTCATTTGTACATCGACCCCTATTTCCAGTGAGGTACCGATAACTGTAGACCAGCACTTAACCCACAAACAAAACAATGAACACCAGTTGAATTCACTTCCACACTGCATACCAAATTCATCTGAAATTAATGATTCAAGTCGGATATCAGAAGATATCGTACAAAATTGATCGTCAAGAATATTTTCAAAATGATTTAGTCAGAAACTTTCAGTTACTGACATGAATATTTCAGGATGTCTATCCAGCAATGACTCCAAAAGTATAATCAAGCTTGGCCGATCCTGTGTATCTTATTTTTTCACTCATAATCCATGTGAAATGCTTATATTTCGAATCCCATAGTTGTACCCATCCTTGCAAAATGAAATCAGCTATTTAAATGCAGAATGGTGAGCATTGTGAGTTTTCTACTCTTTCCATCTTTCCCCTCGTATATTCTGTTAGCATTCGAGTCATCATCTGAAGATATTTGTATAAAAACTCTCCCATAGAATTCTCAAGGAGCGAAACACACTTATTTCTGAAAGGTAACAGACATGTTGCTCCGCTTCAAAAACTCAAAGACTTCTTGTTTATTTTTCCTTCTCCCGTTTCTCCAATCGTTCACCCCTCTAATTCCATTAGCTCAGTGAATTCTAAAAATCGACACCGAGGATATTTATCGATGAAGGAAATTATTATATAATTGAAGAGTTATTTCCTTTTCAGCAAGTTTCTTTCAGATCTTAGAAACGAGGCATTACCGTTGAAGTCGATCCGTTGATCGGGGTCTGACAAGAAAATCCCAAGGCTTGGGGTGTGATGGATATATGTTTTTGATCATAGGGTTTGTTTGTTTTATAAATAGGTGATGAAATGCCTGTTTTCCCATCAATCTTGTTCGGTTGAAGTGAAAATGGAAAGAAAATGTATCTGATTACAAGTTATTCGACAGATAGAAAACAACGAGTCAAAATCCACTTTTACTGCAGCATTGAAAAAACTGTACGATTCGGGGTACCCCAGGGAACAGTCTTGGATCCTTCATTTTTTATTCCTTATGTGAATGATCGATTGAATATCAATATATCTGGAGAGGTGAATGAGCTTTGCAGATGATACCGCTATAATTTTCGAAAATGATAGTTGGGAAAGACTAAAGAAAACCATTGGGGAAGATATGGGAGTGATAAAAAAATGGTTTGAATACAAACTTCTGACCATTAACTTCGATAAGACGATTTACTTACCCTTTTTGTGTTATGAGAAAATCTTCTTACACTATGATAATAATAATAATAATGTTTATTGTTGATACAAAAAATGTTTTTACAATTATGATTTTTATAAATTTCATACGAATTACGTTACATTTTACAAATAACAGTGTATTTTCTAACAAATTCTTAGATCTGAAGTATATCGAAAAGGTTTATCGATCATATAAGCCTGAAACAATGCAACAATAAACTGTGAGACCCATTAAAACTTTATCAGTTGCACATGGGTACAAGTACAGTTGTATTTACATATTCATGCATTTCAGTATACATTGAAAAATAATAATAATAATTTTTCAACATACATTAGTTTTGTTTATACGAAATTCAAGTGGAAGGAGATAAAATCGAGGATCCCAGAATTCGTAAGAATACTAATTACAGAGTGTTATAGAGTTGAATATTTGTTGATTTCTGGAAACTATAGAATCATTGCTTGAAAAATCACTATTTTTAATTTCAGAGTGAACTACTTATTAATTAAGGTACAAGAATATTAGTTTTGTTATATGCTATATGCTAACTGTTTATTTTCTACCAAATCGTGTGCAATATGTCTGTCTTTGTTCAAGATATACGTTTTGAATATATTTTTGAGAAGATATTTTGAGTTTATAGTTTTTATATAAGTTTCATAAATTTCTGGAAGGAAATTAAAAAGTCTGTTGCTCAGGTAAGTGTGACTGCGTTGGCCTATGTTTTTTTTTGAGATTGTTGTTTGTACGAAAAATTTACCTTTCTATCGTGTGTCATGTTTGTGATTTATCAGTTTTAAATTGGTTCTGTTATTGAATAAATACATTGCGAGGTCGAGTATATATAATTGTCTAATATCTAGGAGACGGGATTCTTTAAAGAGCAAATTTGAGCTATATCAATTATTTTTGTTAAATAGGATTTTCAGAAATCGTTTTTGTAGTATTTCCAATTCTTTTAGATGACTAGAGTTTGCGCTTCCCCAACAAAGAACTGCATAGCGCATACGTGATTCTACTAACGAGTTATAAACAATCTTGAGCTGCGCTATATCTAATACTGACTTTAGATACTTGGAATTATAAAGAGCATATCTCAGTGTTTGACATATACTATCTATGTGTTTATTCCAGCGCAAATGAGAATCTATTGTTACTCCCAAATACTTTATATAATTTTTTGAGTGAATTGCGACATTCGTTCCGTGATTATTGATGTTCAGAGTGTCAAAATTTGGAAGTGAGTTCTTGTAACAGGAGAAGGGAACAAATAAGGTTTTTTCGAGATTTATTGTGAGTACTTTATGGTTAAACCAATCGATAATATTTTTTAAGTCATTTTCAGTACTTGTTTTCAAATTTTCCCAAGTGTTGCTGGTGTAAAAAATGACAGTGTCATCGGCGAAACTAGTGATTTTACCCGAAGTATTCATGGTAAGTAGATTGTTGATATAAATGGAAAATAGAAGGGGACCGAGCCGTATTTCACTAGTCTCTCACTGCTCTTTGATGAATTTATTTTTACAATTTGTTTTCTATTTTCCAAGTAGCTTGTAATCAATTTAAAGGTTTTACCTCGTATTCCTAGATCCTCCAAGGTCCCCAACAATTGGTTGTGATCAACAGTATCAAAGGCCTTGGCAAGATCTAGGAAAACGCATAAAGCTGGCGCACCTTCATCCATTGATTTTTGGATGTCTTCTGTCAACCTGCTAATTGCGCCAGTTGTACATTTGCCATCTCGAAAACCAAATTGAGAGTCTGACAAAAGTTTATATTTATCTAGATATTTAGTTATTCTTACTTTCAGACTCTTCTCGAATATTTTTGTTAAATTTGTAATCAAGGATATCGGTCTATAATTATTACTTTTGTTTTTTTCTCCTTTCTTGAATATGGGAGTTATCACGGCCATCTTGAATTCATCGGGACAAATTCCATGTTCATATATTTTATTTATTAAAAATGTTGAGGGTGGTGTTATTTCTTGTGCGATTTTTTTCAGTATTTCTGCTCTAATCATGTCTACGCCTGGAGATTTGTTTGGTTTCAAAGAATGAATAGTTTCTAAAATTTCTGTTTCAGTGACTGGTTCCAGAAAAACTGAAGATTTGTTAACACATTGTTTGGGAATGGGGGTTGGTGGTTTATTTATTTTATTTGCGTAAGTTTCCCCTACTTTAGAAAAGTATTCATTGAATTCTTCAGCGATTGACTCATCATCTTGTTTGATTTCATTATTTTTAGTAATTAATTCCTTTTTATCTTGTTTAACATTTTTTTTATTGATACTCTTGATCACATTCCATAAATTTTTCCTATTAGATTGGTTTTTTGTATTTCTTTCTGGAAATAATCTCTTTTACATTTTATTAATAGTTTATTGACATAGTTTCTGTATTTGATGAATTTTGTTCAATATCTTTTTCGTCAGGATTTACCTTACTTTTGCGATAGAGCTCATTTTTTTCGTTTATAGATTTAATAGTTAGTTTTGATTGTTGAGTTTTTGTCTATAAAATCGGTAAGTAACTCTATGACATAGTTTGCCAATGAATTTACGTTTCTTATTAAATAAAAAGCATTCCAATTGAAGCTTGCTAAGTCTTCTTTCGATTTTTCGAAATCTATGTGTTTTTTGTTGCCTAGGTCGTATTTTTGTTCATCAACGTAAATATCAGAAATTTGCAAACCTACCACTGTGGCTTTATGATCTGTTATAGCGGTATCGAATATAGCTGATTTGTAATTATCTTCAGTACCTTGGTTGTCTCGAACAAATACATGATCAATGCAACTCTGTGAAATGCCTTGTATGCGAGTAAAATCATTGATGAGGGAAACGAAATCATACTCAGCCATAGTGTTCAAGTACTCTGATATGATATCATTTTCATTTAATATATTCAAGTTTATATCACCTATTAAAATGTGGTATGTTGTTAAGATATTTTTGTTCCGATCCAAGTAATTTTTCAATTCATTAAGGAAACTTTCTTCATCCGTAGAGGGGGGTCTGTGGACAGCAGTTATCAGTATTTTTTCTTTATTTTTGAGATCTATTGTGATTTGTATTACTTTACAGCTACCTTGCAAGTTGACGAAAACCTGGGAATTAAAGAAAAAGACTCGATTAAGTATCTAGGAGTAACTATAAATAAGCATTTGAGATGGAATCATCATATCTCAAAACTTGCTAATACGTTAAGAAGCCTTATATATAGGTTTATATATCTTTCGAGATTTTTTGAAGAAAAACAAATGAAAATGGTTTGTCAAGCTTTGGTTGAATCTAGATTAACTTACGGAATAATTGGTTGGGGAAGTGCACTGAAAGAACATATAAAAAATATTGCAAAAAAAATTCTGAAAATATTTTTGATAAAAACAAGGACTTATTCATGGGATCTTTTGTCCACTGAACCTAAGCGCTTTGATATCCGTAAAAGTTATTTTTTCGCGATAACAATCTTTGAATTCGAACAAAAGTCGAACCTGCCGGAGTATGAGCATACTTACCAAACTAGAAAGAACCTCAACTTTTACAGGGTGCCTCTTGCAATGAGATCATTTGGAACACATACTTATTCAGCTCCACGTTTATTTAACTTTTTACCACCTGAAATAAGAACTATAAGTTACTATCATACTTTTAGGAATGGATTGAGGTACTACTCACTCAATTCAAATAGACATAATTTGCATCATCTATTTCGGAACTGAAATTTAGAATCCTTAGATACAACAACCACCCTAAATTATTATTTGGCTGTTTTATTCATTTTATTTGAATTGTGTTGCATGGTATTTGTGTTTATATCGCACTTATTCAACTTTTATGTAGAGGAAGACGTTTCTCCACAAACAGTCTACGACTTGTGGAAAAATCAAATTATTTGCGTAATATGTTATTGGGTGCTAAAGATTCATAGTTTATAATATACACTGATGATTAGTAGCTGAACTATAAGCCGAGCCAAAATGGCCGACGTGCTAAAACGCGTATCAACTTTGCCATTTTTTGACGGTAGGTGATAATGCAAATGCGATTTTTCAAAGCTGAAATTCCTATCAAGCGACAGCAGGATCTTTCATTCACCAATTTAATCATTGAATTGAACTGGCCGATACTTGATGAAAATCCATATTAACAAAAATATATTACAGTTTCCTGTATGATTTTCACTTTACAATGGGTTTACAAAACCGCCGCGGTTTTGTAACCGCATTGTAAAGTGAAAAACATACAGGAAACTGTAATATATTTTTGTTAATTTAATCATTAGTAAACAAAATTTGTCAAGGCGGAAAACTTACAGGAATTTAACCCCTTACAGACAAATTTGACACTTCAGTTTGAAGTATTTGAAATTTGAATGCGCTCGTAAGTTCCAATTAACTCAATATTCAATTCTACTCCATTGTTTCGTTCGTTTCATTCCACGTTGTACTTCCCACGTTTCAATCTTTACTATTGCTATTGTTGAGTGAATTTTTGGAAATCCCAGAATCAAAATTGATGTCAATTGATAATAATAGAACGAGAGAATTTACTGACGATGAAAAAACAAGCTTCATCTTGTTGAACATAATTTTACTAGCACAAGTGACAATGGTTGTTACGTGCCTAATGAAAAAGGATACAGAAACGATAATTCCAATTCATGGAATGAAAGTTCTTCCAGGCGAGTGCTCTCAAATGCCTATAAGCTACAAAACTGCCGTCGGACGTGCAGATTCGACGTTACGTTACCAGAATAATAAAGTGCGCCTTTATTGGCAATCTCTTGAAGGGATTTCTTTGGTTATAATTATTGTTCAATATCAAGAATGCGAAATAACTCCCTAGGGTTGTTATGCATCTTGTTATAGTCCAATTCTTTACTTGTAGATAGTGACTCATCGTCCATTTTCAGGTTTTCAGGGTATTTGAAAGAGCGGGTAGGTTGCAAGAAAGTGGCAAAGTAAAACTTGATCTGAAACCTAAGTACCTACCTAAGTCATGTTTCATTTCTCGTCCTGCTTCATATCAATTATGAACCGTACAAGCTATGAGACACTATCTACAATACAGGAACTAGACTATAGAATATCGAGAATGATTTGGGATACATTGTTCCAGAAAAGTTAGATGTCCACATTCTAAAGCACATTGTGAAACTGTCTATTTCGTTATAATCTATGGGATACCTCGTCACCACTGTTATTGAAACTACGATATAATCCATCAGAATCTATTATATCAGGCTATATTGGGCGGATTCAAAGTTTAGTGAGCAGTAAGATCAAATACAACACGAGAAATAATAATGAGAATGTGCAGTTCATGAAAGAGACTTGAATGTTGAATCATGAACTTTTTGTAAAAATATCGTGATCAGTAGTGAATTTCTTTGGGTTCATCTACACAATATGTTATTAGAAAGATATCTGCTTTTACAGCTGAACCTGCGCCGTAGTTTATCGCTTCAATTAGAATATAAAATTGTTAGTGAGGTTGAAAGTCAAAGAGAGAGTTCCATCACTCAAGTCTAGTCTCATCTCACCAATTCACGAAAGGTATCGTTAAGGGACTTTTTCGGTACAAATTGTATCGATTATACTACTGAAGCATATAGTATAATATTCATCTTATAGTCAATAGCTGAACTATAAGCCAAACCAAAATGGCCGGAAGTGCTAAAACGCATATCAACTTTGTCATAGTCCTAGACAAGATGCATGAAAACCCTGATGCGTTGCTGATTTGCTTTTGATGAGTCAATTCCTCCCGATCTGGGAAATCGAAGCGAGAGATTTCATTTTTTGACGGTAAATGATGAAGCAAATGCGATTTTTCAAAGCTGCATTTCCAATCAAGCGACAGCTCACAATAGAATTACGATACCGACAGTCTCATTGGCTGAACTCTGGCAGGATCTTTCGTTCACCAATTTAATCATTAGTAAACAAAATTTGTCTAGGCAGGCTAACTTACAGAAATTTAACCCCTCACAGACAAGTTTGACACTCCGATTTGAAGTATTTGAAATTTGAATGCGTTCGGAAATTAAAATAAACTCAATATTCAATTCTATTCCATTTAGTTTTGTTCATTTCTTTCCACGTTGTACTTCCCACGTTTCAATCTTTACTATTGCTATTGTTGAATGAATTTTCCACCTCTTGTTACTTTTATGATGAAGCATTTTGCATTGTTTGTAATACTAATAGTGCCGAATCTACTATCCATCTCTATATTATATCAGTAGCTACCGCAGGTAAATTACATCTCAGTGTTGGAAAATATGTGATAGTTTCAAATCAAATTCTGAAAATGAAAGATAGTTTTGGACATACCAGAATCAAAATTGATTCATTCCATAATGAGAATTGATTTCTATTTCAAGAGTCAAGCTCGATTGAAACGGTAGAAAAGGCAAAGATTTTGGGCAATATTTACGAATTCACATTTATTCACAGAAATAAATACTCAATAAACAGGAGCAATATAACACGATCATATTAGGAATATACGTTGATTTCCTATTTTCATCTAATCCATGTTTACCCACCAATATGTTTCCCAATATACATATATGTGAACACTCGAATTCTTTTCATTTATTCTGCAATTCTAAAATGAAACAGAAGCTGCCCTTCTTTGTCATGATCTCTGATTATTTATTATTCGTGACCCTATGATACAAACTATTTCTGTGATGTATAAGGCTGGATTTCAGACCTAATGGGTCAACCTCCGAGGGGCACGGGTAGATACACGATTAATTACAACCCCTCTGGTACCTACCCTGTCATTTATTTTCCTACCTTGTAATTAAACGTTGTGGACCTTCCGAATCTCGAGGGATACACAACTTCGTGAGTATATGTATGTATATCAATTATGATATAAGTAGGTATGTTTCTGTTCGAACTGAGAACATTTCAGGACTCTGATGTGACTTTATTTTGATAAGGGGTGACTGAGTGAAATGATAATTCAATTTTTTATTTACAACCATATATGTAATGCTGTCATTGTTAACGTCATTGAAGGTTGGGAAGTGTCACATTTCACACCTTTACTTCCGCCCACACTTCCCGCCCTCATTTCATCTATTCTAGACTTTATATGTCATTTATTGACTTTATCTGACATTTATTTCTATTGGTGACAATTGTATAACCCGTAGTCACGGTAACAATATATCTACTTCATTATTCTGAGAAAACCGCGTTCTTGGTAATTTGTGGTTAAATGTAATAATTTCGATATGTTTCGAACGAAACAGAGATTTATTGATCTCAATCGAAATATGATGGTTGTAATTGAAATATTATGAAAATATGTTGAACCCAGTTCACGACGTTTCAATTGCTAGTATCCGCAATCGTCTTCGGGTGATGATTGAAAATATTTCGAGGTGTGATCGGTTATGAAGCCCCGATCTCCCAATGGTGGGGAAAGACATTATGTTGAAATCTTGAGAAGAATCGAGGCCAAAGAAGGAGACCAGCTAATCAGTTTCGATGTAGAGAGGACGATACTTTGGAAAATAGAACAACACTACCAATAGTAGGCATCATGGAGTTGTTGGAATGCTGCGTTCAGATTTGTTACTTCCAATTGAAGGATCGTTTCCTCAGCCGAGATGAACGACTACCAATGGGATCACCACTGTCGCCGGTTATAGCCAACATGTACATGGAGATGTTCGAAACATTCGCCATCGAACAGGCCAAGAAGAAACCCCGCGTCTGGTTGAGATATGTCGACGACACGTTCATAGTATGGAACCACGGACATGCAGAGTTAGACGCCTTCCTAGAACATCTGAACAACGTGAGGCCCACCATCAAGTTCACAATGGAAAGTGAATCTCAGAGCAGACTGCCGTTTCTCGACGTGGAGGTGAAGAGGACCAAAAATGTATGAGAAACATCAGTCTACAGGAAACCAACGCATACTGGACAATAACTGAATGAGAAATCCAATCACCATCAGTCTACGAAGCGGCGGATCGTCAAGTCTCTGATTGATCGAGCATTCAATCTCTGTAACACCAAAAAAATTCTAGACAAGGAGCTGAGCAACATAAGGAAGATATTCAAAAGAATGGCTACTCGAAGAAGCTGGTGGATGAAACATCACCATCAATCTACGAAGTGAGGAATCGTCAAGTCTCTGATTGATCGGGCATTCAATCTCTGTAACACCAAAAAATTCTAGACAAGGAGCTGAGCAACATAAGGAAGATATTCAAAAGAATGGCTACTCGAAGAAGCTGGTGGATGGAACATTGGCCCAGACGAATAAAAGGAACACTAAAGAGATACTGGAACAGCAAATCCTCATCAACCCCTACGTGAAAGGACTTTCAGAAAGGATCAAGAGGATAGGAGGGAAATACAACGTCAGAGCCCGTTCTCCATCAGGAAACACAATACGCAGCTAGCTCACGAAAATTCGACCACTGAATAAAAACAGCGACACCAGCAACTGCGTTTACCGAATACCACGCGAGTGCGACAAATTCTACATCGGAGGAATCAGAAGTCCATTGGAAGTGAGAATGGGCGAACACAACGAGGAGAAACGACAAAATCAGGAATAGCGGAGCATGTTTGGACAAACCATCATAGCATTAAATGGTCTGAAGCCGAGGTCATACACAAGGAGGAACACTGGTTCAAGAGGAAATTTAAGGAAGCTGCCTACATCGTCAACAAAAACGCATTCAGTCACCACAGCGTGAAAATCCGGAATGTGCAGAGGCCGCTTATCCAAGACATAGATAGATAGATAGATCCTCTATTTTCCAAGACAATACATTGCAGCATCGTATAGAAACACATTGATCATAAAACGGTTAATATATAATACAGAACAAAGAATTGAACATTTTGAACACACTTTGCTAAAGTCATGTAGTCCGTTAAAACATAAAAACATTTTTCAAGTAGATAATTTTTAAGATTTCTCTCAAAAAGTCCCCCAGACTGAATAGATTTTAAATCTTCAGGCAACAGATTGAAGATTTTTGGTCCCAGATATTTTGGTGTATTGATTGTGATATTATATTTACAGAATGGAATATGAAAGTTGTTATCCTGTCGAGTTGATCTCTCACGTATGCGGTCATTGGTCAGAAATAATGTTCTATTTTTGAATACATAGACAGACATTTCAGAAATGAATAAACATACCAAAGGCAAAATCTCATATTCTACAAATAAGGGTTTACAGGAGCTGAGTTGAGAGACACCTGTAATAATTCTGGACCGACTTGGGATCGATGAGGGAAAATCTCGATCCAATACATCCATTCCGATGAAGATCGATCAGCACACTTCTAGTAGTAGCACTCGCTCGCCTCTTTGTTAGTACCACCTCTTCCCCCACCGTAGGAAAATCGGGGCTTTGTAACCGACCACACCTCGAAATATTGTCGGTCATCACCCAGCAATCGAAACGTCTTGAGTACACTCATCTTAAAACTTGGTTTCAACCAAGATGAATAAAAACCCTGGGGTGTTGACTGATACCTAATAGATTGTTAGCAAATTTTCTCGACTTTTCACTATATTGATATTGATCAATTTCAACTGAAGAGATGCCTTCGAGAGTTTGCCAGCAGAGGCGCACCTTACGTGATTTTAATTTAATCTGTGATGCCATGATTTCCGTCTGCTCGACGGCCATTCGATTATTTACAGATTTATAGGTTATGTTTATTTCATGTTCTCATGTTTTGCATGCAATTTCTTGCTTTCCTGCGAAATGCTAGAAATTATGTAGTCATCACATTTTGAGTGACTATTAGGTATTCCTTTGCTTTTAATTTGATGAAAAATAAATCACAAACTCAGTGATTGTGATTTTAAATATTCCGAAACAATAGTTGTGAGTGAAACTGGAAAGTATTGATACCTTATTTTTCTACTTTCTGAGGAACCGACGATAGGTAAGTACTTTTTCCTTCATAGTGTAAAAAAATGCAATTTTAATGTGATTACAAGTCGATGATATGGGGGATAAGTAATACCTATACGTTACACGAGCGTTTTATTTTGAGCTTTGTAAATCGGTTCATAATAAATCTAACTAACACTATAAAATCCAACAAATACAAGAACAGCAACTTAAGAAGAATATAAACAAGAAAAACGTGAAAAGAAACAAGAACTAGGTACAAGATTCTGAATATTGAAGGAACCTTCAAATGCATTCAAATTCAAATCGAACTGTCAAACATTTCAAAGAAATTAATAGCTTTTTCTTAGACGAACTTGACTTTACATATTTTGTATACTGATAATTCTATTGGTGAACGGAAGATCCCTCAAGAGTTTATCCAATGATACCGCCGGTATCGAAAATCACTCGTAAGCTGCCGCCTCAATGAAAATGTACTCTTTAGAAAATCGCATTTGTATCACCACCTCAACACCACCTCGGCTGTCCCATTGCAAAACACAGTAACTACTTCAATACACAAGTTGAGAAAAATCGATTTTTCTAAAATTCACAAGCCGCAAGTGATTATCAATAAGATTATCAAAAAAATCTCATAGAATGTCAGATAACCTGCATTTACAATTTTTGACCTATTTTATATTCAATTAATCAGCCATGATAGTAGATCGGCAGTCCAATAACTAACTTTGCATAGATTTCAACAAAAAAATTAAACAAATTGTTTTATATCAAAACACAGTAAATGCCTTTGCTGTGTTTTGTTACAAAATAATAAGTATTTAATTTTGCTCTGTCTTGCGATTATCTTCATTAACCATTTCCACAGTATTGTTAACCTAAAAAAAGCTTTTGTTTGTGTAATAATATAGGATGGCGCGGCATTTAGATCAGCAAGGATAATCAACGAGTATCAATCCAAGCTAACTAGCTAGTAAATTTTTAGTTTTTTTCAAAAATAGGTTAATAACATACCTCTAAAGTAGCGTCATTGCTTTCTAGATTTAGATTTCTTTCAAAAGATTGAACATTTATGTTTTTGTTTTCGGTGGCTGGATTCTAAAATAAAGGTATATTTTATTTCATTAATATAATATTTTAGCAGAAGAGCAGACTCCTTAGTTTCAGCTGATTGTATGTTCATGATATTACTTTGTTCTATATTCTCTTTGTTTCCTTCCTACAAATATTATCATAATTGAATGTTTAGTAAGCAATATTTTTGTAAGAACAAAATATACATTATTGAAATAAATATAAAAATCTTACTTTTTTGTACGATTTTGCAGCAACAGTTTCTTTATGTAAACGCAAAACATTTTCTTTCTTAAAAATTGGCGTCTTTTTTGTTTTCATCCTTCTGTTGTTTTTTTCAATTTTAGTTTCATTATCGTCGCTAAATGATGTATCTGACATCGGATGGTAGTCTTTATCCTGGTCACTGTCATCGACGGGACTTTCCAAGCGACTGAATTTCAAAAGCGCAATATTATCCTGAGAAAATTCTTCATGGAACATTGTTTTTAAGTGTTTAATATAGGTTTCCTTTTGGCTATTGCTTTCGGTATTCGACAAAAAGAATGTAGATAATTCATAATTAACCCTTGGAAATATCGAAAGTTCATCACAATTCTATAAAAAAAATCTACGATAAAATTTAGAATATTAAATTTCATATCAATAGTTCAACGTACTTTTATCGCGCGAGCCTCTTCTGAGTGACTGAATTTCAAAAGCGCAATATTATCCTGAGAAAATTCTTTATAGAACATTGTTTTTTAGTGTTCAATATAGGTTTCCTTTTGGCTATTGCTTTCGGTATTCGACAAAAAGAATGTAGATAATTCATAATTAACCCTTGGAAATAGCGGAAGTTCATCACAATTCTATAAAAAAAAGTCGACGATAAAATTTAGAATATTAAATTTCATATTAATAGTTCAACGTACTTTTATCGCGCGAGCATTTTTTCATAATATTTCATTTGATTCCTTCATTTACATTTCTTGATCAGTATTTCACATTCGATACCTCAATTTTCTTGTCACAATATTATTTCATTTATTTCGTTATCTAAAATTTTTTCGACTCATATTTCATATTCGGTACCTCAATTCTTTGTAAAAACAGTATTTTTCTTTGATCAATCAATCCCTAATTTCATTATTGACCAAAAATTTGATTTTGATTTGATTTTCTCACTTGATTTGCCTCTTAGCAAGAAGTTTCAATAGAGTTGATAATATAGACAATGGAAGCCCGAAGCATTACCATTCATGATTTCATTTCAACCCCACGAAGCTATCATGATTCGTCAACCTGTCGCACTCTGTTCTCATCATGAAGGCTTATCTCAAACTATCCCCTGGTCGATACTTCATATCCAGAGGGCTTTGAATACGGAAATAATGATGTGAAAACATATTCGAATCCTGACCCTTATTGGTATGCATAGAAAATAAAATAACACTTTCAGACCCTACTCCGGTGTTTTTCTTTCCATCGGGGCGTCAGTAAAACGTCCCGATGTGGAACAAACTGATTTTCACTTCGCATCAATTCAAAATGGGGTTTCAATAGACTTCCTCGGGCGCAGAACTCGATAGAAAATGACACCAATACAATTCACGTGTTATGGTCGCAGTTTCTAGCTGGATGATATTGGAAGAAGCGGATTTGACACTATTGAATGGTTTTGAAGAATGTGGTATCATATTCAGCTTCGCTCTCTTCGATTCCTTGTTGGAAGAATATTACTCAGGGAAAGTTATAACACAACAATAAAAAATAGTAAAGACCAGCGTCATACTCACAAGATCGAAAACAAATCGAACGTATTGTTTGAACGTCATTATTTTGTGGTGGATAAATATTTTCTTCGTAGTTTCCTGGGTTTCACCAACCACAATCTGAAAAAATAAGTATTAATATTTGAATCCATACAAATATAGAAGGAAAGACTTCTATCTACCCCTATAAGTTGCTGCGTTGATCGAAAACCAGTTCCTTCTGGATAGAACAAGTTCAATTAGTCAACAACTTTCTTCCTTGTTCGTGCGGTCGAAAATATATCGGTGAAACGTGAAGACCTTTGAAAGTGCGGAAGATTGAACACAAGATGTACATCAGGAACAAACAAATAGGTGGTTCACACATAGAATGGAATGAAACTGAAATGCTGGAAAAAGAGAGTATTGACAAGAAAAAAACATTTAAGGAATCTGCTTTATATCCACGGTTCATCAGAACAAATTGAACGTATGAGTAATAGATTCAATATAAGAACAATATTCAAGCCAGAGCACACAACCAGATCAATGTTGAGGCGAAACAAACCTTTGAACACAAAACAGACTTCAACAATCTGTGTTTATAGTATTCCTTGTGTATGTGGTTGTGTACTGGCGAAACATGAAGATCATCAAGAATAAGAATAACTGAACATTAAAACACCTAGAGAAGACGAGAAATAGATAAGTCGAAATCACCTGAGCACATTATCGACATTATCGTCAAATGCTACACACATTGTGGAATGGAATGATATCAATTTACTCATAACAGAACAGAATTGAGCAAAAAAGCAACTCGAAGAGACTACTCGTATATCATTGAACGAAAAAGAGGAGATTGCATTCTATTGAAAATCTGATGAATTAGTGATCCAGTATCAATTTGTATCGAGTTCACGTGGGATTTGGGTCAGTATATCAAATAATTTCAATTTCAATGGTGTGTTTTACAAACAAATATACAGATTGGGGATGGGTAATTGTGCAGACCTTGTAATGTCAGAATCATAACAACAATGTTTGAAAAAATTTATCATTCTCGGTACCTCACTTCAATAGATATGTGAATGACATAATCGCAGTCATTCCTAGAGATAAAATAGATTCCATTTCTAATATATATTCCACAGTTTCCACTCAAAATTAAAAATTACTTACCTCGGAATTGGGAAAAAATATTACCATAGCATTTCTTGACACACCAAAATCATCAAAACTTCAGAAAACATTTTAGAGGTATACTAGTACCACAAACCTAGTTGTGATAGATTTTTTATCTAATTTTCACATCACAATTTTCAACACAACATTATAAGGAATTCCAAAGCGAGAACACTCTCCATTTGAAACCTTGAATATCACAAAAAAAATTTGAAATAATAAAACAGTATCTAACTTATTCTTGGACGCCAGCTCCCTACCAATCCCTCACGACTGAGAGGAGTGAGATTCGAACTGGAGGTTCCAAAACTGCGTTGAAGCCAACCGGAACTATGGTCTGTGGGGTCCAATGACTAATGGACAGTATCTAGTTAGGAATAATTATCCAATATCATTGGTCAAAAGAATTCTTAACGAGGATAAGCCATCCGCCATAACAACAGTTAATTCATCAACCAAAAAGTATAATAAAATACCATCTGCCAAAAATCTCTCAGAAAGAATTGCTAAAGTTTTGAATGATTAACATTCGAAAATTGCCTTCACAAATGACAACACAATCGGAAAACGCTTGTTTACACGACAAAAAGAAAAAACTCCTTTACAATCCCATGAAATAAATTGCAAGAACTGTAACAAATGCTATATTGGACAAACCGGAAGGTATTTGAAAAAACGAATCTCAGAACGTGAGAGATATAAAAAACTCAACATTATCAACCCCACTGCTCTTCTTGAACATGCCGGAGAAAATAATCATAATTATGATTTCACGAACCCAGTAGTTCTTGATGTTCAACCAAATCTTTCTAAAAGACTTTTAAGTGTAATGATCCAAATTTTCAAACATGTTAGTGCAAATACTAGAAGAGACATAGATAGATTAAAAACTGCCTTCTTCAGTTTGATCAGTCAAATGCCTGAATGAAATAGTTGTTTCTATCATCATTGTCAATTGTTCTTCTCACGAATCAGAAGAACATTCGTATCGCTCTGTATCTTTCCATATTTTTTTATCATTTTTTGTATTTTCATCCTTTTAAGTCCCAAATTTTTACCTCAAGCTTCATTTTGTCTAGTTTATTACCATTGTTACAGAGCCCTGAGGATGAATTTAATCAAATCCGAAACGTTGGCAAAAGACAATAATTTTTTCTTCGATTCACACTGATCCCAATTCCTACTAAAGTCGACGAATATTGCTACTCATACTCATAAGATTTAGAGCAATTTTTGACGCCTCTTCTGAAGAGTGAAGGTGAACTGGGAAAAATCAGTTCGAAGTACGTTTTATCAAAATCAACACTTGGCAGAACTATTGATGGATTACTCAGGCCAGTGTATAGACAGTACAACTGATGGCCTGGCCCTAAGAGAGGTACGACTGCGGAATAAGCGAGATAGAATACTTAAAGTATGGGGAATCGCGTCGCAGCGAACGTCATTTTCCAGGAACCCGGGGATCCGCCTGGAGAATTCGAGACGCGTCATCGGGGTTTCTCTCGACGATTCGCGATTGGCACGCAGATATATATATATATATATATATATATATATATATATATATATATGGGCAATTTTTTTTTTTTTTTTTTTTTGGGGGGGGGGGGGGGGCGACGATATATATATATACGGGACAGGCTTCGCCGCGGGGAAAAGAATTTGTATTCAGAGCTAAAGACGAGAGTTTAGTAGAGCTAAGTGGAAAGAGTTTTGTTATTGCTAGGTGCGAAGGTGTAGAATTTTTAGTACAGAGAGTTTAGTGCCGAGCATTGGAAAGTTATCAGAGCGATTTAAGTGATTGTGTTATATTGTATTGTGATAGCGAGTTATAATAAAAGAAGTTTAGTGCTGTTTGGTGTTTTAATCGACGAACCCAAGGAGTATCGTAACAGTGGTGTCAGAATTGAGATTTTCCAAGGGATAAACCGTAACAGTATATATTGAATCCATACCTCACCCAAGAGCGGATAAAGAAAGTTCGTGAAGGATAGAGTAATTCGAGTACGAAATTATCATTTTGTTCTTCACAATATGTCTTCAAGATGTATTTCCTTTCTTTCTCTAATGTATTCCACATCATGTTATGTGGAGAACGGTCATGAGGGCTAGTCCATTAAACACAAAACTAGAATATCCGAAAGAATGTTTGCACGTGGCTTGAAAAAGAATACAGGATAGTTACCTAAACGTCGCCAAGGGAAGGAAATAATATTTTTTATCTACTCCCGTACTATTATAATACACTCATATGCTCATAACTCGTTTTATAATGAAATCCATTACGATACAGATTTTAATTACCATACAGATTCTCAACCAAAACACATTATTTTTCAATCAAGCATGATGTGCAAGCTTTGCATTTTGACGTTTGTCAAGTGAAAATCAGTAGGTGTTGAATTTTTCAAGAATTTAGTCAATTTTCGATAATCCTATAAAAATGGCTTATAGCAGTGATATAGAAGAATTACCAGCGACTCCTCCACAGATGTCTTAGACAAGGAAAAAATAAAATCGAAAGGATTATATTTTTCATTCGACGAATGCAACATTTTTGTTTTATTTTCGACCAAACCAAACGAGCTCTCATGCCCGAGTGGTCAATGACACAAGCAGTGATCAGAAACGTCCGGATTCAATTCCTGACCTTGACAGAAATTTTTTTTTCATTATTTTTTCTTATCTTCATTTCTCATTGTTGTATTTTCCGTGGTTATACCATTAATTATAATTTTGTAGAATTTTTCAAAGAAATACTATTGATAACTTACTATTATTGTGTTCGATATAAATACCTAATAATATACTATTTATAGTTCTTCATTATTTATTGGGTGTAGATGAAATAACGTATGCAACTCTCATGTAATGGTTATTAATACACTCGCATAAACCATACGAAACTCACCTTCGGCTCGTTTCGTATCCCGGTTTATGCTCATGTATTAATAACCATCATTACACGATCGTTTCATAATATACTATTATCTACACCCGTACTCTAATAATAAACTTATATGCCCACAACCCGTTTTATAATGAAATCCATTACGATACAGATTTTCATTACGATACAGATTTTCAACCAATAGAAACCCATTATTTTTCAATCAAGCATGATGTGCAAGCTTTGCATTTTGACGTTTGTCAAGTCAAAATCAGTAGGTATCGAATTTTTGAAGAATTTAGTCAATTTTCGATAATCGAATGAAAATGTCTTATAGCAGTGATATAAAAGAATTACTAGCGACTCCTCCACAGATGTCTTAGACAAGAAAAAAATACAATCGAAAGAATTATATTTTTCATTTGACAAATGCAACACATATGTTTTTATTTTCGACCAAGTCAAATGAGCTCTCATGGCCGAGTGGTCAATGGCGCCGACAGTGATCAGAAACGTCCGGGTTCAATTCCTGACCTCGGCAGAGATTTTTTCATTTTTTTCTTTTCATTTTTCATTGTTGTATTTTTCGTGCTTATACCATTAATTATAATTTTGTACAATTTTTCAAAGAAATACCATTGATTACCTACTATTATTGTAATTTATAATATTTATAATAATATAATATTTTCAGTTCTTTATTATTTATTGGGTGTAGATAAAATAGCGTGTGCAACTCTCATGTAATGGTTATTACACGATCGTTGCATAATATCTTAATATATATAAATCTCGTGTCACAATGTTTGACCTCAATGGACTCCTAAACAACTTAACCGATTATAATAAAATTCGCACACCATGTGCAATTCGATCCAACTTGGGAGATAGGATAGTTAAAATCTCAAATTATAGTCGCAATTTTAATTTATTGCTAATTATTTGTCTGTTATTATTTGACAGTCACAATTATCTGTTAACTCCAAATGATTCTAACAGATGTCGATACCTTTCGACTGGGTTGAGTAAGTAATCAATAGATGGCGCTGCTGAGCCCATCAGTTAGCAGAACAAATTGAATCAAGATGTCGATACCTTTCGACTGGGTTGAGTAAGTAATCAATAGATGGCGCTGCTGAGCCCATCAGTTGGCAGAACAAATTGAATCAAGAAATCCAGCTCAAAGAATCAGGACAGCAGAAGGTCATGCACAACCACAAATGGTTAAGATTTGGAAAATCCATGTTTTTCTCATGGGCAACTATATGTTGCGTGTTCACGTGTTGGGAAACCGTCGAATCTATTTGTGTTAGCTAAAGACAGGTTAACCAAAAACATTGTGCACCGATTGGTGTTAAATTAAATTGATAGTATTTATAATTCAAAAAAATAGATATTAATGTTTAAAAGTTTAAGACTGTCTGCCTTGCCTACCTCATTCATGAGTTTAAGCGTCACATGTTATTTACTGTATTATACTGTAATATACTTATATTTGTTATAAAATTAAATGGAAATAATAAATCTGATAAATTTTTATTTTGTACCTATTGATTTCTGCTCAATATCAAGTGTAAGAACATTTTAATTAATTGTGTTCAACGTACTTCCCCTTCAAATCTCAATCCAGTGAATTTGTATACCAACATCAACATTTTCGTCTTTGTTCGTAAATAATTTCATTGTACTAAAGGGTTATAGTAGTAGAAAGTCAAATAAGGAGATCACCATATTTTTTTACAAATACCATCTGTGTGAAAAAGCATAGTGGACTCCGTGACTGATGTTCTCTTATTGTTCCTCTTAGATTGTTTACTATAATGTAATATAACAAAAACTTTAGCCACAGCAACGCGTGGCCGGGTCAGCTAGTACTATTATATTTTCTTCTCAAAATCAATCTTCAAATTCGCCAAGAATTTGATACTCAGCCGACAAAACAATCGATTTTGCTCTTTCATACTATTGCAGTTACGTATCGGAGCAAAAATACCTGTCTTGGAATATAGTTCTCATGTGTGGAGTTCCTCACCAAAACATTCATTGGGGCTTCTCGATTTTATTCAGAAAAAGGCGATCCGTCTTGTTGGTGATTCTTCGCTCACAGACTCGCTCACTTCATTGGACCATCGTAGAAGGGTCGGAGACTTGTCTCTCTCCTATAGATATTTTCACTGTCGGTGCTCTTCTGAACTGTTATCAATCGTTCCACCCTTGGCAATATCTATGCGGATGACTCAACAAGTACAGAATTCCCACCCTTTGTTGTGAATTTGGAGACCTATCGAACCTCTCTTGCTGAGGGATCTTTTTTTCAATAGAACAGCTGATCTTTGGAACTTCTTGCTGGAAGAGGTCTTTCCTGAGGCTTACAAACTTCAGAAATTCCAAGTGAATGTTAATTCGTATCTCCTGTCCCTTGATTCACGCGGTGTTCTTTGAGTATTACAGGGCTTCCCTTTCGTGTGCATCTGCAAATAAAAAAAAAATTGACCTATAAACTAATGATGAAAGAATTCTCTATGGAATCCTCAGCTACATCCTCGAATAACGTTCGAACAACATTCAGCATTCTTTTTCTTTTTCTTTTTTTTCTCGTTCCACCTAGCAAGTGTGTAACTTCGTATCGCTCAGTTTGATGACGGACTAACTGTTCAGTCAATCTAGTTCTTGTTACTTTTCATGTATGTGCAATGTGTATATATGCGCGTATTCACTCAGAGATGAAATATCTTTTTCAATGTAGCAAACTCAAATTACTTGTTATGGAAACTGTGATGTTTTTGGAAACAATAAATTAATTAAAATTAATTAACAACATTCAGCATTCTTTAAACATCTTAGTAGTCTGTGTCATCATTTATTGTACTTTTCATTCAGAAACCACTAGAGGCTCAATTTATGTGAATAGCTCGAACAATATATCGTTAAATAAATGTGTTCTCACCATTAGTATGTATCGAAACCAATCGTTTTCGAAATTATAGATAACGAGAATTGAAATAAGCCCAGTTTCAATATTTACCAACGAGCCAAATTGATCATAAACACGCAATTGCAACACTAGGGAATATATTGTTCATCGTGTGAATGTCCAGAACAATTATATCCTCCGTCGAAACACTCACAAACATGTTATTCAAATGAAATGAATTATACCCTTGTAGGAATTGAAGACTAACTGTTTACATCATCGTTTCACAATCGATTCCGTTTTCATTTTTATCGAACTTCGTTGGCGGGAAAAGAACAGAAAGTTTTTATAGTCTTCTACAAGGAAAATATAACAGATTGTTGTTACAGGGATATGCACAAGGATCACTGTCATGGAATTCCTGGACTATGTGACGCGATGAAGCCTACCAATGGTACCGAGCTGCTGAAGTATTTGAGAAAAGTTGATTTTCAGGGTGAGTAGGTTCATATATTCTGGCGAAAGCTTAATGATTATTGGTTCTTAAAATATCGTATTGGTATATCCACCATATTTCGTCAAAAAAATTGCCAACTTTAGTTAAACCAAATGATAAAACTCAGATGGGTACCAGCCCAGTCTATCGCCATTTGGTCATTTCAGTTAACTGAAGGTGGTAGAAATATATTTTCAGAAGTAACATAATAGTATAGTAAATGAAGGGACGAACCTGTGAATAAGTCTATGAGTTCTTCACTTGTGGCTCAATTTGTAAGTCGTCACAGATGTTTTCAAAGGACTCGAAACTTAACACGATTGCTTTCATGGAAATGGCCGAAAATAGGCCCCCAAACCCAGAAAAATGGGTTTCCCGCCAATATCTGGCTAAATATACGAATTAGAAAATTTTCGTTCATACAAAAATCAAAGATCGTCTCATTATCTACAAAAATGACCTTTATCATTTTTTCCGAAAACTCAACAGTTTTCGAGATAAAGGGACCCAAAACTCTCTCCATTTCAGCTGCCGCTTTCTCTATAGGAATTCTGTTGTCTATGCATTCGCTTGGAGGCGGGCGGACAAATTGTTTCATAACTCAGGCAAAACTGACATTTTTCAATGATTCAAAGTTCAAGATAATGAAGAAACCCATAGCTATCATTCCATGTATTTCGAAGTTCCTTCTTATTTGGCAAAAAGATTTAATAAGCTGTGAAAGTTTTTTACATTTTTTTACATTTTTTTCAAAAATAGTCTTTTATCGGAAATTTTTCTTCATAATGGGTCCTTGGGGGGTCTTGAATGATCTCTGAATTTTTTTTTGTACTTTCCCCGCGTTCTAATAAATGATCTATTTGTTTATTAACATTTTTCATGTGATTTCGGAGTTATGCAGAATCTGTGGAACAACAGCGAATTAAAAAACTATTAGCCATTTTATCGACTTGCCATGCACATCGTTTTGAAACCAAGATGCTCTAGTTTACGAATACATATATATTTTTTATGAGTTTTGGGTCCCTTTATCTCGAAAACTGTTGAGTTTTCGGAAAAAATGATGGGGGTCATTTTTGTAGATAATGAGACCATCTGTAATTTTTGTATGAACGAAAATTCTCTAATTCGTATATTTAGCCAGATATTGGCGGGAAACCCATTTTTCTGGGTTTGGGGGCCATTTTCGGCCATAGCTATGAACGCAATCTTGTTGAGTTTTGGGTCCTTTGAAAACATCTGTAACGACCTACAAATTGAGCCACAAGTGAAGAACGCATAGACTTGTTCACAGCTTTCCCTAGTTTCGGATATTTAGTTACTGGACTATGAAGCAATTTCGAAATAATTCCTATGAAGGTATATCTATACTTTCGAAATAATTCCTATGTAAGTATATCTATACTTTGTTCAACCACCCTTTGCCGTTACGTCATACATTGTCGAACTTTATCTCTCATTCATGTAATTGATGAGACGGATTTATGACGTCATTAACGTATGTCTTCTTTAATGTCGATGTGAATTTTATTTGTTACTTTTGACAGTTCAGTTGTCATAGTTCGATTTGTTCAGTATTTTTGGTCATTTTCGCCTTTTTCAATTAATTTTTCATTGTCAAAATGCCTTCCCGGTATAATGAGAACAAGCAAAGCTTAATTTTGAATTCTTCAATGGTGGTATTGGTGGGATTGGGATCAATTTGATTAGAAAAAAACTATTGTTTCTTTGCCAACGTTTCGAATTTCAATAAAATCATCATCATGGCTCAAAAATCAGTTTTTCCGAGTAAGAATATTAAAATTATGTGTGAAACAGACATTTCAGATACACACTCTAGGTACAGTATTCGTTTGTCTTCGTGCTCAATGTGGAATTGTTTGTACCTAGAGTGTGTATCTAAAATGTCTGTTTCAAACATAATTTCAATATTTTCACTCGAAAAAACTGATTTTTGAGCCCTGATGATGAATTTATTGAAATTCGAAACGTTGGCAAAGGAACAATAGTCGTTCTCTAATCAAATTGATCACAATCCCACCAATACCACCATTGAAGAATTTAATTCTGGATCACCAAACCTACCAAAACTTAATTTTGAAGTTGATTGACTACTTTTCAAGAGAAAGAGATGCTGGAGTGCCGCTTTTACCGTTAAAGGCAGTCTACAACGTATGTATCTACCTATGTTATGCAAAATGTAAATTTTTATTGATTTGATTTTATTAACTTCTATAGCGTGTTGCTGATGCTCTAGAAATATCTATTATAACTGTTCAAAAACTAGCTACTGGTGGAATGGGAACAGATAAAGACTACAAAATCAAAGTTCATGCCGGACATGTTTGTGCTCGAGAATTATCGATTTATATCATACATCAACATGCAATAAAACACGAGTGTATGCTATGTATTCTGCAGGTAGGTACATACTCAGTTAAAAAACAGAATTCAAGTTTAACCCTTCATCGATCCCTGGTACCTATATTTACCACAACGTACTTAGTCCCATGGTTGCTTGACCGTTCACCAGAATCCTTGATCCTTGCGAACCTAGTCGCTAATCGAGGTGAACTCATGGTTAATATAGATACCAAGCACGTGGACATCATGCTGAATTCTTGTTGTGCCCAGTCTTGGTAGCAGTGGATATCACTGTCCATTTGTGACATCAACTAGTAGTCCTTTTCGGTGTTTTGTCATCGTCTGGTAAGAAAATATTTGTATTGCGTTCATTGAATTGAAAAGTAATAAAAGGTACGCCTTCTGTATATGGTTCTATAATATTTCCATCATTGAATTATTCCCTTAAAATATGATTTCACTGTCGAAAAAATCGTAATTTCTGGAAAACTGTCACCTATCTTCGAGATGCTGAGGTTTTCATTTTTCCATTTACCTAGTTCAAATAACGCTGGAGCAATTCTGTTTTATGCTAGATCATTCACAAACAGACCATGATGACATCTGAATCAGCATTTTCTAGAATACAATTTGCGACATGATATTATTTGAAAAAAACACTAGGCAAATGCGTGTTTTCATGGAATATTTATATATTTTCACGTGTAGAGACAACAATTGCTAACTCAATTCTAGTTAGAAGATATACAAGAAAATCTGATGGACATGGGATTATTTTATCTCTTAATTCGAGGTCAACGATGATCTGGAAGATGATCTGCCCCCCGAAACCTCTGTAGCAATACAATTTGCCAAACTTGTAAAGTCGCATTATGTACAGACTTTTTGCTCCTTACCTCTTATAATGATGATGTATTTATCAGTTTTGTCTTCTCTGTCATCAGTATGAAATGTTGGTTCTATAAATTTTTCTCTTGGCAGCTATATTTACCACTACTCAATATGTATTGTTCATAGATCCCAGTGGTCTCTGGTAGCAATATCTACCACCATTTATAGCCCCCCTCAACCCACTCTAGTACTCGAAGATTTTTTCAATACTTTTTCGTATCTCCTAGACTGCCATTACATATAACCTGGCACTGAAATGTGAGCTTTGAGAAAAAAATGGTTTTGCGCCTTAAATGGTTGAACAAAACTACAATGTATTCATATAAACACACCTTAATATGCAACCTTATGTGTCATTGATTATAATTTTGAGGTTGAGTGTGAAATAACATTCAACTAATATATGAGAAACGTAAAACAGCGGAATACGTCACTGATTATGACGTAACGGCAAAGGATGGTTGAACAAAGTATACCATATTTCGTCAAATAAAAAAAAACACTCTTCAGTTACATCAAATGCTAAAAGATGGGTACTAGTTCAGTTCATCACACGTTCATAATTTTAGGTCACTAAAGTTGGTAGAAATGTATTTTGCATTCTCCACGGATATATCTACATTATTTGAGGGTTGTAAATCTTATGTAGTATAAAGTAGAGGTGTGAAATTTTCGGTTATAATTGCACGAGTGCATAAAAATTACCGATAATTTTGCAAGAAAGCGTGATATCTAAAAATTGCAAGGGTTTATTTTCATATTTTGGCGAAAGTGCCCGAGTCCGAAGGACGAGGGCTCTTTTACAAAATATGAAAATAACCGAATGCAATTTGTATAGGATATCATGCTTGAATGCAAAATTATCTGGTCATTTTTATGCACGAATGTAATTCCTTGGAATATTTCACGAATGAAAAAATTCTCAAGGAAATGTTATTTTTTGTTCATTTATACTTTCCTCTATAGATTGTATGGAGCACTCACCAAAACGCGAAATGTTTCTCTATTTTTGAAGTCTATCTGACATTTATTTGTGTTGTTTACTGATGTCTAGCGATACGATTTCAAATGTGTTGTTATGGTTACTTGATACAATGCAATTACCGCCGTAAGTTTTCGATAATTGCATTGCTCTTATGGGACATTTTATATATGAGGGAAATACTCGGTTATAATTGCACGAGTGCATAAAAATTACCGATAGTTTTGCAAGAAAGCGTGATATCTGAAAATTGCAAGAGTTTATTTTCATATTTTGGCGAAAGTGCCCGAGTCCGAAGGACGAGGGCTCTTCAACAAAGTATGAAAATGACCGAATGCAATTTTTATAAGATATCACGCTTGAATGCAAAATTATCTGGTCATTTTTATGCACAAATGTAATTCATGGGAGTATTTCACGAATAAAGAAATTCTCAAGGAAATGTTATTTTTTGTTCATTTATACTTTCCTCTATAGATTGTATGGAGCACTCACCAAAACGCGAAATGTTTTTCTATTTTTGAAGTCTATATGACATTTATTTGTGTTGTTTACTGACGTCTAGTGATACGGTTTCAAATGTGTTGTTATGGAGACTTGATACAATGCAATTACCGCTGTAAGTTTTCGATAATTGCATTGCTCTTATGGGGCATTTTATAAATGAGGGAAATATTCATTCAAATTTCCCCAACATACCAACGTGATGGATCAATAGAAAATTGCATGAAGTAATTCGAAAACGAATTATTACCGAGTAACGGGTAACCTCTTATTCGTAACCGGATTAAAATTTTCCTGACCACTTCTCGTCTCGTTATGCTCCCATTGTTCCCACCACCGAACTTTCCGTTTTCCGCGAAGAGCTTTCCCGACCACTTCTAATGACACGATGCCGTTCACTGGCACGGAAATGCTCGAAGAACTTTCATCACACTCCGCTAGATAAATATTTCAATGCCACTCGAGTCGCTCTAGTTTTCCATTACCCAAACTACTGGATTTGGCTCAAAGCCACGAAATTGGACCAGAACTAGGCGGCGTCTGAGGATGAAGCGATTAATCCAATTGAAAGAAGTTACACGTACATCTGCACAATGGCGCCCAATCGAGTTGGGATGAATTTCTGTTTCCGATTGTTCGGGTCGGTAAAAGTTCGAAGGACGGGAAGTTCTGGTTTCCAGACATGAGCTCCGACATCGTTTACAGAGGTGGTGAGATTCACATGCGATGGATGGTAAAGTTTCAGAATCCTGGATTCTCTTGGATTTCGATGTAATTGTTGGGGGAGCTTCAAAATACCTAGAAATGAGTAGAAACTGCGAAAACCACAGTGGGGCCCTTTTCAGAAGGGATAAATTATGAAATTTCAGGTCATGTAACGAAAATTTACTGTTGGGTGTAGCTTTTTCACCTCAGTAGATTTATTTAGCTGGGAATGGTTGGGGTTAGGTCAAATAACAGAAACCACATTGACCACCACATCCTCAGGGCAATACAAGGTGACAGTAAATCAGATAAAAATAAAAAATCTATAAAATTTGTGACCAAACTCAATTCTGAGAATGAGAGGTCAAGATTGAATAATTTGGTACGTCAAATATTCTAAATGAACAATTTGTTCAGGCCAGCCTCAACTCACCTACAGTGTAGGTTGACGAACTAACACCTATCAGAAAACAACTACTCCCCTGGCTAATACCCGGAAGGGCATTGGATTACATCCATCAGGTGTTAGCGCAGGATTCTTCATGGGAGATAATCCCGCATATGCTCTTGGCGCTACTACTTCCAGGATTAATTTTCAATTATTGGGACGGGACACACTTGCAGACCGGATTCGGGCTCTGGCCTCTGGGCAGTGCAAGGCAGTGCCATCATCAACATAAGTCGATGACTTCCCATGATTGAAAATCATATTCGAGCAGATTCCTTCCCTAGACCTAGGCTGATACAAACAAGAAGCAAAAGAGCCATTGCTACGTCATCTGCCCGTAGACTAGGTATTAACCAAAAGCATATCCGCATGAACCAATTCCTAGTACAAGGAAATAACGAATATCGTGAATATTCATGGGTATGCTTGAAGACTGGCTTTACATCAAATATTCTGCTTGAACAATTCGTTCTGGCCAGCCACAAATCACCTACACTGTAGGTTGACGGACCAACACCTATTATAAAACGACTACTTCCCTGGCTAATACGACGAAGGACATTGGATTACATCCAGCATGCGGGATATTCTTCTGTAAAGAATCCCGAGCTAACACCTGTTAGATATAGAACATACCTTCGACTACTGCTCAATATTTCGTAATATATATTGCATTACTGTTATTTTATTTTTCTACTTCGATTTGTATACCTACATACGTCCTACTACCATTAAGACAAGTTATTCTCTAGTTCCTATATATAGCTTTTAATCGTGTGCTAGTTTGTTGGAATAAAATTCAGGTTGTTTCATTATAAATTTTTAATCTGATATCAAGTGACCCGAAATTACAGTTCTGTACTCAGTTCCGAAATATTGCTTGCCTTAATCGTCGTGAAACAATCCGTACTTAGTTTTTTATATTATTATTTATCCATTTGATTAGGCCAATAAGGCATGTGTGGATAAAAAACTGATGGAATATATGATTGAATAATAAGTACATTTGAAAATGTAACATTTGATGGTTGCATTCAGGGTTTTGAACCAAACAGAACTTTTTGTGAAGAATACATTTTTGTTCGTAAAAATAAATACGTCGACAACTTAAGTAGACACACAGTGTTATTCTTGTGATTGATTTTGTAAGAGGAGTGCTCATAGATTTTCCAATCAATATATAATGTTAAAGTATTATATGATCTACATCTACTAGCTATTTAATAAATGGACGTGGGTATTTCTGTTCTAATTAATAAATCAATGCTACTTTTGTTGTTTTCCATCACTATGCTAAAAAAGTACCGGATTTTTTGAAGAACTTCTAAACTTATTGTGCTCTTTCTTGATGCTCACTCATTGATCACCCACACCGTCATCAATATCAAAAACTTAGATGGCAAAAAGAGTGGAGTTACTGGTGACAGTGAAAAATCGCAACAGTAATCATTTCTGTTAGCTGATTATACTAACACCGATCTTCAATAATTATACCTTTACAGATATCGTTTGATTGCACCCGCTGTATATCAGTGCTATCGACACCACAAGAACATTTGATATTTTCAAAACCTCACCACAGATTAATTAATCTGTGACCTCGCCTAGTTTGAAACGCTTTTATAACACCAGAGATTCCATCAATTCTGCAACAAATAGAATCCGATATCTCTAAAACACAGACGTTTCTCTATATAATAATAATAATAACTTATTTATTATTTACCATTTACATAAGAAAAAGGGTTGGACTTATGATACTATTATAATGTGGTAAATAAATGGTACAGTGTTAGGCCTAAGGCCGATTCTGCCACACTGTCCAGAATAGAAATTAAAAGAAAAGAAAAATTTGTTACATCTAAAATCGAAACTAGAAATACACAGTTGTACAGAGGACTATTATATAATATATTGATGAATATCTCTAGGACTATGAATTATATGTTAAATGTATCTCTAATTCTACATTTGAGTTAATCTTGCACAGCTACAAATGAAATAGGGAAACGATAAGAAGACAATAGAGGAATGCGGATTATAATTGTTGCTCGAGTAACTGTTTTTTTATTTTATGTTTGAATGCATTAACAGATAGGGTGTGCCGAGGTATATCCAGTATATGCCCAAACTGGGAAATTTGGTATGAAAATGTTCGTTTGAAAATTTGTTTGTTATGGGTAGGTATGTTAATACAGTTCTTCTTTCTTAGGTTGAGATTATGTATGTCTGTTCTGAATGTAATTTTTTTATACAGGTATACAGGGGTTTTAGTTTTCAATAATTTATAATAAAAGCATAGTGTGTGGAGTTTGCGTCTGTTGAACATGTTTAACCAATCAGCATCTTTCAACTTGCAGGATATTCTCTGCCTTCTCTTCATGCCATAAATGAGTCGAAGATGGTCTCTACTTATGTACTACATTGCAACCAAAGACCTCAGAATACGCATATAAGCGGCGTTGCCAAAATGTCCATTTTAGTAATGCATTGCCATAAAAAATTTTGCTGAAGAAGAGCTTATTTGAAGATGTTCCGGAGTTCATATTCCACCTTGTGCGGTTATGAAATAATAACGATTCAGATGACTGTAATCGCCTACTTATCCGTTCAGTAAACTATAAAGAAATGAGCATATTCACGGGTTGGAGTGGAAAAAATCGTTTTGCCAAACAGACATTGCAAGTCCCAAAATAATCCCCAGAAAATCTAAAAATTTTCATAAAAGTCACGATTCCCGGGAATTGGTGATGTAACGACCGAAATCGAACCTGGCCATAAAACTCCAAGAAAACTCAACAACAAAACTCGACGAAATCACGGCATGAATAATTCGAAAACCCAGCCAATCCCACACCTCTCAAGCGCGTCTCTAGTGCATACAGCTCACTCGAGCAAAATGACAGCCTTTTTGATTTATTTCTCCCCCGTTCCGCTATGGAAACAAATTTCATTTCCATCACTGGCGTATAAAGTCTCCAATCAATCGGAAATTCACAATAACCGAGTCACTCACTCTTCCGGGCTGTGAAATTGGTTTTTCTAAATCTATTTTAAACCTATTTCGTAAAACAATATCGAGAAATATTGCCGAGAAAACTCCGGATCATAGAATAAAGTGCAGGAAATGTTTTCCACGAGAAAAGGCGCCTTGTACTTGGAAAATGGGAGACTTTATAATTTCATTTTATTCAACACATGACACTTCTGACTGTCATCATAACTATCATTTGAGACAAGTAAGCTATCAAATAACACACCAATTACTTGTCTAAAATGACATTGATAATGACAGTCATAACTTTCATGTGTTGGATAAAACATTTTATCTACACACGTACTCTAATAATACACTTATATGCCCACAACCCGTTTTATAATGAAATCCATTACGATACAGATTTTCATTACGATACAGATTTTCATCCAATAGAAACCCATTATTTTTCAATCAAGCATGATGTGCCAGCTTTGCATTTCGACGTTTGTCAAGTCAAAATCAGTAGGTATTGAATTTTTAAATAATTTAGTCAATTTTCGATAATCGTATGAAAAAGTGTTATAGCAGTGATATAGAAGAATAACCAGCGACCCTCCACAGATGTCTGAGACAAGAAAAAATACAATTGAAAGGATTATATTTTTCATTTGACAAATGCAACACATATGTTTTTATTTTCAACCAAATTATACCAGCTCTCTTGTCCGAGTGGTCAATGGCGCCGGCAGTGATCAGTTACGTCCGGGTTCAATTCCTGACCTCGGCAGAATTTTTTTCCATTTTTTCTTCTTTTCATATCTCATTGTTGTATTTTCCGTGGTTATACCTCTAATTGTAATTTTGTAGAATTTTTCAAAGAAATACGATTGATTACCTACTAATATTGTGTTCAATATAAATACCTAATAATATAATATTTTTAGTTATTCATTATTTATTGGGAGTAGATAAAATAGCGTATGCAACTCTCATGTAATGGTTATTACACGATCGTTGCATAATATACTAGTATGCTACTCGTGTGTTACGTTTCTTAAGTGATATGATAATTTTTAAATCATTCTCGCGTGACTTATTTTCAACATGACACACTTGTACCATAAATGAGAATTATCCAAAATCAAACAATAATGTGTCTATTTGTGAACCTACTCTCAGGTTGAAGAGTGACGAACTGTTCACTCAGAAAAAGAAAAAGGCGGCAAAACACTTTGTCGACGTTTTGGGACTTTCCCGACTTCGTATTCTTCTATTCAAAACGTCATTCTGTCCATTGTAATGCATGAAGTTTTTAGATACCTGTCCCACGCATGAGATCATAGTTATTACACATTATCCCAGTATCAAACGGACATAAAAGATAAAAGTTATCAGTTTTTCGCTTAAGAAATACCAATTTCTTCAATCACTCCAATCGAATCAAAATATACTTTATTGTCAGAAGATTTGCATCCCATTGACAAAGATTTGTAAGTATAAATATAAACATAACTAGTGGTGTATAGATAAAATCTGGTGATTAACAATAGGATAAAACAAGTAAAAATACAATTAATATAAAATGGAATACACTTTTTTTTGTTGATTCATTGAAATACCTTTGTAGGCTATGATAGGGCAATCAGAGGCCAAATTTATAACTGCTATCTTGAATTGTACCTTGGTCAGATTTGCAGACCTTATATCTATTGGTAAGTGAATGAATCATTTAACAGCATTTTGAAAAATGGAATCCTTGGTTGATGTTGAGTTGGGTATGGAAAGTCTGATATTGAATATGCTATTACGGGTAGCATAAGAAGAAGCAAAGTCAAACTCCGTTTCATGTTTGTACACCAGGCAGGCAGTTTCAAGAATAAACAGTGCAACGACACTTGAAATCCTATTGGCCGCAAAGTAATTTCTGCATAATTTCCTAGGTTTGACTATACAGAGGCACCTTACTACCCTCTTCTTGAATATCAACACAGAAGAGAGGAGGGTTGCACTGCATGTTCCCCAAAATGGTATTCCATATCTTATTTGGGAGTCAATGAAAGCACAGTAAACCTTTTTTGCTGTGTGAAAACCCAACTCGTTAGAAACTACCCTCACTGAATAACATCTGGAGGAAATTTTACTGTGAAGTTGTCAGACTTGTTCATCAAATTTAAGCTTAATCAATAAACACCAATTTTTTTTGTTGAGAGTTCATTAGGCAGACATTTAATAGTTATTTATGATATAAGTGTTGAAAGTACATTTTTAAGGCAAGCATGTGAAGGTTTGCAGAATGAGCGAAGCGAATTCTGCAATTCACATGAGTGCCTTAAAAGGTACTTTTAACACGTATATCATACAATATGTTTTCTACAAACGTTCAAATAAAGTAATTATACAGTTTGAATTGAATTTTAATGGTACAGCGAACATTACCAACAACATAAATCCAACAACAAACATCCGAAGAAATTGTGGCCTCAACTTCGACTGGAAATTCAATTATTGCTAAGCATCATTCTTCCTTAGCCATGGAAAATGCTAAAACAGCAGTGCAAGAAATCAATTTGCAATCAAATTGCACAAATTTTACTATTATTATTAATGTTAATAAATAAAATCCAAATATTTTGACGTTTGCTTTCAAAATCCGACAATTCACTTTTGACAGCAGTGCCATAAACATTTTAAGGCACTCAGTGCCATAAAGTGATTTTAAGGCACTCAGTGCCTTAAAGTGACATTTTTAAGGCTTCTATGGAGTGCCAAAAATGGCATTTTTAACACGTTTGTAGAAAAATGTTATAATATTTGTTTTGGAGATATTCAAATCAAATAAATTAGCATCACACAAATTTTTCACCTTTTCTAAACCAGATGATATATTTTCATGTAGCTCTGCTGAGTTTTTTTTTTTCTTCCACGATCTTGTAGTTTCATTCGCGAAGAGAGTCATAGTCAAATCATCAATATATGACAAAAAAACAACTCGACCTTTCAGAGAACATTGAGGCACACCAGATGTGCCAGAATTGCAATGCTTTCTGAGAGTTTCGATATTCTTACCGTTTGTACGTCACCCCTCTGCAGCCACACCGGTGAAGTTTTTTGAGTAATAATTCATGATTAACACTATAGTAAGCCTTCGAAAGGTCACCAGCATTCATTTCTGAATATACTACATAAATAAACTGGAACCCAAATTGATTGCTGCTCAAATTATCATGAATATTCAAGAAATCACTCAATCGTTCCTTCAATAATTTTCACCAAGGTTGTAATATCTAACACACCAGTTTCCAAGAATGACACGCTACTGTTTTATTAGCTATTTTCCAAGTACAGGATTTAGCGCTTTCGTCACTCAAGGCCAGTAGTCCATTTTTCAGTAAGTGATCCAAATGTTGCTATTTGCAAAAATCCTCGTGGAACATAACGAAAATTTATTAGATATGATACCTTGTATCGTACATTTCTTGGTTTGATTATACATAATGATTCAAGTTGGCAGTCGGTTAAAAAACAGAAGTGGATTTTTATTTTGAACATTATTTTAATGCCTTTACTTCCATTTTCTGTATATAATTTTATCGTCAACTCTATTATGACTCAAAATCTCACTGGAGATAATATATTAATCTCTATTCACATTTCTTACAGTTTTCTTCAATTCATACATTCACATTCAATAGTTGAGGCAACAGGCGCTACAGAAATGTGGCGCTGTAGTTTTCGGTGTATAAAAGTATACTGTCACTTATGTGAACTTCTCTCTTTGATTCTACCTGTCTCTCAAGTTAGTTTTGATATATGTAGTAACGTGCTTATAGTCATTCATTCAGGATGTTATTCTCACTAACTGAAAATTGATTCTTCCTTATCCATCTAAAAGCTTGGATTTCTATTAAATGCGGAGAAGTACTTCTCGTCAGCTTCTAATGAGCTACCTAGATACCTAGATATAGTTCTCTCGTATGAAGCTCGACACCAAACATTCATAAAAGCTTCTTGATTTTATTCAGACAAGGGCAATCCGTCTTTTTTTCCATCAAAACAAAAGTATATGGAAAGTTAGGTGTACAATATTCAGTACGACATTATAATGAAATGAAATTGGATTATGAGTAGACTTGGTAGAATTCATTTATATTATAAAAAACATGTTCGAGGAGAAGGGATTTCATTTTTGCTTGAATATTTTGATATTATTCAGACCTGTGATTGTGGTAGGGAGACATCTGTAGATTTTGGTTCCTGTATAAAAAATATTATTCCGGTTTGTATTCATTTTGAAGTTCGGTGGAATGTACGAATCTTTATTTCGGGTATCATAGTCGTGAATGTCAGAATGAGTTACTAAGATATTTTTGTTTTTGAAGATCATCACGCTAACTTTGTATGTGTATAGATTGGTAACTGCCATAATTCTTAGATCATTGAAGTACTGCCTAAACGAGTCATATTTCTTCAAACCACGCAAATGTGCTCTCAGCGAGGCTACAATTGCCCCAGAATTCTAATCCATATTGAAGAATACTGTGAAAATAGCTGATATATACGATTTTTCCAGATGTGAACCCAATGTTTCTTCTGATAGTCAAGATCGCAAATATTGCTTTAGAGAGTCTTTTATTTAGTTCGATTATGTGGTGATTCCATTTCAAATTACAGTCTATCTCCATCCCCAGAAATTTAATGTGGTCTACACTTGTTATCGTTCCCTTGTCCGTCTCAATAATGAATTCTGTTGACGATTGAGAAGGATGGAATAGCATACAATGTGTTTTATTCTGATTGAGTAATAATTTATTGGACGAGAACCAGTCGATGAGGTCATACAGAATATTGGCGTTATGTTGTGGAGATAGAGTTGAATTATCTATGATTATGTTTGTGTCATCAGCAAATAAGAAAAAATTGAGTTGGGGAAAATTGCAGACCAAGTCATTTATATAAATCAAAAATAATACTGGGCCTAAAATTGATCGTTGGGGCACTCCACATTCCACGTTGACTGTTTCTGTTTTAATTTTTTTCGATTCCTTTTCATGTGAGTCTTGTAATTCAACGTAAATTTTTCTGTTTTCAAGATATGATTGGAACCATGTATAAGTGATACCTCTGAACCCATAAAAATTGAGTTTACAGAGTAGAATTTTAAAATTTACGCAGTTGAACGCTTCACTAAGATCACAGAATAAGCCTATTGGGTAATGTTTCATTTCTAGGGTAGATTTAATATTTACAATTAAAGACATAATAGCATCAGATGTATTAAGATTCTCTCGAAATCCATATTGAGAACTGGAGAACAGTTTGTGTTGTTCAAAATAGATTCTGAGCTGCCTACACACAACTATTTCCAGGATTTTTGAAGGATTCGAGAGAAGAGAAATAGGCCTGTAGTTTGTTATCGATTGCTTGGCGTCTTTTTTGTGAACTGGTAATACTTTGGCAACTTTGAAAATCGTAGGGAATTTCTCTTCTGACAATGATAGATTTGTGAGAAAAGTAAGTGGACCTTTGAGTAAATCTATATTTTCTTTTATGATTGATATCGGTAGTTCGTCATAACCTGTGCTTTTTTTGTTTTTCATCTGGTTGACAATATCTTTTATATCAATTTCTGTAACAGGGTGGAAGAGAAAAGAATTTTTATTATCGAAACTGATTTTTTTCAATTAGAATTCTGAACTGTTTTTGCTTGAGAGTGCCGAGGCTAATGAAGCTGCCTCATTCACATCATCTTGTCGATGATACTTCGCTCACGGACACTATAGATATTTTCACGGTCGGTGCTCTTCTAAATTGTCATCAATGGTGAACATAACAGGGATTCCCTTTCTTGTGAATCTGTTTATAAGAAAAATTCCACAACGGTAGCGAGAAACATATCCAAGAGAGGTCGTGGTGATGTATATGCTCCAGAACTGTTCGGAGTGCCTCGAATTCCCATTTAAATGCAGATGTGATACAACTCGAACCGAATTCGCAATTAAAGGAAAATCGGTGTGGTGCTGGGAACGTTTTACAAAAGGGGTTGATTGACGGAAATGGAATATTTACAACGCGCTCCATAGCACTCTCATCCGTATACGTCAACCATGTCATGTGTCACATGTGTGCTGCGAGTTCGAATTCATTGAATTCAAGGGCCTCACGCTTTACTACACTCCAACGCTTTCCAATTTCCCGCTAACTATGGCCGTAAAAACCAACAAAGCAATCAATTATCCAAAGTTGATTGAATGTGACAAGAAATAACACCATAAAAAATATTGTTGTGGTTGTCGGTAGTGCAGAGATAAGCACGTCCGTTTATCGAGCGCAAGATCGAGGTTCGATTCCCCGTCGGGCCACTGTGCTGGGAATAACAAGTTAAAAGGTGAGGCCTCGTTAATCCATTGCTCGCACAAGTTTTAGACGTCTTTGGGTTGATGTTCGTCAGTCGGTTAACGCAAAAAACTATAAACTATAAGAATTTCTCGAAGATGCTAAATCTTTACATTTATAGGTACAAGGATAGAGGTCAATTTGAAAACCACTTAGCGGCATTTGGCATATATAAGAGCAGTACATGCAAAACTATTTATCATTTTTCTATTTAATTTTTTTTTCGTAGTTTTTTGTGTTTCTAACCTAGCACAATCTGAAAACTAAGTATTTTTTCTGGAGTCTATACTTTTATATATGGATTATTGCGACTACTGGAAAAGAAATATTGATCTTTCAGGAAATGTATTGAACATTTATTGAGAATAAAACGAGCCCAATGCACATCTAGACTAAATTCAAACTTAACCTAAAACTCGATACTGTTTTTTCAACGAAAGTTCAGTTCATCACTAGCAATGATTATGAAGGCATTGGTTGGTGCTTTCGCAAAGACGAATTGATACCAGTTGTGTTTCGATAACAGCCAGTTTGAAGCGAAGTTTGAGGCGATGATGAATGGTTTGCGTGAGACAAGTAACCAAAATGGTTGGATCCCGCCTTCTAGTTTGTTGGGAATGAGGTTTTTCTTTTCTTATAACGTTTCCGCTGGAAGAAAGAGAACTTATTCACAACAGACAGCAAGGTAAGATCCAACATATTTTTTTTTGGTATCTGTTTCCTGTCAACCAAAATTTCGCCGTCACTGCAAACATTGCCTCAAACCGGCTGTCATCGAAGTTCAACGGCATGACTTCGTCTTCCGTAAGCAATTGCAATTGTTTTTAGCTTGTTTTATGCTCAATAAATGATGTCTACTCTTCAATAGATATCACTATTCTGTGTTAGTCGCAATAATTCACTCACAAAAATACGACCAAATTTACTAGAATAAGGAGTTCATTACTTTGGCGCCCAACGTGGGACTTTTGTGGAGATTAATAGTTTGCGATTGATATGATTGATATCATGTAAACAATTATAATTCTTAAAGTCATATAGTTTCTTCATCTGCATCATTTCAACCAAGCTAGAATATTATTTTGAAAAGACGAAACGTGTTAAGGGAGAGAATAAGGCGAAAATAGGCGTTCCCGAAAACGGTATAGAAGATATATAGATATATTCAAACAAAAACAATAGAGACTCAAATGCAGGAATCCAGTGGTTAACTCCATACGAATCTGATTTGATGGACGGACACATAAATGAAAAATAAATGAGTAAGGAAAATGAAAGGGTTATATGGAAAAAGAATGATGGATCGGTGACAGTAATAATAATATTGGCGCGATACAGACAGAACGCTCTGAAACCCACGTGCTGAAAAGTCACTTAACAAAAAATTAACTCTCCGCCTGAAAAAAGTTACCGAAAGAAGTGGATTCTCCGGACAACCGAACAAAAATCAATATTTGATATGGATAACCCCGGGAGCGTTTATCGTTTCTGTTGCCAATGCAGTCGAAGCCATCTCGTAACATGTAATGGCTCTGTTCATGGCTGAGAATCCCACAGAAACGTAATTAAACTCGCGGTTCGGGACGATCCTCTATAAAAGCCGCACTCGAGGGCGCTTTATTGAAAAAGTTTCCGTTTTGCCGTAGTTTCTTATCGGTGTTTCGCAGAACTAGAGTCCCAGCACAAAATCTACGTGCTGCCGCTGTTCACGTGAGTCTTACGGAAGGGGTTATTGTTTACGATCTGTGTGTCTTTGAAATATCTCTAGGGTCAAATTCTCGAGCCATGCGGATTCATTTTCATGTAGTAGGATGACGTAAGCGATATGGAATTAGACGTGAAATTCATTGGTCGGGAAAGAGGTTTTTTGTTACGATTTTTAACACTGAAACGTCAACCCTCTAGGAAGGGTGGGACCAACCCTTACTGTTTCAAATGAAACAAGGGGTCGAATGGTACCTGGTGCATCAAATTCTTTTTCGAATGATATCTCATTCGTGAAATTCTATCAGATACTTTCCGAGATAAGTATCTAAATGTGTAGTGATTTTTCTAATATAATTATTTCGCTTACAAAATACTAATGATGAAATGTAATACAAAACATACGTAACACAGATGTTCGAGATGACCACTACCGACTTCATTGCATTGATAAAGATGTGATTGAAATTTTTGCAGAACTGCCTGTAATATGTCTAGTACTATCAGCCGGTATTCTTGTACAATTCGTTCCCTCAGGTCATGTTGGTCCCACACTTTCACAAGGGATGAAGTTGAAGAGGTGAAAATCGAATAAAAAACCTCCCCCTTGTCAAGTGTCATCACGTGTGAGACCGACTTTTTTTTAATGAACGAGTAATCAGGTATTTCGTGTTCCGTTTTAAATGGTGACCCCTGTATATACTCGTATAAAAATAAAAAGATCGAATGATCTTGAGGATGCCGTCAGAAGTTAACTTCAGGAGAACATAACAAAACCTTTGTGATATAGTCCAGCTTTCGATAATGTCCATTCCCTTTCTCAAGAAAATCTGAAAGGTGTAGGAAAAACAGTTCGAGACGGAACAATATCAGAATATCAAAAGTCAAGGGTACTCTCAACTTGGGATTGATGGGAAATGTCAGCAACGATACAATATACATGAAGAGCAATTCTTCGTTGACAGCCATAGAAATAAAATTATTGCAATGGAGAGAGCAAAATGTGAAACGTGTTTAATGGCGGCTATAACCTACCACGAACATGCTTTACAATTTGAGGAGGAAACAGTGAGATGTTATCTGTTACTCATCGATGTATGTCAACTACATTAGGGATCAATGAAAATTGAGTGGATATTGAGCAAGACCAAGGAGAATGAATTTTTTTTCATCGATCTGACTTTAGGAGGTTATCATGACAATAGAGAGAGAAGAGATGAATAGGTGTATTGTCAGCAGAGCAATCGGTGGGAAATCAGGAATTGTTGAATATTCAGAAGGAAAATTCATCATGAATTGAGGAAAAATCCAACTTGTTCTGATTTCAAGATACATCTGTATGTCATGCTGTTATTCGAAAAAGTCTGTTATTCATACTATCCTGGTGATTATAAGTGCATGTCGTTCTTCCGATAATACTTTTGTAGCAGTCATTCTCTGTAGGTAGGACTTTCGTCTGTTGAAAATTCATTTTGTGTTTGTTTTCATTACATGATCAGCTGAAGAACGAGTGATCTTCTTGCAATTGCTGCCGCTTTGTGTGGGGTTATACGGCCTGATAGGTTTCTGGACGTTTGTCCAATGTTAGTGAAATAACAACCCAGCTGAGGTATAGCGAAGGCTATGTTTGAACTTTGTAGAATGTTCAGTTCAGATTCAGTTTTAGTGAACACTTAATTGACAGTTCTGATGCATACCTTGGCAAATTTGATGTGAGGTAAACTGGGATATATTTCATATCGGTCCCGAGTTGAAGTGTTGGGTGGAATGCTGTTTCTTGAAGGGGAGAAAGTAGTGAACAGAATTTTATCAATTCCACGATGAGGATATGTATTTTCGAAATCATTCTTTTTCCACACCTTCGAGGTCGTCTCAATGAAGGAAATAATCATTTCAAGATACAGGGTGTAAACATTCTTGGGAAGAAATCTTTTTTTCGTGAATATCTCAATAATCCTTTATCCGATTTTCCTAAAATTTAGCGGTGGCATTCGGAGTGTTAAGGGGCTGATTTGGCCATAACTTGATCGAAATCATCATGTACAGTGGCGTCCGGGAAGGTACTTCAACCAATATTTCTGGCCAAAATATATGCTCCACTCATTTTTTGCAATTTCTTTAGTTAGTTTTCGTATAGAGCTACTGGAACTACAACATTCTCATCTCCATTTTTCTTCTTGTATCTAACTCTGTTTTTGAGTAAAGAAAATTGAAGTCACCTCGTTGGTACAACAAAACAAAACTAGCAAACATGTATATTCATATATCCGTGAAAGACGCTGTATCTTCTCAAGAGGCTCCTGATATTACCACCACACACACGCCCAAAACCGATAAAAACATTTCCTCCTGTCATACATAACTTCACTCCCCATTCCCACGAACAGCAACACATTCCGGAAGATTCGCTCAAGCACCCGACAACAAAAGCACGCTAGATGATGGCTCGACATAACTATAACGTGCGAAAATATGACGCCGTGGCACCGGAGAGTGGAAAAGTCTGGCTGAACGCAATTTAATAGTGGCGTGAGTGGTGTGGAAGAGAGATAAACCGATTAGAGGGCGGGTGAAAAATATGCTCACGCGATTAAAATTTCAGCGAAGCTTCCACCAGAGATCACAGACGAATTATGTTTGAGGGGTGAGGGACTCCCCCACTCACCCCCATTTTTACGATGTTCCAACGAATGTGTGAACTTTGAAAATGGACTCGTGAGATATTTCTCTCATATACAAGGAAATACCACCCACATCAAGAATCTGTTCTCACACAGGTAGTTTAAGTAGAATATTTTCGACGAATATTGGTTTGAAATTGTTTAATATTGTAATATGGTAAAGTCAGTGGTGGCCCAGCGGTCTACGGCACAGTTGGTTCAATCTGCGATCGGGGCAGAATTTTTCAGGGTGTGTTGGTGCGGTAAGCCAGAGTTTCCAAATCTATGGATCGCGAACCACTGGTGGGTCTCGATGATTTCAAGTGGATCCTGCGGATACCGAAATGAATTGGAGATATCAAACTCACTGAGATTGAAAGTAATTCGAGTTGAAATTGATGATGAAAACATAGGAAACAATTCTATCGATAAGTTAACGATGAGTTTGGAACCTTCGGTGTAAATGTTGAAACTTTTCCTAGATATCAACTACCCTAATACCAAACTGATATTTTTCCACCAGACGCGCGTTTCGCTAACAAGGTTAGCATCTTCAGGAGAAAAAAAAAGATACTGAATCTAAAGACTAGAGTCAGCTGTTTATATTCCTTAGTTTTTCGGTCCGATATGGACTTTGTCTGTCAGTGCTACTTATTCTAATTAATTTATCGCCAATAAACGATTGCAGTAATTACCTACAGATTTTTTTGGTCCGTCATCTGTTATAATTGATTATGATTGCAATAACAAATTCATCGGCCAAAGCCGAAGAGCTATTGAAACCCGTATCAAGGAGCACTTTGCACATATGAAATACGGAAGGGTAGGAAAATCCAGTGTTGCCCAACACGCTCAAGACAATTACCACAAAATTGGTGAAAGCAATCTGCAACTGATCAAGCATGTGCATGACACAAGACTACTCGATGCATGTAACAGTTTAGAAATAGCAGAATGTAAAAACAACATGATTGGTGACAAGGGACCTATCCCCTTCAGCCCGCTTCTCAATCTTTTGTTGAAATATTAATCTTTTATTACAGACGACGGACCAAAACACTGTAGGTGGTGCAGTAGTTTATTGTCGAGAAATCAATAAGAAGAGAAGCAGTACAAACAAAGTCCATATCGGACCGAAAAACTTAGTTGTATAAACAGCTAACCCTAGTCTTCAGATTCAGTATCAATTTTCTTCTCCTGAAGATGCTAACCTTGTTAACGAAACGCGCGTCGAGTGCAAAAATATCAGTTTGGTGTTAGAGTAATTGATCTCTAGGAAAAGCTTCATCCTTCCCAATGAAATAGCTTTTTTATGTAGTTATTCGACCAAGTTTTGATAATTGTAAAAATCAGTAGCACGCCCCGGAGCTCTTCGGCACCCAAGACAATCGGGCGACCGTTGTTGTCTGCAAAAGGCTCTGCCTTCTGAGCGCACTCGTAATAGTGTTTGACAGATAAAAATATAAAAAAATATAAAATAAATAATATATCGGCCATAAAAAATGTGAGCATTCGTTGATATCAGCTCAATATTTGCGAGCAATGTAAGGATACCCAATCTACCAAGATCTGAAAAAAAATTAATATCAACAATGATAGTTCTTTTATTTCATCGCAAAAGTAAAAAAATAATGCCTTGTGGCGTGTCGATAATCTCTGTAGGTTTTTTCAAAGTCGAATCTATTTATGAACATGTAAGACGCATTCTCTTCGATTCAAAATGATGTTAATTTTAAAACGCCCATTTTCTCGAAATATTCTCTGCAGCTCTCATTGTATCCCATATTTTCCAGGACACACATGGTTATTTTGAAATAGGAAAAAACTGGAATTCTCAAAAGTTCAACCAACTATACTAAGAATCGATGCAGAATCTAGCTGTCAGATTATGTTTTCAATATATTGCCTTGCAACTTTCGAAGCGTATACTTAGGGTCAATTGCACCGCTGTGCTTCAATTGTGGTCTGTCTAAGTTAGCTTTGGTTGCTATGGATATAACAATCAGATTCATTGTTCCTTGGCGATTGAGCCTAGCTTATTCAGACCTCCAATAAATGGGAGAGGTTCAATTGGCCCTTACTGTTCTAGATTATTTGGTGCAGCGTAACTTCATATGCTGAGACCAGTTGAGTTTTGAAAATGCATAATATGTTAAAGAATATGTCAAAAATGTGTCCTCTTCACAATCAAACTTTACGTATCCGAGCATCTTTGCTTCGAATTACAAAAAAAAAAGAAAAGCTAGTTGCATACTTTTTGTTGGACCACACTATATAAATATGAACAGAGCGGGTGTGGTGATGTTCTGGAGTCACTTCTTGTTTTATGTGATTTTTTTTATCGTTTTTTCATAACGATTTGGATAAGAAAAGAAGATATCGTGACCTTCTTGAATTCCGCTACCAGTGTCATTCGAAAACAGAATGAAAGGATCCATCTTACTCGACAGAAACACGATTTCCTCTATCATAGCTTCCTATCACAGAGGGTCACGTTTTATATGGGCATTTGATACTTATCCAGCGATTTTATACATGCGTTTCTATCACCAGTCAGCAGGAAATAAACGATTTGATTCTTCGCTCGGGTCTCAGCTGGAGAAATATTTGAATTTTGCAGAAATGAACAGGGGCCGATTGCACTTCGATGATAATGGTGGGCACAATTCAGCAGCTCGCGTGATCAGTAGGGGTTTTTTCATTTCAAAATCCATAGTTTTCCATGCAGTTGTAAGTCAGAAAAATGCCAGTGTGGCCCATACTACGAGTGTACCCAAAAAGTACAACACGTGAGGAACATGTCATTTTCTCACGCATTGTACACTGTACTTTTTCTACGGTTGTGTTGTTCTCAAGTTATGAAAGTAAAAATGCGTATTATATAATAATACTTGTATGTTTTTATATTTCATTTGAAATAGTAATTAACACTTATTTGAACAATTAGGTTGTTTTGTTTCAACATGTTTTCGGTAATCGAAATATTTGCTGCGGTCGAAGTTGAAGGGGAAATGTACTGAGCTTCCAAGCATTGTTGTGTTCGGGTTCTAATGGCGCTGGAGGCTGAATGGATTCTATTATACTTCTTTGAATTATCATTTTGTTAGATATGGAGTTGTCGATATAAGATTCGGCAACATTGCTGGATTTCCAACCCCCATGGCGTTTCAAAATTAGGAGATCTGCCCCTGCACTAACTAAAATAGTCGCAAATGACCTTCGGAAACAGTGACCAGTATATAATTCAGGGTTCGGTAATTGCAAAAATTTCGCCATTTCATTCGCCATGGTGCCAAATTTATTTATCCCAACAGGCTGTTTCGTACATTTGCTATTTTTGTAATTTACAAAAAAAACGTGTTTCGTTTGTGCATGGTCGAAGCTTCACATATTTTTTGTAAATTTGGTAGAATTCTCCTGTGACTGTGAAATTTATAGGGACCTTGGTTTCAGTATCGGGTGATTTTATTCAAAGAGACGAATCAAGATCTTTCGTGTCATCAATATTTAATTTTCGAAGTTCATCACAACGGCATGCCCCTGTAAGGTCAATAGCTAAAGCAGCCTGAAATCAAAACCAAACATTCATTTTTCGATAATAATTTAAAAAATTTCAATTCATATTTTTATCATCAGGTGCATCTTTTAAAAATTGTTGTATTTCTCCAGAAAATAATGTTTTTGACTGTTTTGGAGCATATTTTTCAGATTTGCGTTTCAAAAATGCACGTAGTTTTAGGTATTTCAATATATCAACACAGTTTGTAATAATCAAGGTACTCCTCAGCATCGAGTACTGACACCATAGGGTTGATGATTTCAATCTTCTTGACAACTCTTCAAAATAAACTAACAAAGTATTTTCGGAACAAGAATTCACCTTGGCTTTTATATTCCACCCCATAAACTTTCTGTGGGCGATTTCATCTTTTTTCAATTATTGCAAACATCTATTGCTTTCTGAACAATATCTGAAGGTGTATTTTCCAACTCTAAATCTTCGTATTCCAATATATTCAATATTTAATAAATCTGAACTGTTTATACTAAAACAATAAACAATAAAACTATTATCGTTGGGTGAATTGACAGCAAATATTATGTAGTTTTTCGGTTTTGTTGTTATGGAAACGCCAACAATGGGCTACTTGGATATTGCACGCGAATCGTCGGCATAGCGTTGTCAACATGGAGAACGTGTCATATCAATCTGACATGTTACTACTCATGACTGACTTGGGTTATCGTGATAACAGTGAGAAATTATTTTCCACTATAATGGCGGATATTTCTCACTGCGTGAGAAATCTTTCTTTTTGAACGTATGAAAGCGATGAAAGAAGTGGCACATTGTATAGCATCCGTAGAAAAATGCAATTTCTTTCGCAATCATATATGAGATATTCGTCAGAGGCTAACTGTGACATATATTTTTCGACCCTGTAAAAAAGATTGTATCCAAGTATTTTCCCACGTAATCCTATTGCTGATATATTTCCTGATATAAAATCAAAATTGAGGCTTTCAAAAGCACTGGAAAGATCAAAAAACAATCCCACTGTGAACTTTCTTTTTTCCATTCTGTCATGTATAAGCTGAATGAAGCTCGTACAAGCCGTTTTTGTTGATTGGTTTCCTCTGAATCCATATTTGTTTTTATGTAGAACGTCGTAATCCACAGGTAATATATTGATTCTCTAACAGATTGCCTTCTCCAGGATCTTTTACAGTTAGCTGATCAAGGCAATGGGTATATATAGTAGGAGAGCCCACGATGCTAAATCGGGATTTACTCGAGCGTCATAGAGACCTAGTGGGTTGCGAAGCTTAGATGATAAAAAGAAAACAATGTTATGTAATGTATACCTTTTTATCGGTGGGGAAAGCGGCTATAGATTTTCAAAAATGTAAAAAAAACTACTGCATGGACATACTTGAGCGCGTCAAATATTGATATCATCTATGTCCTACATATTTTCAAAAATGTACGTATGTTAATCTGATTGTTTCCATGATAGGGGTGGTCGAACGTAAGGGTTGAAAATGAAAAAAAAAACCATTTTTCTCGAGCGCGTCAGATTTTCTGAGGGGATGTTAACTGTACCTGAAAAAGGTCCTATATAATAATCTGACGGTTTGGATGTGACGCAGACTCGCGGCCGTTATTAAAATGTGAAAAAATAATTCGTCATTTTGAAATTCGAAAGCGCGTCAGATTAAGATATATATGGTTCATCTTTACTCCCTAGACGTTACAGTATCATAATCTGACGATTGTCTGAAGGGATTAGCCTATTCTTCCTATTCCTATCATTGTGTGTGTGATCACCTTTATGAAGTGAAGTATCTTCAGTTAGCTCCTGACTATTCATCAGAGTTTGGTATGTCAGAGTCTTTCAATTTTGTTCAAAAACTGCACAGCTATCGATAAAATATCAAAGATTTCAAAAAACATCAAAGTTTCAGAATTTGTAAGTCCAGGAATCAGATCATAGAATCAAACCTAAACTGTATACAAACAAAACTGTAACTTGTCGGACTTGATAAGAACAAAGTTAAGGTGACCGTATACCCAAAATAATGTCTGGTGCGGATATTTCAAATAATCTTATTCTGGCAGAAATTGTGAAAGGAAATAAGGAGTTGAAGTCAATTATTCAGGCGGTAGAAGTTAAACTATCCCTGAAAATAGAAGAAATTAGTCATCGACTTACCAACGTTGAGAAGGAGAACGAAAAACTGAAAAAGAAAATAGAATCACTCAAGAAAAGTCAAAGGAAGAATAATATTATCCTTTTTGGAGTCGACAGAAGAGAAGAGTATATAACTGTTGACTACATTATTACACTCATCAAAAGCCTCTCGAATATAGAACTGGTTGAAAGCGATATAAATAATGTTTATCCATTGGGAAAATCTCATAATAGCCCAATAAAGGTCGAGTTAACTTCTTACTTGAAAAAACAATCGATTCTCAAGAATACAAAAAAGCTGAAAGGGTCTTCTATAAGTATATCCCAGGATCTCACCGAGCAACAGAGAAGCGAAAATAAAATTTTGCGAAAACACATGTTAACAGCTAAACAAGAGCCAAAAAACATCTGTTTTATCAAAAAGGGTAGACTACACCTAAACGATCACATATTCACACCAGCCGATCTTGAAAAACTGGAAGAAGAAAGTCAATATCATTACGATCGTAAACCAAATAGCGATCCAGGAACACCAGTACCGGAACACGCTTCATCATCAAAATATACATTGCCCGATTTTTCAGAAGAGTCTGAAGCTAGCCAAATTCCGAATACTCAAGCAACTCCCAAAAAAGGTATCCAGGTAACTAGGAAGGTAACCAGAGAAATATCACGGGATAAACCTATCACTCGAAATAATTCGGTCAAGTGAACATTGTATATTTATAAGAAACATTCCGTCCGATCATCTATTATCACATCTGTCATAACATAACCCTTAGATCTAATGAATATTTCGATTGTAATCAATTTCTGGGTTAGATTTGTCAATTTTGTTTACCGCGTACGTATATTCTCTCAACTTACCTCCTTCAATTGAAAAGTACTGTATTCTTTCATTCTCTTTCTCCTTTTTCGATAAGTACAATAAAATTTCTAAAATGGATCAATTCATTAGGGATTATAATTATGAGGAGTTCCCAACAACTTATCTGAATAGCATAAATAGTTATAATGCCCTTGAAAAATATTTCACCAAAATATTCGGAGTCTTTCAAAGAACTTTGATAATTTGGAAGTGTTTCTGAGTCAATGTTCTGAATCTTTTGACTGTATCATTCTAACGGAGATCATATATTTTTGAAAACCAGCAATACCATTCATCAGAATTCATTTTCAACTTATGTTACTCTTCGGAAGTATACAGTGTGTTCCATCAATAACAAATTCTGAATTAGCCATGAAGTACCACACAGCACGTATTTTTTTGCAATTATGATTTGTTTCAGATTCAAGTATTTCCTATTCCGAAGGCGGACTGTAAAAAATTTGTCCAAAAAATCTATCAACACTGCCGCCCGGTCTAGATGTTATGATTCCATTTCGAGTTGGCTGTCATACCACTAGATTTATGAGGTGTTGGTTTTTGAAGGCTTTAGGAAAGGATGATTCAAACAAACGCGAGAGTAAAATGAACCCAGAATATTTCGAAATAGTCATCGATAAATGACAATTTTGAATTTTTATTCCAAGTTTATTCATGATATGCTTGAATCGTTCGATATTGAGTTCTGTGAATACTCTCTTGAGTATTCAGTTCAGCCTTTTTATCAACGATATTAGCTCAAATATCATTAATTCAAAATTCTTATTATTTGCCGACGATCTGAAAGTGTTCAAGGTTATAGAGAGTCTCCACGATGCTACTCTGAATTCCATTTCTGATTGGTGTGAAGCAAACTGCCTTCATCTCAATACGAATAAATGCCACTCAATGACGTTCAGTAGGTCTCGATCACCAATCAAATTCAATTACCTTTTGAATAACGAAATTCTGGAATGTAAACAAGAGTGTAAAGATCTGGGTATACTGTTAGATGCCAAGCTTTGTTTTAACAATCATGTTAATTCAGTTTCTGTAAGAGCTTTGAAAAAGCTCGGCTTTATTGTGAGAACATCAAGTAACCTTTCTCCTTTTACCACGAGTATTACCACGAGTATTATATTGCTCTTTAGTACGCCCCATCATAGAGTATAACACCATCATCTGGAGTCCCTACTACCTCAAATATATACAACAATTAGAAAATGTTCAAAATAAATTTCTAAGGATCATTGCATACGAACTAGGGTTGGTCAGAGGTGAATACAATTACAATGAAGTGATGAGTTTATTATCTTTGTCGAGCCTTGAGGATAGAAGAATAACTGCGTCATTGGTATATCTATTCAAAATTATGCCTGGTCTCATTGATTGTCCAGAAATCCTATCTCTTATTCATTTCAACGTTCCGCAGAGGTCCACTAGACAAATACAGCTATTTAATACGCCATATAACTCAACCAACTATGGCTATCATTCTCCTTTATCTAAAATGTTGAGACTGGGAAATAACTACTGTGATAAAATCAATTTCTTCTGTGATAATGGAAATACTTTTAAGAAAGAAATATCTCGCCGTTCAGTCATATAAATATGTATAAGTTAATTTTGTCTTTGTTTCTATTGTCTTTGTTGTGTACAAATGTTATTTAAAATTAGTAGTAGTATTGATAAATAGCAGTGCTACATCATTTATGGTAAACTAAAAATGGGGTTCACCCGTAAATGAATAAATAAATAAATGAATATTGCTGAGGTTTGGGTCGGCTCATCAGCTACCAAGTTTGTCATCATGATACTTTGGGAGTGGTGATCTCTCATTGCATCGACTCGGAGAAAACACAAACAAAATTGACTCCCTGAAAACTTTTTTCTTTCCACAAAAATAGGCATGTTCTTCAAGATTTTAAATAATCCGCTCAGCAAGTGAAATATTCAATTTTTTGCAGGTCTGAGCGGAGACCGATTCCATTTTGACGACAACGGCGACGGACCAGCCCGATACAAGATAAAACACTTCAAGCAAGTTTCGGAAGGGAAATTCGAATGGATCACGGTAGGCGAGTATCTCGAGGGGGTGCTTCAGCTGAATATGTCAGGTGAGCTGATATGCATGATTAAGAGTGCTTCGGTGAGTGACACTTCTGCCACAGAAATCAGAATATCACTATACAGAAGCGTAGGAAAGCCACATTGCTCGATCGTAGCCACCATTTATTATGAAAGATACTTGTCACTGTCACTTGTGATATTTAATTGTGTTGATAACTCTATCTAGAAGGTAAGGGTATTTTATTTATTAATTATGATTGGATATCTTGTAGAAAATTAAGGAATGCCTCTTCAATTTATTCATCAAAACATTCAACCGTTTATACCTTCATGAAGTACTGATGTTGTTTTGAATTAGATTTCACTCATCTTTAAACCAAACTGAAATTTGCCCCCTCAACATCAAAGGTGCCAACTTCACTTTCGCTTCTGTATAGTTCCGATGTTCTGTGGGTCTGCTCCAATGTTGATGAGATAATGATAAAGGCATTCGACATATCATAGGTTAGTAAAGGAGCTATGAGAGCTCCTCCCTCGAAACCGCGTGTTATTCCTTATGAAGGTTCATTCTGCACTTGCTCTTTCAAGGTCACTCGATCGGTGCGTCACCATGGAACAACGCTGGCGCAGTATTGTTAGTATGATCGAGTTTGGCGGAGTATATGCCACCGTAAACGCATCGGAACATCCGTTGAAGTAAAAAACGTTCAACCTTTCGTTAAATAAGTCTAACGCTTCGTCAAAAGCATTTAACGTTTGGTCAAAAGCGTCCTACGCTTCGTCAAAAGCGTCTAACCTAACCTAACCTAACCCGTTAACACCTGACAGTTCATTAGTTTCTGGCCGTGAAAGCTCACAATCTTTGATGAGCCGTCTCTAGGAGAAAAAAATATCAACCAGACTCCACACATTTCATTGGGAAAAAAAGATTCGACATTGAACCCTAACGATATACGAGAGAGCAATGTCTGACGGCGACGTATTTCCAGTGGGATGGAAAGTTCTACGAACAGGAAGGAGGAGTATTATATTATACTGGCCAACTTCTTTATGGAACAGTTCGAAATACAATTTCTAGAACATGCGTCGGAGTCCAACCCTCCTTCTGGCTACGATATGTTGACGATGCCCTCGTGATAAGGAGTCAATAAAAAGAGGAACTCAAGAAGTTTCCAGAATATTTCAATTCTTGGAATCTTAAAATCCAGTGTACGATGGGGGCGAAAGAAGATAGGAGTTAGTGTATTACACACCGAGGTGGAAAGTGATAAATTCTTATCGTAACATCAGTTAGTTAACCGAGACGCAAAGCTATGTTCTCGAGACAGGAATGAAAGTTCCTGCCGAGATTTGTATACTATTTTATTTACGACCATCATATTTCGATTGAAATTAATATATCTCTGTTCCGTTCTGAACATATCTAAAATATTACATTTATTGACAAATTACCAATAACGCGGTTTTCTCAGAATAATCAAGTAGATATATTGTTGTCCTGACTATGGAGTATACAATTGTCATCAATATAAATAAATGTCAGATGAAGTCAATGAATGACAGATAAAGAAGAAGATGAAGTCTAGATTAGATGAAGTGAGGGCGAGAAGTGAAGGTTTGTAATGTGACACTTCCCAACCTTCAATGACGTTAGTAATGACAGCATTACATATATGGTTGTAAATAAATTTCATTTCTGGACGTATATATAGAGAGACCGGGAGAAAGAACAGAACTCCTACCAGCACCCTCAGCAAAAAGGGGAAGTAATAAAGACCTTAGTGGAGAGTGGGACACATTTCTTAACCAGAATATTCTGAAGGGGAATTGCACAATTAGGAAATCGACTATCTATACCATGGGTACAGCAAGGACTCATGGACAGTTGCACTGCTCCACTTTAGTTGTGATTATTCTGAACCAGGCTTTGTTGCTATGGATTTGCCAATCGGCTCCCTTGTTCCTTAATGATTAAGCTAAGCTCAGTTGAATCTCTATTGAGTTGGAGTGGTGCAATCGGGCCTCAATCAACCGAGCCTTACAGCCCAAACAGGGTGTTTCAATGGATGTTTCCAAGTGAGAAGTTAGTGGACGGACTTTCCCACCCTATATCAAAAGGGTAACGGAACGCATTGAAAGACTCCTGGAAAACATTGAGTGAGAGTCATTTTCACGCCTACGACAAAAACCCAGGATAGCCTCAGATCTGCAAAAAAAAACACGGTCCATTATCGACTCCAGGAGTAATTATGGGAGGAATGGAGAAATTCAAAAATTGCTTTTCATTTGCCCCCTTTTCACCCTTTCTGGTTACTGCAATACCCTTCCGCCTACACAACAAAACAAATCCAAATAATTAATCTCTCTGAATCTCTCTTTTGTTTAACAAATGAATCCTACATGTGTTATGCCGCGAATGAAATTCAAATTATTTATTTTCGACGCAAGCCGCATTTTATTAAAATATGGAGCATGTTGGTTCAAAAAATAATGCAACAGATTCGTGGAACGAGCGCTTGTATAACACTTAGCGAAAAATATTCTCTACATGATTAATCACTCGGTTGAAATATACGAGCACATTTGATGTTATTATTCTGGTATCAAGGTAAAAGGAAAGTTGTGTTTGCATATGCTTTACGATCGGCTGGCATATACCGACAGATAGTTTCCTAGCTCATCAAAACATACTTATTCTTGGGTTTATTATTGTTTTCATTTTCGTGATTGAAAGTATCATCTCCCAGTTCATGTGAGCTTTGCTCAGCTTAATCAATGACTGGATTGGTATATATTGGTCTGACCAATTATTTCATGTCATAGATTTTTTACAAAGTGACAACCAACTGACTCAGCAATTTATTTTTTGAAGATGACCCACTCTGATGTCATTCCAAGATATATATGATAACCGAAGTTTTCCGCCATTACACTCGTGTGATGTTGTCACTTTTGTTGACAACAAGCCCAGCGAATGCTTTAGGAATTTTCATCCGAATTGGCCCAAATTCATTCGAGTTGAACAGTTTATTTTTTTCTTCGACCCGGTAAACATTTCAGAATTCTCTTCCAAATATCATATTGATAATCCATTTCAGATTTCGAGTATTCTTTTGATATTTATGGAAAACTCGAAGGATAGAAAATATTCGAATTCAATATTGAACGATACAAATTAAATTATTATCATCAATTGAAAAAGAAGCAAAAAAAGTAGGTTTTGCTGAGACATGAACTCACGTCCATCGTCTACGAGGACTAACGCACTAACCCCTTAAGCCACTGGGACCGTATACTTGCAGTTAAATTATTGGTGTAAAGGCAAGAAATCAGTCCTTCAATTCCACAAAAAAACATCAATTGTGACATTCCAAACTGAATTCAATCAACTAAAATATATTTCAGATTCAAGTACATTATTTATTTATGCTAAAATGAAACAACTTGTGACGTTTCTATAAGGTTGTCCCTAGTGACCAAGTATTTCCTTCTCAGTGATAGGTGGAATTCATATCCTAGCTTGTGTAGATATGAAATCATATCCATTCATATTCCATTGAGAAGTCGCCATATTTACAGGTGGGAGTAGAAAATATATTTTCAGGTTCGTATTCTCATACCGTAAATATTGCTCGATAACGAAATAAAAAGTTGGTGTTCACGCATTCCGAACCAGTGGTGAATCAACCGGAACTTATTGTGATTTATGAGGAAAGTTCGCCGTTCCAACTCCCATCACTTGATTAATTCAGGGAGTTCCGGAATTCATCGACTATAATTTGCCTTGGATTGAAATTTAAACTGTTTTATGGATGTTTATTCTGAATTGAATGGGTCGTTGTTTTGAATTAGAATTCATGTATTCAGCCTTCTCTCGCCTTCGTGAAAAATGATTGTTCTTGCAGCTTCGGAGGAACAATTCCCACGATTTTTCAAGTGACTTTTTGTGAAGGTGATTCACGATAAGTAAGGATAAGAGGAATTGTGTAGTTCCTTAGATGGCAAAGCCATGAAGCAGTACGGTTAGTTTGGTATTTCGAAAGATGACTGTCCTGATGACATTTCATGTCATCTGTATTCGAAGTAAGATGGCTATTTACTGGTGTTTTCACTCCATATGAAAGATTGTCAGCAAATAAGACGACCGATCTGGCCTACTTGACCAAGAATTGATGACATAGACCGTAGTGATAACTCAAAAAATTCGCCAGGTATCAACACTCCCGCAGTCGAGATGACAGTCTTGTGCACGCCTGTGTTGCCAAGTGGCTATGTCGTTGCGAATTCTGGTCTGTGTTGAAAAAATTTGTTGATTGTTGATGACAAAATGGTTGAGGCTTTCGCGGCCGAGGTTATTAGTATAACTACTTCTCTTCGGGCTTGAAGGCCGTCGTTCTTCGGAATTTCTTTCTGACGTTTCGCCAGCGCGAGTGGCCAGCTTCTTCAGAGGCTTACTCATCTCCGATGACCAAACGTTTCGATTTCTCAAGGCGTATTTATATCGATGCAGGTAGTCTGGAGTGTTAAATACTTCCGTCGGGTTCGGGGAATAATCATCATTATTAGTTGCCGCACTACCTGCTGTGATGTTATTGATTATTCTTGATTTCCTCAGAATGGGATTCCAAATTTTGTTAAGATTCAACGCTTCTTCCTTTCTGTTAAAATTGTCCGCATGTTTTTGGATATCTATTGTCTCCCGTACCAGCCGGCTATGGTAACCCTGGTTGGGGGCAATCAGTTTTGCGTTTTCGAACAGAATCCTATGGTCACCCTCACTCAGTGCGTGTTCCGCCACCACCGATTTGTCGGTTTGCCCCAGCCTGCAAAGAACATCAAAGGAACTGTAACTGTAACTTTGAAGGTATAGTGGACTTATAGAAGAAAAATGGACCCTTTCGATAAGGTACACATATTCAACTATTTCCTTAATTATTTGTGAACAACTTATAAAAATTTGGAAATAAGAGAAAAAACTATCACTCTTCTGGATATCCTATTATATGTTTTGTGATGTCAAGAAATCTACCGAAAGGAGGAGTATTGAATGAATGTTCCCAGGGAACATCTTAACGATTCATCCCCTGAACCAAATTACAATACTCAGGAATCACCCTGTGTATGGATCAGTACGTATGTCTGTCCCAGAAAGCACATGGAATAAGATGAGTGCATCACGTATTTTCGATATTGCTATTCTCTTTTCTAACGGAATTCATCATGATATGTACAAATGACCCAAACTACTTTCCTGGCTAGAACCACGACGGAAATTGAATTGCATCCCATAGATGCACTCTGTTCACTCTGTGAACTGTTTTCATCCATTCAATCATTCCACTTGAAGCCGTCAGTTTCGATAATGGCAGAAGTATCTCTCATCCCGTTTCTTTTAGTCGATGCACTCTGCATGACCCACAACAGGAATCGCTTTCCGATTTACTTCGCCGTAAACTTTTCCGAATCTCTTTCGCGGAATCTTCTAACGATTGTTCATCGAATAGGAAACTCGGGTGGTATGTTTGAAACGAAGTAGAGTTTACCGTGGTTTTGTGAAACGCACGGACTTCAAAGGAGCGTATTTATTTCCGAAAGGAGAGAAATAATGGGAGGTGGTCTTTTTTCTTTTCAGATGGGCTAGCAAAATAGTACATACAGAGCAATTCAAACTCAACTCTATGAATCGGATATCGGAATCGAATATTCTGTTGCTTGATGGAAAAAAAATCTAGGTCTTTTGTTTTCGTAGATATACAGAAAAATATTTATTTATATATAGTTGATCGGCATCTGAAGTGAGATCTGCACATAAAAAAACTCGTTGGTAAATTGAGAATTTTTCTGCCAAAGTCCAAATATTTGAAGGATTTTCTAGATATATCGTACTTGAAAACTATTTATCACTCCTTGGTGCAGACAAAATTATCGTATGGAATATTGGGATGGCGAGGTGTCCATGATTGCTTTACAGCAAATTTGAATGTTGTCCAGAAATGGATTCTGAAGATAAGACTCGGGAAGAAACGTGACTACCCCAGCTTGACTCAGTACAAAGAAGCTCAAGTTATGAACCTCAGACAGCTTGACTGCTTAAAAGTACTGTTATCCATTGAAAATGGTAAAATCACACCCACATATTATGAACATACACACAACACAAGGAAAAACAACGAAATTCCCACGATCCGAAACAACTATTGGACAACGTTATGCAGACTATATTACACCTACAATATTTGTGATGACACCTAATGGAATTGAAATTATACCTAGATACAAAACTTTCAAGAAAGCAATAAAAAAGTTGATTTTACGAAATGAACAAGCTATATTTAGAAATCTTGAAAATCAAAATAAAATAAATATATTTTTGTCTTTTGTATACCTTTATATATACATATTTTGTTCTCGACGTTTCGGCTCCGATTTTGGAGCCATTTTCAAGAGTAAATGTGACTTCACGCTGAGGTCTCAATCTGCCTTCTCCTTAGATCGAACTGAGGTATCGAGGGATGTTTATAGCAGCGGTTGCTGCTAAAGCACCGTCGTATGTCTTGGTGGGGATTGGGCATCTGGAAATTAGGGGTTTCCATGCAGTTGGAAGTCTCTGACCGTCGTCACGTTCATTTAAGCAGGAAGGTCGCTTCTCGATTTCGATGGCCTCGCGAATTATACGAGCTTGTAGTGTTTTTGCTGTGGCGATGGTCTTAGTGTTCTCAAAGTCTATGTTATGCCCTGTCTCTTGATGATGTTTGAACAGAGCTGAAGATGGGTCTGATTTTCGGACAGCAAGTTGATGTTCGTATAGTCTACTTGTCACACGTCTGTTGGTCTGGCCTACATATGTTCTATGGCAATCAGAACATGGTATTTCATATATACCCTGTGATTCGTTGACGATTTTGTCCTTGGGGGAGCGGAGGAATGTGGAGATTTCATTTTTGGCTGTAAATATCGTTTTTATATCCTGTTTTTTGAGAATTCGGCTGGTTTTTTCAGTAATTCCTTTAATGTAGGGAAGGAAAGCTTTGTGGAGAACGTTGTTGTCTGTTGGGTCTCTGGGAATGGAAGGAGAAGGAGAAGTTTCTCCTTTTTCTTGAATTGCCTAATTATCCATTTAGTAAACTATAAAAAAATGAGTATATCTACAAGTGGCAGTAGAAAAACATAAGTTTCAGTGAAAACACATCTAAAGCATAATGGACAATGGTTGAAAATGGTTTAAAACTTGTTAAAAATAACCATTTCAATTATCGACAGCCAACTGTATCGAGTTGAGAAATTCATCAATATGGTAGTACGTTTTATTACACAAGAACCCGTATAAATCGGATTTGAAAGACAATCTGTTTGTGGTGACATCAGTTAGAAATCTCATTTTATCAAAGCATTTAGCTCCAATATACTTGGGAGAGTTATGGCCTAAACAAAGTCGTGAAAAGGGTGCGTGCATATTTTTCCTATATCGAGTATTGTATTCGTGAATATCGCAGTTTCAGGAAAACTCTTGTCCATTTTCTTTCACGAACATTATCCAATCAATTAGAAACTTTCACAGTTTTCCATCATCGACCCGACATCGAACGCCATTCCAGACGATCACACATAAACCAGACAGTCGATCACCTAATTCACCGTCAGGTAAATCGCAGATGCTACATCCAATAACCAGCCTGATCCATCCGAAGAGGATTTTCCCGTCGTTCCCATCAGCCTCAATCAGAATTCGAAATGGGCTTCGATCCGGTCAGGCGTTGCAAATCACAGAATCAACGACAATTGCTCTGATTAACGAGTTTCCATTATGGCATGCCGTGTATCGAACGACGATACATCACGAATCTAACGGGTATTTTTTGTTTGCGATCGCTAGCATGTAATACGGCTGGATTGTCGAGGACTTTTGCAGTAACGTATAACTCGGGGGTTTTTCCTAAGTCCTGGAAAGCGGCAAGAGTTCAGACAGCTCCTGAAAAAAGGACAAAAGCTCCATCTCGTAAATATAGACCAATTGCATTGCTTTCTACCATTTCCAGAGTCATGGAAAAAGCAATCAATATGGAACTTATCAAATATCTAGCGAAATCAGGAATAATTAATGATGGAAAATACGGATTTCGACATCAAAGATCAAACACTGACTGAATGGCGTATGTTTTACATATTCGGCAGCATTCCATCGGAAAATTCGAAGAAACTTTAGCTGTTGCACTCGACATTTCAAAAGCGTTTGATCGAGTTTGGCATCTGGGTCTCCTTATGGTTTGCCTCCTCAGTTGGGTGCTTAGTTGAAGAGTTTTTTGTCTTATAGGTCTCTGTGTGTGGTTGTTGTCGAACTATCGCCTGATATTCTCCTAATGAATGTAGGCGTTCCTCAGGATTCAGTTCTGGCGCCCACTTTGTTTCTGCTACGTATCATTGATTTGATAGAGAAAACAGCTTGTTTAGTGCATAGTTTTGAGAACGACAGTACTCTTCTTACTTAATTATCTTCCATAGCGGGAAATAGATATTCAGAGATGCATTAGCGTCAATAAAAGCAGAAAAAAATAATGCAATGGGGTAACATAAACTTGGTGGAATTCAATGCAGAAAAAACTCAGGCATGTCTCTTCTCAAAGAAAGCCGATCTATCTTTATCTTATATTCAGATGTAAGAAGTAACTATTCTTACAGAGTCAAGTATCTTGATGTTGGGAATCACGACAAGTAATCTCATGGGAAAACCATGTGAGATCGATCGCTGAAGATGCTTCCCAGAAACTTGGATTTCTATTTTGTGCGAAGAAATACTTCTTCTCGTCAGCTTCTAATGATATACAAGGCTCCGATACGACCTGTCTTCGAATATAGTTCTCTTATGTGGATTTCGGCACCAAAACATTTATTGAGGCTTCTCGATTCTATTCTATTCTATTGGTGATTATTCGCCCACAGACTCGCTCACTTCATTGGAACATCGTAGAAGAGTCAGAGACTTGTCTCTTTTCAATATATATCTACACGGATGACTCGATGTCTGAGTATAGAATTCCCACCCATTCGGAGACCTGCCGAACCTCTATTGCTCAGGGATCTTATTTCAATAGAACAGGTGAGCTATGGAACGCCTTGCCGAGAGAGGTTTTTCCTGAGGCTTCCAAAAATTCAAAGTGAATGTTAATTCGTATCTTCTGTGTGTTTTTTGAACATTACAGGGCTTTCCTTCCGTGAGAAGGATATTAATACAAGGTGTAACTGAATAAGTGTAAAACATTTAAGGAGGTGATTCCTCATCAGAAAAAAGATAGGATCTTTCATATGAAGAAACTCCATTGGAGCATCCGTTGTTAAGATACAGCCCCTTAAAGGAGGCACATAAAATTTGTATAACCATTTTTTTCACAAGCACTGAAAAAGTTACAATATTGAAATTAACCTGACGTTTTGTACTACCAAAAAGACACTTAGCTAGTGATTTATTTGGTTTACCCCATGGTTGTAAGGGGTGGAAAACGCAACCCCTAAAATTTATTTCCAATGTACCTTTCTGTCTTATTATTTGTTTACCATTGAAAAATGTATGCTCGATAGCCTGTTTCATTCTAAACATAAAATGTCTCTTGGGTTTTTTGCCCAAAATAAACCAGTTCGCAGCAAAAAATTATTTTACGAACAACTACAGAGATACATCGTCATAAATGCGAACTGGATTTATTGTTATTTTGTAGTTAGTACCTGCATTCAACGATTAAAGGGTAATAAACAAAACTAATTTCAATATTGTGACTTTTTCAGTACTTGTGAAAAAAATTGTTATATAAATTTTATGTACCCCCTTTAAGGGGCTGTATCTTAACAAGGGATGCTCCAATGAAGTTTCTTTATATGAAAGATCCTATCTTTTTTTCGATGAGGAATCACCTCCTTGAATGTTTTACACTTATTCAGTTACACCCTGTATATATATATATATATATATATATATATATATATAGAGAGAGAGAGAGAGAGAAGGGTATTCTCTTGACTGGACTAGTTGAAAAAACCGTACCGTCTAAATTTGGAAAATCCTCATGAAATGAAAATTAACCTTGGGGTTGCAGTCATAAATTAAGTTTGGCCTGATATAGTAAAACTCTTTATTGAATTGACAATTTATATATATATATATATATCAATATATATATATATATATATATATATATATCTATATATATATATATATATATATATATATATATATATATATATATATATATATATATATATATATATATGTATATATATATATATATATATATATATATATATATATTGTTCTAAAATATATATATATATACTCTCGTTTATTTCGTAAAACTGGTCCAATGATCAGAAATGTATCATATTGAGTACCATGAACGGTAAGCACATTTTACCTATCGAAGAAGAAAAAAGAGGTGAGCTATATCTTGAGAGATAAATTGTATATTTTGCCTTTTTGTGTATCATCTTCACAATGGTTGGAAATGATTCCATAAAATGAGCAAGAAATGACTATTTGCAAGATTGATATGTCCCACGCGGATCATTGCAACTAGCAACATTCGGATCACTTACAGGAATATTAACGGACTTTTCGACAATAAAAATGTACTGGCCTCGAGTGACGAGTGCGCTGAATCCTGTACTGGAGAAATAATGTGTAATAACTGACTGCAATATCATGTCAGGGGCAGTTCGTTCTGTTCAACTGTTTTCGAGTGAACACGTTAGCCATGATCCAAGCCCTTCATGATAGTATCTACTATCGAAAAATGATAATGTTTCCAAAATGAAAATGCATTTTCGGATAATTCAAGTATTTAAATCGTTTATGCAATGAAGAACTGGTGTGACATAAAGGTGTGTATGCCCCGCAGGTTTAACACTAATTTAAGGAAGAAGTACATAAAGTGGGTTTTTTCAACGCATAAAAATTTTACTTGCACGAGCCGTAGACGAGTGCCGCGATTTCATGAGTGAAAAAATACACTTCATGTACGAATATCGTACAAATTTTTTTAATCAATTGTGATAAATGGAATATATCACATATTCATATGAGTTCAGTTGTTAAACTAATATAAAATTACAAAATAGAAAAGATTGTGAGTTCAAACGATTAATAAACGTTTTACTCCATTAAAGTGATGTTAAAAGTACAATTATTTGCAATATTTATGTTAAGCTTCGATTGAGTTATAGGAGTTTTTCAGTTTCGTGTTACGGATACGAGGTCATCCAGATCCACTTCTTTGATGACAGTAACTCTCGAGTATGATAGTGAATTACCGTTATATTGTTTCCGGAGAGAATTATGGAAGCACAGATAAGTTTCGCTTTAACAAAACTGTCTACATATCTCTCTGCAACCGTGGACAATTTTCAACCACCGTGTTTTTTCAACTTCAATAAATCTCCGCCTGTATCAACTGAAAGTGACGCTGAAGTACTCCTAAATGAATGACCAGTATATGTAGATGGGTTGGAAAGATTTATATATATTTTGCCAACAGTGTAGGGCGTTTTTATGGCGTTCATAGGCGACATCGAATTCAATATGCATTTTGGGAGGAACGTGAAAAAATAAGTTTTCTTCACACATATTATACTTTTTAACGTGTTCAAAAAAGTTGCTCTCTATTAACTAATGTGAATTTCAAAAAGTCGAGTTTTTATAACGATCGTAGGAAAAAAGATATATAAAAAAATTCTGAAAGTACTTTCCACAAAAAGAACCTTGAACTTCTATATGAAATATTCCTTCGAAATTCATACCCTCATTCATCAAAGAATATTATATAACACCCCATCTATCGATTACTTTTCTGTTGACCATTCTGATTCAAGTACCTTTGATAATTCCCACGAAAACACATCAATAAACACACATAGTACTGATACAAGGGTTTATGCATCATTACCTTCCAGAAATCACTCCCGGATCATCTGAAATTTCGAAATCTTTTTCAGAACACGTTGAAGTTGTATCAAAATAGCAAAATATTTTCAAAATTGAAAGACAAAACACCGTGTACCAACTGTTCAGATGTAGTATTTTGTATACCTTGTCGAGATTGTAATAAAGAATACATAGGACAAACATCCAGATTGTTGAAAGATCGAATAACGGCACACAAAACTAATAATAGATTGCACCCAGAGAGATGTGCATTAGTTGAGCATGTATTTAATGAAGGGCATTGCATGGATTACAGTTCTGTTAAAATTTCATCTACAGAAAAAATCACTCTTCTTAGAAAAGGTATATATATATATATATATATATATATATATATATATATATATATATATATATATATATATATATATATAAATATATATATTTATTATATCTATATATATATATATATATATATATATCACTCAATCAGAAAAATCATTGAATAAGAAAACAGATTTGAATCATCTAAGTGAAATATACTCATATTTAATTTTCATAGATGAATCAGATGAAAAGGACGATCAAATTATCCCAACAACAAAATAAAAACCCATTTTTTTTTATTCCAATGATATCAAATTGTGGATTGCTCAATTCCAACTTACAAAAAAAACACTCTTTATTATCCTGTTAAGTGAAATAAGTTGTCTATTAGTGTCAATCACTGTTATTTCATATATACTTTCAAACATCTTTAGAAATCCTTTTTCATATTTTTTTCAGTTATTTATACATATATACCTTATTTTATTTGCTTGGAGTTGTTTTCAATTATACCGATGTTATTGTGCCATACTTCCAACATACATGTCATATAACCTCATTTACATTGTAAGTATTTATACTGTATTCTTTTATAATTTTATATCGTTACCATTTTGTAGTTTTCCTGAAGATGATATTAAATGATATCGAAAGCTTGGCCTGCTGATAATCAAAAAATTCAATTAATCAAATTTGTTTTATTCACAGCAAAAAAAACTAGCTATATATATATATATATATATATATATATATATATATATATATATATATATGCCATGGACGACTGACTTAATACATGCTAAATGCTAAATTTTTTTGTTTGAAGCAAATCTGTACGATAATCCTAAGAAGACTTACCTCGTGCGAGCTGGAGATTAATGAAGGTGTCTTCAATTTTATTGTGCAATTCCTATTAATTATGATGAAATACATTATTCAGATTAAAAAGGAATACATTAATCAAGGGAGCCTGATGAAATCCTTTCGGAAAACCCATCCAATCAACTTTTTTATCGGATTTTTCTCCTCCACCGTAGCCAGTATACTGGGGCTAGGGAGAAATTCGACAGCTCGCGCTGTAACATTCCATCAAAATCTCCCATTTTATCAGGTTACTTTTATGACTGTCTCGGCTCAAATGGTTTTTCCTTGTCGGTGGGAAATTTAACGCAGCTCCTAAATCTGCGCAGCGCGTGACTCGCATTATACTCCTGTCGAATTGAATTAAATTTCCTGTGTCTCAGGAAGTCGCCGGCGTCTTAGAAATTTCAGTGGGACGCTCGCGTGAGTTTGGAATCGAGGCCGAACTATCGCGAAAAAATAGGCAGTTTTGTCCCAATGTTGTATTGGCTGAAGCCCGATTTCAGCTTAGTCCATACAGGAATATCGTAAGTGGAAAAATTGATTTTCAACTGATGTGGATTATTATTGGAAAACTATATTTCAATATCAATCTTGTGCAGCAAAATATTCGATTGATCATCAAACTTTGATCCCTATTGAAGTCTGTTTTTATATTGCACCGATTTTCAATCTAGTAGTAGCAGATAACACTGCTACTAGATTAAATTGATCTATCAGATTCGCCGGATTCGAATTAAATTCAAATACCATAACCTCACTATCATTGAAGTCCCTTGTGAAGGTAGATATTCTATTTGAAGACGAAGACTTTTCCAAAAATGACGATATCGATAGCGATATTTTGGAAATCATTTTGAATTCCCAAATAGAGTACACCAAAGACCAAAGTATTGTACAACTATGTTGTACCGTTGAAATTGTTGTTTTTCGACAATAACAATGTTTCATCAATCAATCATCAGCATGTCTATCCAGAATAATGAAGAAAGTCATGGTGAAAGTTCGTTTATACTACATCAATTAGTTTCGAAAATATCTTCTGACCAATTTACGTTTATAAGCAGCTGAACACGAAATCGAAGTCAAAACGCGACGCCCGCCTTCTTTTGGAAGTTATGGCCCTTCAGAGTTTGAAAGAAGGCATATACCGCCTCCTTTTTTCATCTAAAAAACTATAGGAAAGGCACGGCTCCATTCCCCAGGTACCAGGTACATATTATTCCACTTCTCCACGTTGTACTTTTTTTCAATGTGAAACTCAGGAAAAAATTCCCGATAATATTTGGTGGTTACATAATTATATCGAAAATAAACTGAACGAGCATCGCGATATAACCTGCAGAAGGGGCATGGCCCAGCTCTTCAGGTTGACTGACAGTCATTCGATATCTGAAGTTAAGCAACATCGAGCTTGATTAGTACTTGGATGGGCGACCATGCAGGGAAACAGCGTGTCGACAACCCATACAACTGCAGCTGAATAGCATATAATAGCTCGCAGGCAATATATCAATGAGCACAAGATATATTGAGGATATGCCGTCCTTGGGAGGGGACGTAAAGCCGTCGGTCCCGGGTCCATGGATGTTGGGCTTGTTGAAGATCCTGACCTCTGGTTAGAATAAAATTTCCGGTTGAGGGAAGTGTGCTCACCGGCGTCGGTGATTGACCTTGGTAGAAAGTGATGAAGACGGTATGTACCTGGCACCTGAACAATGGAAACGTCTGTGTTTCCGATTGTAATATTGTACTAGAAAGAAGAAGCGATATGCCTTCTTTCGAACTTTGGAGGGCCATTACTTGAGAACGAAGGGATAGCGCCGTGTTTTGACTTCGGATTCGTGTTCGACGACTCAAAATACCTCAAAGATTTTTTCAAAACTTACTCAGTGTTGAAGTTTGTCGATCTCATCTTTTTTTCACCATCTACAGTTGCTTCTGCTGCCGTTTTTTTTTTGTATTTCGAATAACACCAAATTACAAAAACCAAATAAACAAAATAAAACGTAAGACTGTCAGACAGACAACAGGAACTATGCTCAAACTTTAAACGCCCTAGTTTTGACAAAGAAATGCCAAAATTCACAACTTCATCATGTGAATTCGGGAGTTAGTTCTATTATGTTAGATACACGGTGCACACAAATATATTTTGATCCAAGATAATATTTCATTCTAGAATCACTTACTTATATATTATATAAATATTGTTTCAATATTGAATTCATACTACATAGTGCAAAATACAATATTGGTAATACATAATAATATCAATATAAGAATTACTGCATCAGGTTATATTGAGTAATCGATTAATTCAACTATATGGATATTTCAAAATTGCTTGCATTTTTCTCAATAACAAATTTTCACTATTGGAATTTCGATATCTGTCCATTATTTTTTTGAGAGAGTAGATCACAGTATTGAATAATCCAAATCCGATATCGCTTGAATATATTTTTCACACAGAAAAAAGGAATATCAAAATCGTGATTTCAGAATTTTAACCCAGTGTTACTGTTATTCTAAGAAGGGTCATTACGGAATTCTACACAGAAGAAATTTCTTCATATTTTTGTGGCGATACATTTGCCGGAATTAATTTTTGATTATTGGGACGGGTACACTCGCAGACCGGTTTCCGGCTATTTGCTCTCAAATCGATATAAGGTAATTATCAATATCAACTTCGATTTCCAATAATTGAAAATCGAATTCTTCGAAAACATCATACCTAGAACACAGCTGAAGCCAACGACAACTAAAATAACACGAAATCCACCCGTAGGGGAGTTAACAACCAAAAGCACATCCAAATCCTCACAATTCCTCGTATAGGAAAACGTCGTCGGTAGCACACTTGAATACTGACTATAAATCATATCTTCTGAAGGAACGATTTGTTCAGGCCAGTCTCAACTCTACCACACACTAAGTTAATGGACACCAGGTGTTAGTCCATGAGATTTCACAATGTTTCAAAACCATGACTTCGAGTTGATGGTAGGAACTACCTTATACTGGCTAGGACTGAAACCGGTCTACAAGTGTGCCTGTCCCAATGACTTGAAATCAGTTCTGGCATTTGTATCGCCAAGTGTATATGCCAGAATTTCTTCTGGGAAGAATCCTGAATTGACACCTGTCTTGAAAAATCAACGACCTTCGTCCCAACTAACATTTTAGGACAGTTATTCCACATGCCGGGGAGAAATGTCTAAAAACAGGATAATACTGGTAGTACAGGCCTTTAATATTGAACTTCAAAGTATAAATAATTTATAAGTAGCAACCTTGGTTAATTACAGGAAAGTAATCACCAGTGAATCCCCTTCAAATTCCATAAGCCACTCCAGAGCAAGAAACGTGAGAAATTACCTATTTTCTCCTTCAAAAATGACCCAACCGTCGCAAGGATTGGGGCGGTTTGAATTCTGGTATTATTTAGGGTATAATTTACGAAGCAAATGTCATCATAACCCAATGAATGTTTTGGTATTCTCTCTTGGTGAATATTTACCTAAATGTGACTAGATATAAGCCGTTACGGTCAGGGAATATAAAGGTTATTTAACAGGTCTTATAGTTCAATTATTAACTTGATTTCATACCGTAAGAAGAAGAATATTGATTAATAGGTACATTTCAAAAATTACGCTATATTCAATTAGAATATCTGTTTTACCCATCAATAAATATCGATAATATATTGAATTTTAGTTTATTCTGACGATTTATTTCTAAATAATGGCTGCATATGACATTCTAAAACCATAACTTTGCTAAAAGAGTGTTTTCTGGAGAAAAAATTTAAACATATGCAATCAATCTAAATTATTTTGCATTAAATCGCATATTTAAAGAGGTCCGTGAATTTTATGAAGGTAAGAACCATCATTTTACAGAAAATTTCGCGCCGCAAGGAGAATATTGTTGAGGAGAGAGCATGGAGCTACCGTATGACAATAATTTTTATATTCCCATACTTATTGTCATCATTTTATGTAGACCATAGCTGATTCGTTGTGGCAACCAAATTATGAGATGTTGAGATAAAGATAATATGTATAAATGTATGCTATTCATATTGAGAAACCTCTCTTTGTTTACTCATTCGTCCAAGGGAATAATTGGTAACAGAAAGGTTGATTCAAGCTTGATATTTACTCATTTCTGGACAATTTCATGTCAAAATTACTTATTTTTACCCTCAACCTAGTAAACTAAATGTCCAAATATTCCAATTTTCGACGTCCAAATTACTTCGAATTTTTCCCCACATTGGTAATTACAAGATAAAAACTACGTAATCTAGTCTTCTTTCAGAAAGGTCGCCGACCTGATCGAAGGTAAGATTAACGTAATTATAACTAAAAATGTTAGTTGGGGAGGCATTAGCCAGGCGAGTAGTTATTTTCTCTGGCAGCCCCCTTCCTTGCAAGGTTACTCAAAATAACTCTGGCATTCAGTGAGTTATTCCAGTAGCTTGCTGAAATCATCCAGGAAAGAGAAACCCCATTTCGAAAGCAGTATTCTTTGGAATCACTTACTACTTCTCCATTTAAAATTTACTCACTATAACGTTGGTCATCTAAATACTTCATGACGATGACGGTAACTTGATTTCCTCCAAAAAAATATTCAACCAATATTTATATTTGATGACCCGAGCGTGCGAAAAATTAAAAAAATTCGTCCCTTGCTCCATTGCGGAGTAACTATTATTTCTTCTTTGGGATTATTTCCTTCATTAACCGAATTATTAAAAGATAAACTGCATACTCTTCAGAACGTGTTTATTGTCTCTTTTCCAATACTCTTCATTCGAAGTCTCGGTATTTATTTCGGACTAGAGGGATCAAAATTAATCGCGATTAGTTCTCCCCACGATGTATACGAAATTTGACGAAGTATCCAGATTAAATTACATGAAAGTAAAACGGCGCATGTCGCATTAGTCCAGTGAGAGAACAAGAATTTTGTTATGTTCATCAGACTCTATTCTCTCCATGAAAATACACAACTTTTTGATTTTCATTAAGTTCTATAGCAACTGCCTCCGCCAATAGATGTTGAAAATGTCTTCAGTTTTTGGCGAAGGCGACAGAGTCTTCCGTACTCCGATTTATGCTTGTTCGACATGATATTCTGGCAGTGGTGGACAAAATAATGATGATAAATGATCTAAATATGTCCTCTGAATCTTTTGAATACCGAATCGGAGACCAAAATGATATTTCTGTTTATGATTTGAGACCGTGAAATTAATTAAACGTTTTCAAACTTTTGGCGAATGCTGTGTTCCAAATATTTTTTATATTCTGTTCTCAAATGAAGTTTTGATGGACGATTTGTCATCATTAATATGTCATTTCATGTTTCCAAAAGTTCGGAGGGAATGAGAATTTTAAACTTATTCAAGATTCTCTCTTCAATTTTTCTCAGCATCAATAAAGCGATGTATGAACTGGGAGAGATAGAATTCAATCTTCCTGGGACATTGACATTACAACTAATGAAATGGGCCCCAGTGAGAGGAGAAGGAAAAAGCATGATAGTATAAATTGAAGGATGCATTTTTTCCTCATTGCATCAGATAAAAAAAGGTTTATGATTAGGTATAATGTTATCAGTCTGTCCTTCACAATATCTCTTCAATATGCATATTCTTTCTTCCTCTAATGTATTCCGCATCTTGTTATATGAAAAACTGTCATGTAAGCCAGTCTATTGGTTGTGATGTCGATTTTCTGAAAAATATTTGCTTTCAAGGTAAAGAGGGGAAATTTTTCAAAACTAGAAATTTTGCTTTTCATGGCAGTACTTCGCTATTGGAATTGTAGTTGCCCATCATTGGGTCACAAAAACAAGTAATATGATAATGATAAACTAAACTCCAAATCAGTTATCACCATAAAGATAATTAGAATAATAACTAAAATGAATCATGAAATTCCACTCTCAGATGATTTTTCACATTACTTATAATATCATTAGAGTACAGTTTGAAAGATTGATTGATGATGAATGTTTTTTTCGTAGTTTTTTTTTAATTACCCTACCGAAACGATAACAGAGATCACTATATTCTTATACAGAGTGGTCTGAAGAAAAGTATGCACCTAGCTTTTCTCCTCCATTTGGAATTTGGAGCAAAAAGTTCGGACACGTAAGGTTTGATTTCAAAAGGGACACATTTCACCTTATTTTTTAACCTTCGCCTTCAATCCCTTAGCAAAGGAGTGTTGCAGCCCTAAAATATCAAATAGAAATTGAAGGCAAGTGATATATCATGTGGAAAGTTACAGAATTATCTTTTCAATGACACGGTATTCATTAAAATTCACCCAAGCATGCAAAGTCGGCGTTAAGAACATCAACCCGATAAATTTGCTACTGATGAAAAATACAAATAAGTTTTTGGATTTGAGAGTCAGAATAACTACAAACATGTCAGAATCATTTCAACAGAGGAATTATTTCAATGTTGAAATTATTCATCACAATCAAATTCCCCATTTATCGTTTGTTTTATTTTGTTGGAAAAACTGCAGATGAGTGTAGAAAATAGTTAAGGTAAACGTTGATTTCAGTCTCATCACTGGTTCAGTGTGGTTACTTTGAAAAATATTTGAACTTCACCAAAAAACATGGTTTATTCTATTCCAGAACGGGTTGAAATTGTTAATTTTTATTTTCGAAAAAAATTGTTTTGCTCTACTTACTGCTCGTTTGCTTGAGGACATTTATCCCGATAAAATGATTCTTGTTGCCAAGTTGTCAATACCTGATTAGTCTGTGAAAACGCCACCCGCAGAAACCAATCAGAACAAAATTTAAAGAATCAATTTCAACTTAATCGGCAATATTGATCGGAAGCAAATCGATCACATTTTCGATTCTTGTTTGAGTAACATTTCAATAAATCAATTCAACAACTTGTTCACTTCTTCAACGAAGCAAGAACCATTACAAATAACAAACATTGAAACCCACAAGTGATTGTAAATGTTTTAATTCTTTATACCCAACACCCACCTGTATTTTTCCTCAATATCATGATTATTGGGTTAATATTCTCAGCGCCATTGCCGCGCATCAATTTTTTGAGAAAATTTCAATGAATTGGATAATATTGGAAAGATGACTTCGTGCTTTTTCACATGATATATCACTCGACACGACTTTCCAATTGAAATTTTAGGGTTGTGATACTTTCTTGCTGGGGGTTGAATGCAAATGTTAAAGAATATCAATCTGTTCAGGCCAGTCTCAAATTACCTACACAGTAGGTTTCGGCTGGCACCTGTCAGAAAACAACTACTCCCCTGGCTAATACCACGAAGGCCACTCGTCAGTGCAAGGCAGTGCCAACATCAACATAAAGTCGATGATTTCCCACAATTAAAAATCAAACTCCTTCACGAGTATCAAGCCCCGGCCAAAGCTGATGCGAACAACGAAGTTATTACGCCATCTACCAATGGACGAGGTATTCCAAAAGCAAACCGAATTCGCCCATTCCTCCTGCGAGGAAAATGTAAAAACACTTGACATAGTCAGTGGGCATACTTGAAGACAGGCGTTAAATCAAATCATCTTTCGAACGATCTGTTCAGGCCAGTCTCAAATTACCTACACAGTGGGTTTCGGCTGGCACCTGTCAGAAAACAACTACTCCCCTGGCTAATACCACGAAGGGCATTGAATTATTTCCAACCAGGTGCCAGTGCAGGTTTCTTCACAGAAGTAAATCCTGCATTTGCTTTCGTCGATACAAATGAAGGAATTGATCTTCAATTATAGGGACGGACACACTTGCAGACCGGTTTCGGGCTATTTGGCCATTCGTCAGTGCAAGGCAGTGCCATCATCAACATAAAGTCGATGATTTCCCATAATTAAAAATCAAACTCCTACACGAGTATCAAGCCCCGGCCAAAACTGATGCGAACAACGAAGTTATTACGCCATCTACCAATGGACGAGGTATTCCAAAAGCAAACCGAATTCGCCCATTCCTCCTGCGAGGAAAATGTAAAAACACTTGACATAGTCAGTGGGCATACTTGAAGACTGGCGTTAAATCAAATCATCTTTCGAACAATCTGTTCAGGCCAGTCTCAAATAACCTACACAGTAGGTTTCGGCTACCGGTAGCCGAGTGCAAGTGTGTCCGTCCCTATAATTGAATATCAATTCCTTCATTTGTATCGACGAAAGCAAATGCAGGATTTACTTCTGTGAAGAAACCTGCACTGGCACCGGTCGGATATAATTCAATGCCCTTCGTGGTATTAGCCAGCGGAGTAGTTGTTTTCTAACAGGTGCCAGCCGAAACCTACTGTGTAGATAATTTGAGACTGGCCTGAACAGATTGTTCGAAAGATGATTTGATTTAACGCCAGTCTTCAAGTATACCCACTGACTATGTCAAGTGTTGTTAAAGAATTTGTCCAAAATGTGTTGTTTTGATTTACGAATGAAAGGGAAGAGCCAGATGCATACTTTTCGTTAGAACACTCTGTATATTGATTCTTGTGATAGTCAAATTTACGTTATTTGGGGGCAATTTTACGTTATATGAAAAGTTGCTGACTTATAGGACGTTTTGGCAGCAACATTTCGGGATAGATTGAAAATCTGCCCTTCTACACTTGTATAGATTCCAATATTAATTCTTATTTCGAGTTAATAGCTCAAAGAAGTACGGAGAAATCATGGAGATGTTCCATATACGAACAAAGTTGAAACATACGGATGTTTGATATACAAATTGGGAAAAATGATTACCTACTTCCATAAAAACTAATGTTTTTGATCAGGAGAGTGTTGTTCCAGATAAATATATGTATATGTCTCATTATTACGAATTTTTTACCAATATATCGACAATGCGAAAATATACAAAAGAAAAATCCAATTGAAAGTTATGTGACACTAGGACCACCACATCTCAAAATTAGTGGATTTACAGGGTGTTTCCTTTTATTCACGATTTTCCTTATTTTCAGAAGTTCATTAGAACATTGTAATCATTACAGTGTGATATAGTGACGAATTAATCATCAGCAGCCTCCATATCTCTTTCAATACCTCATATCGAATACGAGAGGGTATAATCAAATTATAATGGAAACTAATACATCGATACCGCATTGATTCATTTGCAATTCATTAATATTATCGTTGTTTCAATTAGCACCCTAGTTGTTCATTAAAATATTAATCCCATGCATAAATTATTTACATGAGCCATCACACGAAAAGTTTTTATTATATTTGGAATAAATCTGTGTGCCATAATATAACGAGGTGATGTGCAGTAAATTATTCTACGATTATTTTTTTCACTTGGCAAAATGTGACGTTATTGGCATTTCAATCAATAATAGCGAGTTATTCTAGCCAATCATTCAGTTTTATACTGATAAAACTGCCTGGTCCTTGATAAAACGTTGTTCACCTTCGATCTGTTGAATCTATAAGGTTCACAGTGTCGATTAATTTTTTGTTAAATTCTATTCGTTTTTTGATTCGTTAATGAAATACAAAATTGTTATTCCTTTGATTTGTTCAATAAATAATCTCTTCATATACAAGTCGTTCTTCAAATTTATTGAGATAAATTTTAATTTTCGAAACACTCAAACTTTTTTATTTTGAGGCAAAAGCATTCAAACAAACCGAGTTAAATGAAATTTGTGTGATACGAGTATCACCTATCTCATGAGTCATTTGGGCTGAAAGGAAAAGTACTGTGGGGGTGGTGAAAAAGCATAGGCACATCTGCTAAATGATTATTTTTCTGCTCCCACTGGCGACTGCCATTGATTTACGATACAGGTGTATTGGAAGTGGACCATTACGTTACAGCTGACAGGTTGGTGGTAGTAGAAATAGTAGTTTGCTTAACAAGGGTGTATATGGTGGACATATCGTAGGGGAGTGCTCAAACGTCCTAGGGTGATGTGTTCAATTTCCATTCGAGTATATATGTATGTTTCTTCGACCACGTAAATACTTCAGGACTCCCTTTCAAGAAAAAGAATGCAGGCTTCCACAGCTGGTGTTGATACATCGCATTTTTTTCAGGCTTGAGAGCCGTGTCTTGGAATTTTGAGTTCCGGAGCTTTCGGCTACATCTGCGGCAGCCATCTTCAGCGGCGTGGTCTCAGTTGAACTTCTTCCTGTAAGTCTCCTATGACTAATGGCAAATCTGGAAGTAATTGTTTGTTAATATCTTGTGTTCGGACCCTGTTCTGTCGTACGTCGGATTCTGTACTTCTGTCTGGCTTTGTCGTCAATGTCTTTGGAACGGGATGGCAAATTCTGTTTAAGGTCAGTCCCTCTTCCATTCTGTTGAAGTTATCCTTATGTTCATGTATCTCAATTGCTTCACGGTATAAGCGAGTGGAATAGTGTGTTGTTGTTGAGAGGATTGAAGTTTCATCAAATTGAATATTATGATTATCGAGAAGGGCGTGTTTGCCTACAGCTGATTTTTCTGTTTGTCCCAACCGACAATTTCGACTGTGCTCACTAATCCGTGTCTTGAAACTACCATTAGTGATTCCTACATATACTTTTCTACATGAGCACGGAATCCTATGTACCCCAGCATTGGATAGGAGGGTCTCTTGGATCTTTAGCAGACCTCAGGTGTTCCTGTATTATCCTCATCGGCAAACAAGTACCTCCAGATTTGCTATTAGTCATAGTAGATTCACAGGAAGGAGTTCAACTAAGACCACGCCGCTGAAGGTGGCTGCCGCAGATGTAGCCAAAAGCTCCGGAACTCAAAATTCCAGGACACGGCCCTCAAGCCCGAAAAAATCGCGATATATCCCTTTCAAGTATCATATTGATATTCACGTTTAGATATAGATTATTCGTTCGATATTTATGAAAATCCCAAAGGAAAGAAACTTCATTTAATTCAATAGTGAACGATACGAATTAAATTAGAAATGTCAAATTAAGAAAACTACAGAAAGATTTCGGCTTTGATGGAACTCGAACCAACGACTATGAAGTAGACTATCTCAGATGGCGTAAGCCTCAACCAAATGGGCTATTTGGAATTTACTATTTCGTTGGTGTGAAGATTAGATGAAAATCCTGCAATTTAACAAAAATACGTGAATTGAGGCAATTAAAACTTGACTCGATAAACTAGAAAATATTTCAGATATAACTCCATTTATTTATGCCTAAATGAAACAAATTGAATTTTGTATTTGTAGGTAGGCAGATCAGAATTTTGACGTGTTCCACGCACCAGGATAATATATCATATCAACCCTTTTTATGAATGAATCAATCGTATTTGGATGATATACACGTACCTATCAACAGAGAGTGTTTCTAATCTTTTTTGATTTTACTTCTTTCAGAAAAATTGCAATTTATATTTTTTGATTCGGAGAAGAAGGAAGCCGAAAAATTATTCACTGAATTTCATTCTCTCCACAAAAATACCTAAGTTTCTAATCATCATTACAACAATCACTGTATGGTTTGAACGTCATTATTTTGTGGTGGATCAATATTTGTTCCGTAGTTTTTTGGGTTTGTAACCTACCACAATCTGTAAAAATCAGAATTGATATTGGAATCTCTACAAATGTAGAAGGGCAGATTTTCAATCTACCCCGAAAAGTTGCTGCGTCTATTGAAAAACAGTTCATTCTGGGTAGAACAAGTCCAATTAGTCAGCAACTTCTCGTATTAGCCAAATTTGCCTATCAAAAAAATAATAAGAACTTATATGTATCTGAAAATACTTATCGTCAACGTTTCGGAAACTAAATCAGCTTTCGTTCTCAAAACTTATATAAAGGTCAATACCAATAACCAAACCAAATAACACAACGGAAAACACAAATAATTGCACATCAAATTCCTTGTTTGTGTGGTCGAAAATATATAGGTGAAACGTCTCGACCATTGGAAGTGCGAAGGAGTGAACACAAGATGTACATCAGGAACAAATAGATAGGTTGTTTTAAATTATCAGAAAACATTCTTACTGCCGATGGAGATCACACAGTAGAATGCAACGACACTAAAATTATGACGAAAGAGAGCAATGGCAGGAAACGAAAATTAGAGGAATCTGCTTTCATCATGCTGTCTGGTGAAGAATGCATATCTATGAGTTCGCTTGATATGGACCGTGGATGGCTGCACCTCCTGAAAGACAAAATGTTATGTAAAATTTTTTTTTTTTAATTCTTTATTTAACGTCGGCCTATTTCCGCTACCAAGGCCAATCACCGACGCCGGTGAGCACACTTCCCCCAACCGGAAATTTTGCCGAACCCTCTGGTATTCCAACCAGAGGTAGGGATCTTTAACGAGCCCAACATCTATGGACTCGGGACCGACGGCTTAACGTCCCCTCCGAAGGACGGCATATCCTCAATATATCTTGTGCTCATTGATATATTGTCTGCGAGCTATGATATGCTACTTCGCTGCAGCTGTAAGGCTTTCGACACAGTATTTCCCTGTATGGTCACCCATCCAAGTACTAACCGCGCTCGGCGTTGCTTGACTTCAGATATCGAATGACTGTCAAAGTCAAAAGTCAAAGTCAAAGTCAAAAATAGTTTATTTCCTATTTGGTTATAATATTACCTTATCTGCTAAATTTACATTCATTGTATATAGTACATCACAAAATAAATAAATAAATATATATACATGACAACAGTCAACCTGAAGAGCTGGGCCATGCCCTGTTATGTCAAATTTGAAATAATTCAACAATTGTCAATTACGAAGATTGCCTACAAGAGATATTTGCATTCGAGCAGAAATTTGCCTGAAAGTTTTGAGAACGGAAGCGGATTTAGTTTCCGAAACGTTAACGATAAGTATTCCCATATACATATTCATACATATAGTTCTTATAATTTTTTTGAAAATTTTAATTATACGGGAAGTTGCTGACTAATTGGACCCGTTCTATCCAGAAAGAACAGTTTTTTCAAGAGACGCAGCAACTTTTCGGGGTAAATTGAAAATCTGCCCTTCTACACTTATATAGTTTCCAGTATTAACTCTTATTATTTCAGATTGTGGTAGGTTACAAACGCAGAAAACGAAACAAACGATCACCGATTTTAATATGAATGAATGTCACCAAAATATCGATTTGAAGTGATGACAGACTCGTCACGAGTTGAATATTTCGGAATTGAATGATATTTTAGTGAAATTCGTCAGTAATTTACACTGTTTTCCACTGAAGAGCTCAAGAGATAGTTTTCTCTGAACGCAACCAGATCTTGAATAGGTTGGAATGAAGTATTTTCCTGGTGAGTGATATTTTTTTTAAAATAGCTCTCTATTTTGCTGATTACTAATTACTGTTGATAGTCGTGGTGTATAGACGTGTGAGAAATTGCTCCGTACCTTATTTGAAAAATACGATAGAAATAATACTAAATAACTATACCAACGATAATCCAAAAGTTTAGTGCTATAATCTATATAAATTTTCATTGTTCTATCTCGATTTTGAGTAATAAATAGTAGACAGAGAATATGTCGGCGAAGTGTGACAAATGCACAAAGGTTGCAAATGATAGAGCTCCAGGCCTACAATGTAGTTTTTGTTCGAAACTTTTTCATTACAAATGCCTTGGAATGTCTAAAGAACAAAGTGCTGTGTTTACTAGCATAGAAGGGACTTTTTATAAGTGCGAGAATTGCAGACAAATCATGGGCGGAGATCCAGTTATCACACCGGGTACAGACTGTGCCAATTGCCGCGAGTTGACTCAGGCGATCAAGGATCTCACTGCACTAGTGAGAGGTTTGCAGGAAGAAATCAAACAAATCAAGGAGAATAAATATTCTGATAATGCTGAAACCATAATAACCGAGATATCGGAAAGACAACGAAAAGAAAAAATATAATTATTTATAAACTGAAGGATGATGGCCAAGACTCCGATATGAAAAGTGCCAAAGATATAATCGAAGCTATTGCACCGTCAGTGAATACTGACAATATAAAAACTTTTAGGATTGGCAGAAGAGGTGATCAACCATCACCACTGAAAGTAATTCTGAATAGGCGAGAAGACGTCAGTACGGTATTGAAAAATAAAAATAAACTAAAAAATCTCAATTTTAATGTACAAATTAGTACCGATAAGACAATTCTTCAACGTGAATATTTGAAGAAGGTTCTTTCGGAACTTAATGAACGGAAACAAAATGGCGAGAATGACGTATTTATCAAATATGTTTATGGCGTTCCTTCTATCAGAAAATCAAAAAACTCCGCATAAGATTCGGTCACGTGAATATTCGTTCTTTGAATAATTGTTTTGGCGACTTCAAAGACTCTATCAATAATACCAGAATTTCAATAATTGGAGTCACCGAAACATGGCTTGCTCCAGAATATCCAGACCAATTTGTTACTATACCCAACTTCAACTTGATACGTATGGACCGTGCTGGTAGAGGTGGTGGAATATGTTTTTTCATCAAATCACTGTATAAATACAAATTGTACCACTCTTCTATTTCGGCAAATGGACTGGAGCAGCTATGGATTATAGTCAATATAAACAAACAAAAAGTAGCCTGTGGAGTTGTTTACCGCCCACCGGGAACAAATGTAGAGGATTGTATGCAGGAGTTAGGTGATGTATTGGAACGAGTGTATTTGGAAACTTCTGCGGTAGTGTTAGTTGGTGATATCAATATTAATTTGTTAATCTGTGACTCTCGCGATACTCAACTATTCAATACCCTAGTCTCTTGTTTTGATATGAATCAAATTGTGGAAAATTCTACTCGGATAACAACAACTTCTGAATCTCTGATTGATATTATTTGCATTAGTAAGGATTTGATGGTAAGAAATTCTAATACACTTGATATGAATGGTATAACTGATCACCTGATGGTATATTGCGATATTGATTTCAAAGGTGAAGAAATTCATGACGACTTGATTTTTTATAGGAATTTTAGGAATTTCAATCATGAACTTTTTTCCCAAGATGCTGATAACTTACCATGGGGTGATATTGTGACTATGCAAGATATTAATTCCAAAGTAAACTTTCTCAATGAATGCATCATTACGCTCTTTGACAAACATGCTCCTATTTGCACTGTAAACAGAAAACATAAAGCACTTCCGTATATAACTTATAATATTAAATTGATGATGAAAACCCGTGATAGAGCTCATGCCAAATATCTTAAAGAAAAAACAGCAGCAACTAGACAGTATTATGTAACTTTACGCAACTACGTCAGTGAAGCAGTAAAACGTGAAAAAACAGCATACATAAAATTTGTTCTGAATAAGAATAAAAACAACTCAAAAATGACATGGAGAAATCTTGCAGATTGGGGTGTTACTACAAAATTATCCTCACAAACCAATAGCCTGCCAATTGAACTACGTAAACCTGAAGAAATCAATGACTATTTCTTGAACGTGGCTGGACATTCAACAGTGAATAATGACACTCTTTCATTCTACAACAGTAACAAATTGAACGCTTCCTTGAACTTTTCTCTCACCGATATATGTGAGGATGATATTTTGACTGCCATTAAAGAAATAAAATCTAATGCTTTAGGAATTGACAAAATAAATATCAAGATGATTTCTTTAGTGATACCACACTGTATTGATGAAGTTAAACATATTTTCAACGAGTCCTTCAGACAGGGTATTTTTCCAGATGTTTGGAAGGTTGCTAATATAATTCCAATTCCAAAAAAGAAGGCACCTACCACTTTCAGTGACCTGCGACCTATTAGCATTCTACCCTCATTCTCTAAAATATTCGAGAAAAATGTTTCCCGTCAAGTAAAAGCTTATCTGGAAGAGAATCGAATACTCCCTTATGAGCAGTCTGGGTTCCGCAAAAAACACGGAACACAGACTGCCCTCTTGAAAGTAATCAATGATCTTGCGAGAACCAGAGATGAATCAGAAGTCACCATTTTAGTACTGCTTGATCAAAGTAAAGCTTTCGATTTAGTTAATTTCGATTTGCTCATCGGTAAGCTCAAGTTCATAGGATTCGATGACATTTCTCTTAAATGGATGACCAGCTACCTCACAGGCCGATCACAGAGGGTCAAACTGGATGATTACTCATGGTCATCACTAAAAGAAACCACTTCAGGTGTACCGCAGGGAAGCATTTTGGGACCCTTGATGTTTTCTATGTTTATTTTCGATTACCCCACTTCATTATCACATTGTCAGGTACATCTATACGCAGATGATATACAGTTATATCTATCTTCCCATAATACTGATACAGAAAGTTGCATAGCCAATATAAACTCAGATTTGCATAATACATTCCTATACTCAGAGCATCATGGACTGAAAATTAATCCAAATAAAACTTTGGCTTTATGCATAGGATCTCAAAGACAACAAGTTGAAACTCAAAGAAACTTTAGGCTCACTATTGATAACGCAGTTATTGACTGGGTAGACAGTGCTAAAAATCTTGGTGTAACCATAGATAGCTCTTTGTCTTTCCATGAACATGTAAAAAATATTTTCAAAGTATCATATTTCAAACTCAAATCGCTTTATAAACTCAAGTATCAGTTATCTGAAGAAATGAAACTCAGGCTTGTTAAAACTCTTATTTACCCCCATATCGAGTATTGTTGTTCAGTGTATTACAATTTTTTGCCGCAATATAACAAAATGAAGTTACAACGCATACAAAATGCTTGTATGCGATTCGTATGCTGCATACCGTATGGTGAACATGTCACGCCATTTTTGTTAAAAATGAAGGAGCTGAATGTGAGATACAGAGTCCAATATTTGATAAAGATTTTCCTGTTTAAGTTGCTCCAAACGAAAACTCCTAGTTATTTACATAGTTTATTAAACAGGCATTCTGATATACATATGGTCAATTTGAGAATTAACTCATTCAACATACCTAGGCACCGTACTTCCAAATTTGAAGGATGTTTTTCTTATATTGCCCCTCGCTATCTGAATGAAATTTTACCTCTTTTACATTACAATATTCATCATTTCAAAAAAGAACTCAAATCACAGCTTCTAACTGCTCAGTGCTAAATTAAGAACCTATGTATGGTATTGTAATGAAATCGTTGAATTGACCAATAGAATGTTAAGAATATTAATTGTTATTAGAATCTAAGTGTATAATTGTATTCATATTCTTCATTAATTTTTTCATCTTTTCTCTATCATTGTTTTGATAGTAAATAGGTATTTTTGTATCATCATGATTAACTTACACACGCTTGATTATTTTTGGGAGGGGTGGAAGATAGCCTTTGGCTAACCCTTTTCCTTTTATGTATAAAATGTACTTTTTTATGCATAATAAACGATATTATTATT